>SJYW01002319.1:954947-1003532 GCA_006410735.1 Raphicerus campestris
AGGCTTGATCACTTAGAGCTTTTGTATAATAAAGTTTTATTAAAGTATAAAGGAGATGGAGAAAGTTTTTGACATAGGCATCAGAAGGGGGCAGAACGAGTATCCCCCTGCTAGTCTTCAGCTGGATGTTATATAGTCACTAGCAGTTTGTTAATGAAAGAAAGGAATGTCTTAAAACTCAGAATGGCACCAGGACACTCACCCATAAGATGCATTTTGGGATAATCTTGGTACCAAATGGTTCATCCTGGGCCATAAAATGATTAACTTGAATCTTATAGAAGGACAGATTACCATACAAATAGTTTCATTTACATAGATTAGGAGAACAATATCTGAGTATAACATGTTGCTTTGTCAAGTAGGTTCTGAGCCATGAGGCGGAACCGACTTGAAGACAAGAGTTTGGGGTAAGTGCATAGCACATCAGCATCAGTTCAGTTCAGTTCAGTTGCTCAGTCGTGTCCGACTCCTTGCGACCACATGAATCACAGACACCAGGCCTCTCCATCCATCACCAACTCCCGGAGTTCACTCAAACTCATGTCCATCGAGTCGGTGATGCCATCCAGCCACCTCATCCTCTGTTGTCCTCTTCTCCTCCTGCCCCCAAATCCCTCCCGGCATCAGAGTCTTTTCCAATGAGTCAACTCTTCACATGAGATGGCCGAAGTATTGGAGTTTCAGCTTNCTCATCCTCTGTTGTCCTCTTCTCCTCCTGCCCCCAAATCCCTCCCGGCATCAGAGTCTTTTCCAATGAGTCAACTCTTCACATGAGATGGCCGAAGTATTGGAGTTTCAGCTTTAGCATCAGTCCTTCCAATGAACACCTAGGACAGGTCTCCTTTAGGATGGACTGGTTGGATCTCCTTGCAGTCCAAAGGACTCTCAAGAGTCTTCTCCAACACCACAGTTCAAAAGCATCAATTCTTCAGGGCTCAGCTTTCTTTATAGTCTAACTCTCACATCCATACATGACCACTGGAAAAACCATAGCCTTGACCAGACAGACCTTTGCTGGCAAAGTAATATCTCTGCTTTTCAATATGCTATCTAGGCTGGTCATAACTTTCCTTCCAAGGAGTAAGTGTCTTTTAATTTCATAGCTGCAGTCTCCATCTGCAGTGATTTTGGAGCCCCCCCTAAATAAAGTCTGACACTGTTTCCAATGTTTCCCCATCCATTTGCCATGAAGTGATGGGACCAGATGCCATGATCTTCGTATGTTGAGCTTTAAGCCAATCTTTTCACTCTCCTCTTTCCCTTTCATCAAGAGGCTTTTTAGCTCCTCTTCACTTTCTGCCATAAGGGTGGTGTCATCTGCATATCTGAGGTTATTGATATTTTTCCTGGCAATCTTGATTCCAGCTTGTGCTTCTCCCAGCCCAGCGTTTCTCATGATGTACTCTGCATAAAAGTTAAANAAGCTTGGGAAAAAAGCCCTAGGTGGGACTGAAGCTTTGTAGAGAATTAACACCACTGTGAGTTTTAAAACCAAAACTAAATTGTGACTGTCACCAGCAGCCAATATCTAGAGACTTGGGTTCCTTTGCAGATTATACTTTTATTTTGTTCATGAGACAAATAACATTTGTCAATGACTTAGGCTTACCTGGCGCAAGTCTCCTCAAATATCCGGCAAAATGAAACCCAGTTTGTTCTAAAGAAAGAGTAGAGGGAGTGGAGGGTTGTGTTTAAACTGCCAGGTTGACTTAAAATACCGTCCCCTCCCAGTCAATTTATTTTCCCTAAAGCCAAAGATTCCTTTTTCATTAGCCAGGAGTGTTACATAATAAAAGCAAGCTGCTTTTATTTTATTTTTCTTTCTCAGGTGATCAGGATTTGGATCAGTAAGTTTTGGTCATTCCTCTTTCCCGGAGCTAGACCCAAGGCAGGATGTCCACGTTGATTTTAATGACTTTGCCAGAGGTCACTGGGGCTTCCCTGGTGGCTCATGATAAAGAATCTGCCTGCAGTGCAGCGGACTTGTGGCAGACGGGGCCTCGATGCCTGGGTTAGGAAGATCCCCTGAAGTAGAAAGTGACAGCCCACTGCAGTATATTCTTTCCTGAAGAATCCCATGGACAGAGGAGCGTGGTGGGCTACAGTCCATGGGATCTCCGAGTTGGACACAACTGAGCAAGTAAACAACAACAGTAAGGTCACTTTGGGGGGGAAAGTTTCGAAGACAATCCCCCCAGCAGTGAAGACTACACCAATGGTCTGTGTGATTCCCCTGGGCGTATTAATATGCGAGTATGTGTAACACTCAATTCCTGGCAAATGATACGTCAAGGCAAGCTCGTCACCACGGTGAAGAATGCAGTTACCTACCTTATAGGACTGTCCCTCTCCTCTGACCCTGAAGTCAGCCCTTCTTCCAGCTCTCTTCCTGGGGGTGTCATCTAGGTGGGTGAAATAGTAGGAAGACTGCTCACATACTTGTAGAAAAAGGAAAATGCATAATGTCTTTGACTCCACAGACCATCCTAGGTTAAGGTTGATCTGCTGAATTAAATGGACTTGGTTTTGAGTCTTGGCTCTACAGCGTCTTAATGTTTCTGTGCTGTGCTTAGACGCTCAGTCATGTCAGACTCTTTGTGACCCCGTGGACTGTAGCTCATCAGGTTCCTCTGTCCTTGGGGATTCTCCAGGCAGGAATACTGGAGTGGATTGCCATGCCCTCCTCCATGGGAACTTCCCAACCCAGGGAGTGAACCCAGGTCTCCCACATTGCAGGCAGATTCTTTACTGTCTGAGCCACCAAGGAAGCCCTCTTAATGATGAGATCTTGGGAAAGTTTGGAATCTCTCACATTCTCATTTGGTGCTCATGCCTCCGTCATGGGCTTGGGTGAATATAAAGGATGATGTGCACAAAAGCATAGGGTCTTGGCACCTTGCAGAGACTCAGGGTCGGCAGGGAAGTTAGTCTTTCTCTCCTGGNCATGCCTCCGTCATGGGCTTGGGTGAATATAAAGGATGATGTGCACAAAAGCATAGGGTCTTGGCACCTTGCAGAGACTCAGGGTCGGCAGGGAAGTTAGTCTTTCTCTCCTGGTCACAGCCTCTCCCGGAGATGATCCTGCTGTCTCCCAAGCAGCACGGGGACATGTGGGAGAGAGAGGCGACCACCACCACGTGGGGATCATGGGAAGTCCTTCTCGGGAACTAGCACAGAGTGGCTGCATGGATGGGGACACCTTAGAGGGCCAGGGCTTTCTGTTGCCTCACCGATCACAGAGCCTGCAGATGCCGAAGACAGGGTAGCTGGGCGAGGCAGTGAGGAACAGCCTGATCAGGAAACAGGTCACAGAGAGAATGAAGGAGGTGGGAGGGAATGTCCTGCAACAACCCACACAACACCACGTCCCTGACATTATAACTCATGACCCAACCCTTTCCTCGTGTGTCCCCACACCCCCAGGTTACATTCAGAGACTGTTTATTCACAGCTGAATTGCCAGTGCTCACCCACTACCTGGCACTTCATTCTAGGTGCTCTGTCATCATTGATGACTCATTAACTGAATGAACGGCACTCTCCTAGTCTCCTGAGGACGCAGATTTGCATTTTTCTCTGCCTCTGAGGGAAAAAGTGGGCATTTTATAGGGCACCGAGTTCCCAGAGTCTGTTTTCCTGAACTACTATCTGAAATCCTTTCAGAATTCACTCAAGGTTCTCCTCTGGAGCCACAGGACAAGAGCAGAGGTGCCAAGAAGAGATTGTTTTTCAGAAAAGAGTGCATTGCAGTATAATGGCAACCCACTCCAGTATTCTTGCCTGGAGAAGCCCATGGACAGAGGAGCCTGGCGGGTCGTGGTCCACGGGGCCGCAGGGAGTCAGACACGACTGAGGCGACGAAGCATAGTTGCTCTACGGTGTTATTTTCCTCTGTACGGCAAAGTGAGTCAGTTACACGTTTACACACATCCAGTCTTTTTTTGAATTTCCTGCCTGTTCAGGTCACCACAGAGCACCGGGTAGAGTCCCCTGCGCTATCCAGTAGGGTCTCATTAGTAATTTATTTTATGTATAGTCGTGTATATACGGTCAATCCCACTCTCCCGATTCATCCCACCTGTCCCTGTTTCCCCTCTTGGTGGAAACCATTAGTTCTGGTTTTCTGAGTGCCCTTTGAGACAGAAATCCAGAATGAGGAGGGCTCTGCTGCGGATTTTGCCGAGAGGCCAGCAGAGAACAGATCTGCTGAGTCTGAATTCACAGCAAAAGGACGCGCGTAAAGTGCGGTACCTTTGCTAATAATCTTGGTCAAAGGTTCTACTTTTATTACTTTAAAAAGAGTGACTGAATATTTAAAAGCTTGGAGTCTCCAGGCCAATAGCAATCACTGTCATTGTTCTCAAAGGATACATTCCCAGTGTTTTCGCTTTTATTTTCTATGGAGAAGGCACATTTTCTTTGTTCCTTTGCAAACTACTACACGCTGGAAGCCAGCATTTTAAGGACTACACAATCCAGGCGTTCCCTGAAGGATCCTTTGTACCTGGAGCTGGTGTTAAAAAGATCATTAAGAACAGAGCATCCAGTCATTCCCTGAAGCTCCTGGTAATTTGTGTTTAAAGACCTAGACTCTAGCAGAGTTAATATTTACAGTGAGGTAATATATTATTCACATGGACCCCAGACACCAAAGCATCTATAAATTCACACATAGTTAACCTCTTTCTGGTCCTTCCTTTCTTTACTTATTAAGTCAATTCAAGACCCCATCTATTATCAGAGATAATGTTCTTTCAATAATTTCACCCACAAGCCCTTTAAAAGAAAAAAAAAATTAAGAACTTGCCAGATTCTTATTTAACATGAAGAACCTTTACAGACTTCGGAAGGAGTGGCTCTGGGTAAAGGAAATGATAGAAGCGAATTATTGCCATTTTGTCCTTCGGAGTTATGTACACATTGAAGAGTGGGAAATGGATTCTAAGCAGTGAAATCTTTGTCCAGAATGTAACAAGCTGTTCCTAAGGATTTCCAGGGATAAAAGAGTGTGCCTATGAACAAACTAATCCAAAAGAGAAATTGTACTGCTTAACAGGATGTGCATTCATTAACATGAATTAACAAATTATAGATTAGTGTCAGTCGCTCAGTCGTGTCCGACTCTTTGCGACCCCAGGCTCCTCTGTCCATGGGATTCTCCAGGCAAGAATCCTGGAGTGAGTCGCCATTTCCTTCTCCAGGGGATCTTCCCAACTCAGGGATCGAACCTGAGTCTTCTGCCTTTGCAGGCAGGTGGGCTGCCAACGGAGCCGGATCTCAGGGTCGTAGACCTTCTTTCTGGGAGTGGCTTCCGGAAGAGCTTGCTATCCAGTGAGTGGTAGATGGCGCAAGGCTCCTCTAACCTAGCCTTGGAACTCACTCAGTGCCCCTCAAGCTGCATTCTGTTGGTTATAAGGAAGTCATAAGGCCAAACCAGATTCAAGAGGATAAAATGATACACAGGCATGGATGTCAGGAGTTTTAGCCCATCAGTGACCCATCTTTGAAGCTTAGATACTACACCCTGGCTCTGTGTCTGTGTCCAAGTATTTAATGTAGTCTCGTATTTATAAAGTGGGTTAGAGTTAAAGCTACTTATTTTGGTTGTGAGACTTCCCCGATGGCTCAGCGGATAAAGAATCTGCCTGCAGTGCAGGAGACACAGGAGACTCGGGTTCCATCCCTGGGTTGGAAAGATCCCCTGGAGGAGGAAAATGGCAACTCACTCCAGTATTCTTCCCTAGGAAATCCTATGGACAGAGAAGCCTGGCAGGCTATATAGTCCACAGGTCACAAGAGTTGGATATGACTGAGTGACTGGGGACATAATGATAATAATAATATCTGCCATCCATGAAGCAATTGCACTATTGTGCAAAGAGGTGTGCAAAATAAATAAAGAATTCCTGCTCTCACAGAGCTAGTAGGAGAGAAAGGCAATCAAGCAAAAAAAAAATATGAAGTATAGCAGATGGTGATAAACTCTCCAGGGAAAAGTGAGGCAGGAAGAGGATTAGGAAATGTGTGTGTGGACAAAATTTTAAATAGGCTCTGGGAGGGGGCAGCCCTGATGAGGGGACATCTTTCTGCCAATGGGATTGCAGACCCGGGCACCCACGGTCCCCTCCTCTGTGCCTGCAGCGCTTTTCCTGCCGACCCTCCGGCTGCACCATCCTGCCCGTAGGCATCAGCGCGGAAACCGTGCCGGTCCCGAGCCCCCAGTCAGTGCTGCGGTCTTGGCCTCCTGTATTTCTCCTCCTATGTGATTGTCACACTATCTGCTCATCCTCCATATCACCAACACGACCAGGAAGGCAGAGCTTCTGTCTCCATCACTGACACGTGTATGCACCGCGCTTACAACGAGTCCTGGCACCAATTTGGACCCAGTGTGCTGTGGATAACTAGCCAGTCACCCCCTGCCTCCCCAGTCTTTGTTTTGTGTTTTTTCTTTTTCAGATTGCATAGCTGGTAGGTTCTGGACCCATCCCAGGGCCTCTGACTCTGCCACTGGCCTCCATTATTCTCTGGTTCCCTGGTGGAGGACTCCAGCTCTGACCCCCTCAACAGTCAACCAGCACCTTTTGGAGGAGGGCTTAGATCTCCTTGTTGCTGTCTTGTAGGCTCAGTTCCAGTCCCAGACTTCAGTGGTCCTGCCAGCCTCGCGTTTCTGATGTGCATTCTTTGGAGACTGAGAGCAAAGAATCTGCATATTTACTTTGGATTTGATCCGTGAGGAAGGGACAGTGCAGTTGGTCTGGAACAATTTCGGTAGCTGGCTCTCTCTTTTTGGCTGTTGTCAGCGTGCTGATTGTGTAACTTCCATCCATGTGCCCCAAGGGGCGAACAAAGGGAAGACTTTAAAAGTCTAAAAATAAAAGTCAATAAACCGATAATGAGGACTGTCGAGCTACCGTAACTCACACACGATTGAATTTTTTTCCCCCCACAAATCCCAACCGTTTGTTTCCAACACTGACACCAGACTCTGTATCCGAGTTTGATTTGTCTCGGCTACTTACTCCCTGCACTGGTCCGACTGGCAGCGGGCGTTCTGCCCATCTGGCGAACCACTGGTCCAAGGTTAGGTGTATCTGTGCCTCGATTGGTTTCAGGCTCAGGCAAGGTTCTTGTGCAGACAAAGACCCAAATCTTTTCTGTCAGGAGGGAGAGCACAAAAAAAAACAATCATCCGTGAAAAATTCATTTCCAAAAACACAAGGGAAATACAATAACACAGGAACTGTACTGAAAGTAATTAAAAGCCGGAGACACTGCCTTTCAATGTGGCTCCCGGTTCCAGTTATCAGGGCTGCTCAGAACAGCCTCTATGTTTTCTCACTGGGCCCTATCGCAAAGGGTTTCTTGCGTGGAAAGAACAAAGCTCCACTATAATTAAATCAAAGGGTGATATTGTGCTCCCACTGAAGTGTAAAAATTCAGGAACGGCTACGGTCAAATCAGTATTCTTGGCTCCCTTTCTGAACTGTCAGTGGGTGGTTCTCTTTGGTGGCAGCCCCTGGGGGCAAGGTCTGGCTTCTGGTTCTGCATCCTTTCTTGATGGGGTCTCAAGAAGTCTGGCTGTTTCTCAGCTGGTCACTGAGCTGTGGGTTAGAAAGCGGTGATGTGGTGTGGTGTTTAGTTGCTAAGTTGTACCTGACTCTTTGAGACTTCATGGACTATATCCCACCAGGCTCCTCTGTCCATGGAATTTTCAAGGCAAGACTACTGGAGTGGGTTGTCATTTCTTCCTCCAGGGGATCTTTCTGACCCAGAGATAAAACCCACATCTCCTGCATTGGCAGGCAGATTCTTCACCACTGAGCCACCAGGGAAGTTAGAAAGGGATGTGGGGGAGAGGGGAGATCAAAAAAGAAGAAGACAGAAAAGACAACGAGAAAGCAGCAGAAGAATAGTTTTGTGCAGAGAAAGGTAAAAAAAAAAAAAAANTGTCCGACTCTTTGCGACCCCAGGCTCCTCTGTCCATGGGATTCTCCAGGCAAGAATCCTGGAGTGAGTCGCCATTTCCTTCTCCAGGGGATCTTCCCAACTCAGGGATCGAACCTGAGTCTTCTGCCTTTGCAGGCAGGTGGGCTGCCAACGGAGCCGGATCTCAGGGTCGTAGACCTTCTTTCTGGGAGTGGCTTCCGGAAGAGCTTGCTATCCAGTGAGTGGTAGATGGCGCAAGGCTCCTCTAACCTAGCCTTGGAACTCACTCAGTGCCCCTCAAGCTGCATTCTGTTGGTTATAAGGAAGTCATAAGGCCAAACCAGATTCAAGAGGATAAAATGATACACAGGCATGGATGTCAGGAGTTTTAGCCCATCAGTGACCCATCTTTGAAGCTTAGATACTACACCCTGGCTCTGTGTCTGTGTCCAAGTATTTAATGTAGTCTCGTATTTATAAAGTGGGTTAGAGTTAAAGCTACTTATTTTGGTTGTGAGACTTCCCCGATGGCTCAGCGGATAAAGAATCTGCCTGCAGTGCAGGAGACACAGGAGACTCGGGTTCCATCCCTGGGTTGGAAAGATCCCCTGGAGGAGGAAAATGGCAACTCACTCCAGTATTCTTCCCTAGGAAATCCTATGGACAGAGAAGCCTGGCAGGCTATATAGTCCACAGGTCACAAGAGTTGGATATGACTGAGTGACTGGGGACATAATGATAATAATAATATCTGCCATCCATGAAGCAATTGCACTATTGTGCAAAGAGTTGTGCAAAATAAATAAAAAATTCCTGCTCTCACAGAGCTAGTAGGAGAGAAAGGCAATCAAGCCAAAAAAAAAATATGAAGTATAGCAGATGGTGATAAACTCTCCAGGGAAAAGTGAGGCAGGAAGAGGATTAGGAAATGTGTGTGTGGACAAAATTTTAAATAGGCTCTGGGAGGGGGCAGCCCTGATGAGGGGACATCTTTCTGCCAATGGGATTGCAGACCCGGGCACCCACGGTCCCCTCCTCTGTGCCTGCAGCGCTTTTCCTGCCGACCCTCCGGCTGCACCATCCTGCCCGTAGGCATCAGCGCGGAAACTGTGCCCCTGGAGGCCGGTCCCGAGCCCCCAGTCAGTGCTGCGGTCTTGGCCTCCTATATTTCTCCTCCTATGTGATTGTCACACTATCTGCTCATCCTCCGTATCACCAACACGACCAGGGAGGCAGAGCTTCTGTCTCCATCACTGACACGTGTATGCACCGCGCTTACAACGAGTCCTGGCACCAATTTGGACCCAGTGTGCTGTGGATAACTGGCCAGTCACCCCCTGCCGCCCCAGTCTTTGTTTTGTGTTTTTTCTTTTTCAGATTGCATAGCTGGTAGGTTCTGGACCCATCCCAGGGCCTCTGACTCTGCCACTGGCCTCCATTATTCTCTGGTTCCCTGGTGGAGGACTCCAGCTCTGACCCCCTCAACAGTCAACCAGCACCTTTTGGAGGAGGGCTTAGATCTCCTTGTTGCTGTCTTGTAGGCTCAGTTCCAGTCCCAGACTTCAGTGGTCCTGCCAGCCTCGCGTTTCTGATGTGCATTCTTTGGAGACTGAGAGCAAAGAATCTGCATATTTACTTTGGATTTGATCCGTGAGGAAGGGACAGTGCAGTTGGTCTGGAACAATTTCGGGAGCTGGCTCTCTCTTTTTGGCTGTTGTCAGCGTGCTGATTGTGTAACTTCCATCCATGTGCCCCAAGGGGCGAACAAAGGGAAGACTTTAAAAGTCTAAAAATAAAAGTCAATAAACCGATAATGAGGACTGTCGAGCTACCGTAACTCACACACGATTGAATTTTTTTCCCCCCACAAATCCCAACCGTTTGTTTCCAACACTGACACCAGACTCTGTATCCGAGTTTGATTTGTCTCGGCTACTTACTCCCTGCACTGGTCCGACTGGCAGCGGGCGTTCTGCCCATCTGGCGAACCACTGGTCCAAGGTTAGGTGTATCTGTGCCTCGATTGGTTTCAGGCTCAGGCAAGGTTCTTGTGCAGACAAAGACCCAAATCTTTTCTGTCAGGAGGGAGAGCACAAAAAAAAACCAATCATCCGTGAAAAATTCATTTCCAAAAACACAAGGGAAATACAATAACACAGGAACTGTACTGAAAGTAATTAAAAGCCGGAGACACTGCCTTTCAATGTGGCTCCCGGTTCCAGTTATCAGGGCTGCTCAGAACAGCCTCTATGTTTTCTCACTGGGCCCTATCGCAAAGGGTTTCTTGCGTGGAAAGAACAAAGCTCCACTATAATTAAATCAAAGGGTGATATTGTGCTCCCACTGAAGTGTAAAAATTCAGGAACGGCTACGGTCAAATCAGTACTCTTGGCTCCCTTTCTGAACTGTCAGTGGGTGGTTCTCTTTGGTGGCAGCCCCTGGGGGCAAGGTCTGGCTTCTGGTTCTGCATCCTTTCTTGATGGGGTCTCAAGAAGTCTGGCTGTTTCTCAGCTGGTCACTGAGCTGTGGGTTAGAAAGCGGTGATGTGGTGTGGTGTTTAGTTGCTAAGTTGTACCTGACTCTTTGAGACTTCATGGACTATATCCCACCAGGCTCCTCTGTCCATGGAATTCTCAAGGCAAGACTACTGGAGTGGGTTGTCATTTCTTCCTCCAGGGGATCTTTCTGACCCAGAGATAAAACCCACATCTCCTGCATTGGCAGGCAGATTCTTCACCACTGAGCCACCAGGGAAGTTAGAAAGGGATGTGGGGGAGAGGGGAGATCAAAAAAGAAGAAGACAGAAAAGACAACGAGAAAGCAGCAGAAGAATAGTTTTGTGCAGAGAAAGGTAAAAAAAAAAAAAAATCCCCTTGTGGTCACATGACTGTGATTCTTCTGCTCATTCTTACTGTGCTCAAAGGTGAGACCCTCCAATCTCCCAGAAGAGAAGTCCTCCCTGAGCACACACAGAAGTTCCCTTTCTTGTGACTCTTAGTACAAAGGAGATAAGTTGGTATTTTCCAAAGTGTGTTGACAAGGGACAGTGGAGAAAAAAAAATGCTCCAGGAAATATCAGTGGTATACAAAAGTCAGATTTCCCAAAGACGGATTTATTTTTTTAAACATTTTTTAAAGGCTTTTTAAAAAATTTTATGTGAACCATTTTTAAAAAAACCTTTATTGAATTTGTTACGGTGTTGTTTATGTTTTATGTTTCGGGTTTTTTGGCTGTGAAGCCAGTGGGCTCTTAGCTCCTTGAGAAGGAGTTTTAACCACTGATTCACCAGGGAAGTCTCATATCAGTGGTTTTCTTTTTTTTTTTTCTTTAATTTTTGGCTACACCCCAAGGCATGTGGGCCTTTAGTTCCCCAACCAGGGGTTGAACCCATGACCCCTGCTTTGGAAGGTGGAGTCTTAACCATTGGGCCACCAGGGAAATCCCCTTCTTTTCTTAAACATTTATTGTTATTATTTATTTTTGGCCACACCACATGGCATGGAGAATCTTAGTTCCCTGTCCAGGGGTCAAACCCATGCCCTCTGCGTTGGGAGTTTGGAATCTTAGCCACTGGCCCACCGATGAAATCCCCCAAAGACAAATTCTGATCCTGCCACGATGATAGCCTTACTCCCTAGGATGGTACAACTCCACAGCCCCCGGGGCCCTCCTCGTGTGATGTGTGCCACCTTAATCAGGTCACCTGGGAGCTGTGTCCTCCTTGACCCCGAGGAAGGCCCCGCTCCCCACATCCTCTGCCATTCGGGTCCACTTTTCCACATGAGAGGTTCACCAGGCAGACCCTCAAGACCTGTACAGTGAACTGTCCGCCTTCTAGGGGAACCTGCCAACCCCGCCTGCTGGAAGATGACTTTCCAAGTCTGCAGGTCCACTCATGTAACAATAGCTGAAACCCATGATGATCTGTGATGTTCATACAATCACACACACACATTCTATCCTCAGACTCGGAGGCCCTGCACAGCCTCATTAAAGGCTGAGTATTTTGAGTGAATGGTATTTGAGATTTCAGATTGAGCTATAGAAGAGACATGATGAGAAAGCCTGTAGCCTAGTGAATATTCTATATAAGCATATGGTGGGACTTGTGAACTTTCCCAGGTTCTTCTAGACTGGGTCATTACTTAAAAATCTTTCATCTTTTTTGTTCCCTTTTTCCACCAACCCAAAGCCTTCTGCATGTCCTCCACATTTTGTACAGAAAGAATCAAAAACAGATATGTGTTAATGAGAAGTCCTCTGAGCTCTCTGAGGCAGTGGTGGGTACTATTCAGGAAGAATCGGACTGGGGGCAGCCCCGTGTGGATGGAAGAAACACTGAGGGTTGCAGGCCTTGAAGCACAGGGGTCAGGGAGGCTAGGGCCAACTTCAGCTACTGAACAGTTTGCCTGAGTACGAAAATTGAAGCCTATCTTTGGGAAATTAAGCAATCAGCTTCTGAAACTGCACTTACACGAAGGCAGGGTTGCTAAGTGTCTTTTTAACAAATGGACAGGACAATAGAAAAGTAACCAGAGACCCATTACATAATGCCTGTACCATGAGCTCAGTCAATAGAGCAACTTTGACCTCTGGGATGGGCCAAGATGAAAATGAATGTAGGTTCACAGGGTTGCCTATGGAAGTAAGGTGCTTGCAAACCTTCTAGGGGAGGGTATATTTACGTAAGGTTGCTCAGGGAGCAATTAGCTGAGCTGTAGCAAGAGCCGTTTTAAAGTGTATTTCCTTTGAGCCAAAATACTCTGTACTTTCCCCATGAAAACACTCAACGCACTTTATTTGAATTCCTTGTTTAATTAATACTTAAAATTTCTACCAGACTAACAACTCTGAAGGAGGGACCTTGCTAGTCTAGATTCTTGCTCTATTCTCAGTGCCAACAGAGATGTGTGATAGTAGGTATTGAATACATGCATTAAAGAATTAGTCACTACCTCATACTTCTAGGATGTATCCCCAGGAAGCAGGTGGACAAGCGTGCAAAATGTTGGTAAAAGGCCATTTATCTCTTCATTGCTTCTAAATTGTCTGTAAATGAAAGACTGGCGAAATAAATGAAGGGACTCTATCCAACAGAATACTATACAGCTGCTTAAAATGATGCTCCACATTCATTGACATAGATATTCACCATATAGAGCTAGAAAGAAATGAAGCTGGCTGCGCATCATCTTTTGGGCTCAGTGGTAAAGAATCTGCTTGCTAATGCAGGAGATGCAAGTTCAATTCCTGGGTTGGGAAGATCCCCTGGAGGAGGAAATGGCAACCCACTCTAGTATTCTTGTCTGGGAAATCTCATGGACAGAGACTGGTGGGCTACAGTCCACGGGGTTGCAAAGAGTTGGACACGACTGAGCTCAGCACAGCAGCAGCACCATCTATTATGGAGTTTTTGCAAAATAAAAAAAAAAGCTGTGTGGTAGGAAATCAGATGTTTTTAGTTTCCTCTTTAGTTTTTTATATTGTCTGATTTTTAAAAAGTTTCTTTTTTAGAAAATTCCTTTTATAGTGTGAAAAGCCAAGAAAATCACTTCCATTTTGAAAACAATGTAATTGTTCATTCCCATTTGGCTTTTCTTTATATACAGGGCAATTCTGTGCCGAGCTTGTGAAAGGAGGAAAAATGGCTTCAATTAGAGAACATGAGAAATGAGCACATCATTAACTGAAGGAATTAAAAAGAAGGAATTGTGTCTACTAGAGTCTCTCCCCTTTGTAGCAGACAAAAACAAACAAACACACAACAACAACACTGAAAAGTCTTTTGGAAAAGCCAAAGAAATAACGTGGCATCACGGGCCACGGGTTGAGTTGGTGACCAATGAAGAAGTCAGAGCAGCAGATCTGGAAATGATGAATCACCAGGGTTTCTTTGCTTTTGATCCATACTCGTAATTATGTGGAATTGTCATCAGTGTCAGCTGCCTGGATGCTTCTATGTTTTCCAGGCTTTTGCAGATCTCCCCTTTTCTTTCATACTCAGACAGACTCGATGGAGGCCCTATGCCAAGCTCTGGCTCTAGAACATTCACGGCTTTACTGAGATTTCTAATGACGCCCCAGAACTGAGGGGAGGGGGTTTATGGGCTGTATTCCCACGGTCATCTGTTGGTACAAATTCCTGCCTTTATTGAATCCTGGTGATCTGTCCATCTTGTTGCTTCCTAAGGCTGCTCTGTCCACCCTAAACACACCTCTCTCTCTTTCCTAGAGCACAAACTGCAGTAAAATCTGATGAACACGTAAGCTCTTACATCACTGCTCAAACAGGCAAAGACTTAGCTGCTATACTCTGCCCTCTGCATCCATGGGTTCCTAGTTTGTGGATTCAACCAAATGCAGGTGGAAATATATATTTTTTAAGTTCAGAAAGTTGCAAAAAAGCAAAGCTGGCATTTGCCATGCTAGGAACATAATATTTGCAACTATTTAGGTGGAATCTACACTGTAGTAGGTATTGGAAATAAACTAGAGACGATTGGGATCAACACGTACACAGTACTGTATTTAAAATGGATCGCCAACAAGGACCTATGGTGGAGTACGGGGAACTCTGCTCAGTGTTATGCGGCAGCCTGGGTGGGAGGGGAGTTTGGGAGAGAATGGATACATGTAGATGTATGACTTTGCTGCCCACGTGAAACTATCACAGCATTGTTAATCAGCCAGCCCTGGAATTTCTTTGGAAGGAATGATGCTAAAGCTGAAACTCCAGTACTTTGGCCACTTCATGCAAAGAGTTGACTCATTGGAAAAGACTGATGGTGAGAGGGACTGGGGGCAGGAGGAGAAGGGGACGACCGAGGATGAGATGGCTGGATGGCATCACGGACTCGATGGATGTGAGTCTGAGTGAACTCCAGGAGTTCGTGGTGGACAGGAAGGCCTGGTGTATTGCGATTCATGGGGTCGCACAGAGTCGGACATGACTGAGCGACTGAACTGAACTGAATTGATACTCCAATGTAAAATTTTTTAAAATTTAAAAATAAATGCGAAGGTGTGTATGCTGCTAAGTCACTTCAGTTGTGCCCAACTCTGTGGACCCCATAGATGGCAGCCCACCAGGCTCCCCCGTCCCTGGGATTCTCCAGGCAAGAACACTGGAGTGGGTTGCCATTTCCTTCTCCAATGCATGAAAGCGAAAAGTGAAGTTGCTCAGTCGTGTCTGACTCCTAGCGACCCCACGGACTGCAGCCTACCAGGCTCCTCCGTCCATGGGATTTTCCAGGCAAGAGTACTGGAGTGGGTTGCCATAGTTATATGAAACAATGCAGCGTTTTATATGAGGGACTTGAGCATCCATGGATTCTGGTTTCCGTGGGTGGAGGGGGTCTGGAACCAGTTCTTCCCCCTTGGGTGCTGAGGGACGACTGCAGGAATCAAGCGTCGCAGTCCTCTGGTCCCTTTGCTCTCTCTGCCTCAAGTCTCATCGGCTGTCCTGCTTGTGTTGGTGTCTGCCAGCATATCTTCTCAAGATGCCTCTTTTCTTCCCCGTCAGCTCCTCCTTTGACCACCCAGGCCCCTAAAGCCATTTTCCTCCAGAATGGCCAGAGGACTGTTACTGCTGCCCTTTCTTTATCAAGCAGAGTAATTTGGTTTTCTCTCACTCTCCGCCCTTCCCTACCTAATCCCAACCCACAGAGAATGAGCAGGGGATCTCCCCTTTTCTGACCCAAAGGTCCCCTTTATTTTCTTGTGTGGCACTAGTGGTAAAAAAAATCCGCTTGCCAATGCAGGAGATATGAGACACGGGTTCGATTCTTGGGTCAGGAAGATCCCTGGAGGAGGACATCGCAACCCACCCCAGTATTCTCGCCTGGAGAATCGCATGGACAGAGGAGCCTGGCAGCTACAGTCCATGTGGTCACACAGAGTCGATGCGACTGAACATACACATGTTTGCTTAAGCGTTTGTGCTCCCCACTTTTTTTCCCCTAGAATGTAGAAATTCTGCAGTAATTTTATTCTTTAAGTAGTCATTTCCCTTTCTCATAAGACATGCCCAGATCTCAGATGTCGGAGGCACCTAACTGCATGGATATTTGCTGCATTTCTGTATGTCTGTAGAGCCCTGCTTATTGCTTAAGTACACAATTAGTTTTAAATAAATCAAAGCTGGTATATTCTCCCAGAATCTGTTCCCATTTCTGCTGGACAAACCTTAGAGGTGGGGAAGTCAAACAAGAACATATGGAAAAGGTATTTTGGGCGTTTGGCACAGATAGTTTATAAGAGGCAGCCGTGTGTCTCCAAGTGCGCTTGCAGGGTGGGGTGATGAACCACAGAGGCCAACAGTTTCCATTTGGAGGGCAGCACCTGCCCCTCAGGGGCTCAGCTTGAGAGGTGTCCGCCTCTCGCTCCTGGCAGATGGTCCCCTGGATGGTCCTCCCTCAGCGAGGCTCCTTCTCCCTTACCTCCAGTGGCGAAGGCACATCTAGGTCCGGAAGAAAGATGTTAGCCTTTGAAGTGGCTTTCAGGATGTAGAGCTACGATATTTTTTTTTTTTCTCAGCTTATTCTAAGCCATGAATAATTTTGGGTCGCATTTCAACCCCGAGACTCCATTGAGTATTCAACAAATCTCTGCTCTTTTCCCTTCTTTCTGCCTTTGATTGCCCTGGAAGCATTTAATAGAGGATTTTGCATTGAGTTTGTGCCTAAGTGTTCAAGAAACATGACGGAAATGACCCAAGCTCATGCATGTGCATTGACTGGAACTGGCATAAATGTTGTCTCGAAGTCACGTCCGGGAAGCACGACCCCCATGTTCTGGAGGGACATTCATAGCAGCAGCGAAAAGGCCAGATAATGGCCCCATTTAGTTCAGCCATTTAGTACCATAAATGCATCTCGTCAAATAAATCTGCGGTGACGCTTGGGCTGACTCCGCCGATTGGCTATGTGGTTTGCCCTAAATGCAGCACAAGGCCCCTCCGGGCCTCCACCTCAGGGACATGAGGAGAAACACAATCGGCGGGCCCCTTTTTTGGAAGTGATTGCACAAAATGAGCAAAGAAATGGGGGAGAAAAATCTCACAGGTGCAAGCACTTATTATCTAGCTGGTTGTCCTTACAGAATCATAACTACTGCTACAGGAAAAAATGGGCCACCCTTCAAGACCCAGACAAGTGTTACTACAACTATTTTTGAGATAACAAAATAAAAACATAGTTTTTCTTGCAGATACACTATGAAGATCAGGGTGGACGGCAGCACGCTGGTTTGTTAACCCTTTAGAGGGCAGGCTTGTTTAAAATCCCCAGGGCCTCCCCTTGGCTTTCAGGATAAAGCTCAGATCCCCGAGGATGGCAGAAGTGCTCTTCCTGGCTCAGCCATGTCTGCTCGGCCACCAGGCGTCCTCCGTGGCCTGCTCAAGCCTCCAGAACCATCAGCACGTGTCCCTTGCCCTCTGGGGTCTTCTCCGCTCTCCTGTCTGCTCCTCTCTTCACCGAGTGAACAGTTGCAGGGATTCAGCACACGGGGCATTCCCTCTGGCAGGTCTTCCTGGAGTCTCGCCCTCTGCCCCAGAGTGGCCTGGGATGGCATCCTGCCTTGCTCCCCTGGCACCAGTGACTGCTCTGATCATCTCGTGGGGTTTTCTTGTCCATTTTCCAGTGGGCTGAGACACGGGCCAGCTCCCTGGCTCTGAAACGCAGTGGGTGTTTGATAAACATTTCTTGCCTCATAAGAGACAACACATATGTATTCCTACCGTGCACCAGGCATTCTTCTCAAACCTCTACACGTCTGACCTCCTTCAGTCCTTCAAACAGCCTTGTTTTTTTTGGTCATATTCACTAGTTCATTGTATTTTTTAGATTCCATATACAAGTGATACCATATGATATTTTTATGCCTGACTTATCTCACTTTGCATAATGCCCTCCAAGTCCATCCATCCATATATATATATATATATATATATGGCTGCTCCTGGTCTTTGTTGGGGGCACAGAGGATCTTTAGTTGCAGCATGTGAACTCTAGTTCCCTGGTTAGGAATTGAACCCAGATACCCGGGAAACTGGGAATACAGAGTCTTAGCCACTGAACCACTAGGGAAGTCCCACATGGTGGGTTTTATTTTTAACTTTCATTTGAACATCTCCTCCCCTCAGCTCAGTTTCTTTCAGGTCTTAAATACATGTTAATTTTCCTACCTGCAGAACTTAGGTTTTGTGGGTGAATAATTTGCTTCCTTGGGATTCTGAACAGCCCTCCGAGGTCCCAAGGTAGCTCTAATGCAGGGCTTTGTCACAGCTCTTTTCTGTATCCACTCAGCATTGCATGGTAGAGATTTGCTCCTGATTCCACTGGAAATACCAAATGACTTTACAACATGTGTATTTTAATTCTAGGCAGAATTGGTTTTGGAATAGTCTCAGAGAGTTTCAGAATGGGTTATAGAACTAGGTCACCGTAATCCACTTCCCACCATCTCACAACACAGGCCTCCTAATGTGATTATATCTAAGCCTTACCCAGTTGCTCGTTTATTATTTGTCCTGGGTCTGCTCAGATAGACGGACGGCATTGACAGACCCGAACTCTATCTTATCACCGTGAGGTCAGCTTAGTGAGAAATCTCGTGGCTGAGACCCAGAAAATATCAGAACTCACATCAGATAAGGTCAATGTCATGGTGTAAGTCACAGTCTCTATAGTTAGAACAACCCTCCCCTCCATGCTGACGTCTGTTTTCAGACGTGTACTTAATCAGGTCTTTAAAACAATGTGTTCTTTATTGGAGGGGTTTGCTGCTTTAATCTCAGACAATAATGGCCATTCACTTACTCAAGTGACCTTCTCCCCTCGGCTAAAATTCCTTAATTGGAATCACCCTCTCATTGACCTAAACCATTCATTGCAAACCATTTCGGACAAGCTCCTGATAACCTGAAGCAGAGGTACTACGTGTGTCTGAGATGCTTTTCTGTCCGTGAGGCTCTAGTCACTGCTCAGAAAGCTAATTCATTTTGTCCTCACATTTTCAATGAACAGCGTCGCACGTATGTAGCAGCAAAAGCTGAGACAACTAGATCTTCAGGTTTCTTTAATTATCCAACAAAATTGATGAAAGCCGATGTGAGAAAATAGGTCTTCTATGTTCCTGATGGGAGTGTAAGCTGATATAACAGTTTCGGAGGGCAGTTTTGTGCTATGTATCAAGAGTTTTGGATTAAATCAATTAACAGAGAATAATATATATTAAATAAACGGTTAGTTAATAATTTAAAATTATTTTATCAAGTGAGTGTATTTCTAGAAATTTTTCTTAAATAATCAAGACTCTATCAAAAGATTTGATTCCAAAGATGCTCACTGATTAAATAAATCCTGAGGGTGTGATGTACATGTACTGTATCATGTTTGAAAGCTGCTAAGGAGAAAGTTGCTAAGAGAGTAGATCTTTAAAGTTCTCATCACAAGAAAAAAATTGTAAATAGATGTAAACACGCAGAAGGTGGAATGTCTCTGAACAGGAGGAAAGAAAAGGGTGGAGTTTTGGCTCTGGGTGGGAATTTGAAGTTCCCTATGATCAATTTTATCTATGTGACACCCTGCAAAGGTCCACATTGCACCAGTAGGAACCCACCTCTCTCAAGGCTTTTTTTGCACATGTGGCCATGTGAAATTATTAAAAAAAAAAACAAACTATCCCTAATAGAGAAAAGCATTTAATTACCCATTAGAAAAGGAAGGCTATTTTTGTTTTTAAATTTTAATTTTTCTGCTGCACTGTGTAACACCAGAAAGCAAAAGCTTTTGAGAGTCATCTGTTTCAGCAGAAATTCCATTTATCTTGCAACTGGCAAGTCCTTGGTTAGAAGGATGAACAGTGATCTCCCATAAAATGTCCATGCCAAACCTGTGAATGTGGCCTTATTTGGAAAATCTACTTGGCAGATGTAATTAAGGCTCTCAGGAGATCATCCTGCATTATCTGGTGAGCCCTGAATCCAAAAGCAAAAGTCTTTACAAAGAGGGGAGACACAGGCTGGAGAGAAAAACACGCAGAGAAGGCCCTGTGGAGTCAGAGACAGAGCGGAGTGACAACAGCCACTAGGAGCTGGAAGAGGCCAGGGACGCAATGCTGCACCACCATCCACGGCCTCCAGAGGGAGCTCACCCAGCCGACACCGTGATTTCAGGCTTCCTGCCCCAGAACTGAAGGGGGATAACTTCCTATTGTTCTAAGTGTTAATGATTTTTTGTGACCCCACGGAAGAAAGCCCGCCAGGCTCCTCTATCGATGGGATTCTCTAGGCAAGAACATTGGAGTGTGTTGCCAATGTTGCCCTCCTCCAGGGGATCTTTCCTACCGAGGGATCGAATCTGGATCTCCGCATTGCAGGCGGATTCTTTATCAGCTGATGAGCCACCAGGGAAGCCCCCTATTGTTCTAAGCCATCTGTAACGTCTTATAGAAGCCAGAGGAAAGCAGTACACCCCATCTCAGCATATTATCCATCCTTGTTACTGCGCTAGTCACCAGGTGGCCCTGGAGGGGATTATATGATTCCTGTCTATCATTCTGAAGAGCAGTTTTCCATTAAAAAGTCGTAGCTGTTATGTTTGGAACATAGGCCTGCAAATGCATTTCAACTTTGCCTCTTGAATGTTTTTCTGAGTTTGAGTCTCAGCTTCTTTCTCTCATTTCCTGTCTGAGTTCTTCCCATTTGGGGGTGCCCCTTGATTTCTGGAGAACTCAGACAGCAGAGAGGATCTGAGAGGCTCCACTGTGCGTGGGGTCCAGCCTTGGTCCCCAGGAGCCCTGTCCCTGTGATCCATGATGGACCTCCTCTTTACCTTTTGCCCTTGACCTGAGTGAATATTGGATTATTTTCTTGTACATTCTCATCTATGCAGGGAGGCTGGGTCGTCTCATAAGAAGCTGGGTAGAACTCTTTCACTGTAGATTTCCATGGATTTAGAGGAAACTCTTTTAGTTTCACAACATGGATGGATTCCCTGTCGGGCTCACTTGGTTTGGCAGGGCTGTGTGGGTCGATTGTCAATACATAGCAGAAAAGGAAGAAGAAGGTCATTCAACTTGGGCCTGATGGGTGGAAGGTGATGCAGGTGAGACAAAGGCAGACAAAGGCATGAGAACCAGAGACAGGAGACAGGAGGGAGAGAGAGGCTTGACCCCAGGTCAAGGTCACTGAGTCTAGCCCACCTTGCAGGCAAGGCCCGTCCAGACCTTCCCGGTTGTGTGCTGATAAATTTCCTTTTTTGAGGGAGGTAGTTCATGGTAAGTTTCTGTGACCTACCATTGAAAGAGAACAAACTCTTAAGCAAAAATTGCCAATGATATTCTGATTGTTAAAGTTTTTTTTGCCTCATAATGGGAAAGCAATAAAGCATTGGTATCTTCAAACTTTTAGTCCCGTGTTTTTACATTTAAAAGGGAGCATATTTAAATTTGTCTCATGTGCCAAATGCAAGTTATGTGGAAGGTATAATCAAAAAGCTCAGTAAATGATAATTAAAAATTTCACAAAACTCAGTTAAGAATGGACACAAGATTAGTGTCTTCCATTGGATTCCCTGTTATACTAACACACTGATGTCCCCACGTGTGTGTCTTGTAGGCACAGGAAACTGAAACTCCAAGCAGAAGGACTATCAGGGTGGATCTGGTGGTTTTGATGGTGGCCAATCCATTTCTGGATTGGTCTGGATGGTTGGTCTCAATTTAAAGATTAGTCCAAAAGTTACAAATAGACTTTTTGGTGGATACATTTTCATTTGCCTCAAATCACAAGATGGTAAGTGAATGATCACAAGTTACATGCTGCTTAAAATTTGACATTTTCAAAGAAACTTGCTAGTAAGCTACTAGGTGAAACTCACTGGACACTCAATATAAGACCTGCCCTGCCCAGAGGTCATCAAGCAAACGTTTTGATCACATCGTCCATTAGCCTGACTAATTGACATTTTCTGGTCCCCTGGGAAGTTCATGGATGGATGCCACCGTAGGCAGCAGGCTCTCAGCCCGCAGGCTGTTCTAAGCAATTGACTCTCACCGGTTGAGTGGTATCATTGCCTTAAATTAGTGACATTTGTTTCGGTTTATGCCATTTTTTTCTTGGTATTGATTTGTATTTTAGTTAAATATCACATGAACTCATTCAATTTGAATGAGAATAAACTTCATTCATATGAAAACTAGTTTGAAAACTTTGGAAAAACCGATCAAGGTGAATAACTCAAAATTGCTCTTATCTTCGGTATTGGTGAGACAATTATAACAGATGAGGGGCAAGTCAGAAGAATACTGACATCCGCACCTGAAATGCTCAAGAGCTGTAAGTTTTTACTCTGTTTTAAAGAAACCAAGAGCAGATTCAGCAGAGGCTGCGTTCAAGTGTGTTTTCTGCACAAAAGTCAGAAATTTCCTAGTCCATTGACCTCTTCTGAAATGGCCTGGCCTGATGTCATGAGACGAATGTCGACAGGCAGCATGTTTATTTCTGTCTTTGCAAGTAAAGTGATGTGATTCAGGTGAACATGTCATTATTCCTAAATACTTATTTACTCACGTGGCTGCACTGGGCTTAGCTGTGGCCCGCAGGATCTTTGTTGAGTCATGTGGAATCTCACTGAGGCACGGGATCAGTAACTCCAAGGCATGTGGGATCCTAGTTCCCCAACCAGGGACTGAACCCGTGCATTGCAAGGTGGATTCTTAACCATTGGACCACCTGGAAGTCTCTGTGTTGTTGCTCCTGATTCCCCACTTTAAGAGACTGTTTTTCCATTTGATGACTTACTCCCCACGCTGATCTCGTCTGATAAGCGGGCTTCTGCCCCTCTCAGCCCTTGTCTCCCTCCTGAACAGGAATCTGCAGAAATTAGCAGTGGCTGGAGGCTCACATACCTCCTTCTTCCCTGCTCTCGGCTGTCATTTGCCTCTGGGTCAAACTTCCACATTTTTAAAAACTGAAATACAGATGATTTACAATATGGAACTAGTTTCAGGTGTACAGCAAAGTGATTCAGTCATATATATATATTTTTTTTTTCAGGCTATTTTCCATTAGAGGTCATTACAAGATATTGAGTATAGTTCCCTGTTGTTGTTCTAGTTGCTTCAGACCTGTCCGACTCTTTCGTGACCCCATGGACTATACTGCGCTAAGCTCCTCTGTCCATGGGATTTCCCAGGTAAGAATACTTGAGTGGGTTGTCATTTCCTTCTTCAGGGAATCTTTCTGACACTGAGATCAAACCTGCATCTCCTACATTGGCAGGCAGATTCTTTACCACTGAGCCGCCAGGGGAGCCCCATAGTTCACTGTTCGACACACTGGAGCCTCGTTGCTTATCTATTTTAAGTGTGGTAGTGGGTATCTGTTAATCCCATACTCCTGATTTATCCCTCCCCCTCCCTTTTCCTTTTGGTAACCATAAATTTGTGAGTCTGCTTCTGTTTAAGCCTATGCAATATATATATATATATACATTTGTCAATGAGGTAACACAGTATTCACAGGGGACAGGCAGGTAACATGAGGGAGTGAAACTGTCAATTGTAAGAACAACAGATACACTCCGCTTTCATTTCAAAAGGGCAGGGATACTCTTTACACCTACAAATAACTATACTTTTTTGTTTTGCCGTTTTAAAGTTGAAATGTGTGCTTCTCCCACTATCTTTTGATTTTTACCTTTGCTCAAGACTTGGGTAACTAATAGGGGCAGATCCAAGTTTTTCAAGAGAAGCAGATACAATTTGGAAGGTCTACTTTAAGGAAGAAAGTGTAGGGACATCCCTGGTGGTCCAGCGGTTCAGACTTTGCCTTCCAACGCAGGAGATGTGGGTTTAGTTCCTGGTCGGGGAGCTAAGATCTCACATGCTTGCGGCCAAAACCCCAAACACAAAAAACAGAAGCAATATTGTAACAAATTCAATAAAGATTTTTAAAATGGTCCACATCTATTCATCTATATATAAATAAACAAGCGTAATAGGAAGCACCCTTATGAGCCATGCAAATACATTTTAAACGTTCTTTGTTCTGTTGAGCTGCACAAATGTGATGTCAAATAACTCTGAGATGAAATACATTGACTCACTGATGACTATGTGCCATTTTGTAACTGGAAATGCTTATCTCTTGGGTGATCTCACTCTGCTGGGAGAATTTTGTGTGCTGTTTTGTTTGCAGCTGCGAGACTTCAAGACAAAAGTCATGTCAGATACGCCAACGCTTGATATAACACTTTGGATACATAATGCATGCAACTTCAAGTACAAGTGGTTTTTCTGTTTGAAGTACTGCTAGAGATTTGTGCCCTCAAACACAGGAATTTTGATAAATTCTGTTTCACACAGTTTTCCTCTGCAAAAGAAGTGTGGTGTACTTACAGTCACTCAATCGTGTCCGACTCTTTGTGACCCCATGGACTATACAGTCCAAGGAATTCTCCAGGCCAGAATACTGGAGTGGGTAGCCATTCCCTTCTCTAGGGGGTCTTCCCAACCCAAGGATAGAACCCAGGTCACCCACATTGCAAGTGGATTCTTTACCAGCTGAGCCACCAGGGAAGCCCAAGAATACTGGAGTGGGCAGCCTAACCCTTCTCCATGGATCTTCCTAACCCAGGAATTGATCCAGGGTCTCCTGCATTGCAGGCAGATACTTTGCCATCTGAGCTATCAGGGAAGCCCAGAAAGCCAAACATGTACCCCTAACAGATGACAAAGGATGCCCAGCTTCGAGTGGCCCACCTGCAGCTTCCTGGGGTCAGCAGCTTCCATTTAGGGCCGACTGGCAGCCTTCCCTTTCTCCCTCTACAAAGCTCTCCCACCCCCTGCCTGCCTTTGCATCTCTGCTGGAGTTCCAGTCATGACAGTTGACCCCTTTACTTGTTGTCATTTGATTGTTTCTGTTTACCTCCATAAGCCTGAGGGGTTAAGCTGGATGGTTTGAAATTAATCCCATCCAATAAAAAGATAGAATCTAAAAATTATTAAGAAATTTCTTGATTGGAAACAAAAGCTCCGTTCCTCTTCCACCCACCCTTCTGTGTATACAATCAGTATTGCTGGGTAGACAAAGCATTTTCCCTTGTTATAAATTCTAAGGTCAGGCCTTCCCATTAACCATCCCATGTCAGCCAGGATGTGTTAAACCGCCAGAAACTAAAATCTTGGCTTAAACAGCAAGCAAAGTCCGGAGGTGGGGCGCTCTTGGGTCACTGGCTCCCGGTGTTACAGTTTCACCAAGGGCCAGGGGTCCTTCCGTCGCTCCATCATCATCCTCAGCATTGACTTCCTCCTTGGGCTGGAGGCAAGCAGTCAGGGCATTTCCATGAATTGCAGCCGGATGAAGAAAAGAGACCCTGCCTTCCTGTGAGACTGTTCTAGGGCAGACAAAACTTTCCCCAGAAGCATGCAGTCAGTTTGCCACTTCCTGTTGGGCAGCCTCGGTTCCTAAGCCCGTTCTAGGACCATCACCAGGAGAAGCAGGATTACACTCGGTCCAGGCGGGCCCACCCTGATGGGGTGAGGTTGGTCGGCAGTCCCCCCACCCCCCTACCCCCAGGATGCCCAGCTGCCTTTGGGGAGGAGTGGCNTGGGTAGACAAAGCATTTTCCCTTGTTATAAATTCTAAGGTCAGGCCTTCCCATTAACCATCCCATGTCAGCCAGGATGCGTTAAACCGCCAGAAACTAAAACCTTGGCTTAAACAACAAGCAAAGTCCGGAGGTGGGGCGCCCCTGGGTCACTGGCTCCCGGTGTTACAGTTTCACCAAGGGCCAGGGGTCCTTCCGTCACTCCATCATCATCCTCAGCATTGACTTCCTCCTTGGGCTGGAAGCAAGCAGTCAGGGCATTTCCATGAATTGTAGCCGGATGAAGAAAAGAGACCCTGCCTTCCTGTGAGACTGTTCTAGGGCAGACAAAACTTTCCCCAGAAGCATGTANTTGACTTCCTCCTTGGGCTGGAAGCAAGCAGTCAGGGCATTTCCATGAATTGTAGCCGGATGAAGAAAAGAGACCCTGCCTTCCTGTGAGACTGTTCTAGGGCAGACAAAACTTTCCCCAGAAGCATGTAGTCAGTTTGCCACTTCCTGTTGGGCAGCCTCGGTTCCTAAGCCCGTTCTAGGACCATCACCAGGAGAAGCAGGATTACACTCAGTCCAGGCGGGCCCACCCTGATGTGGTGAGGTTGGTCGGCAGTCCCCCCACCCCCCTACCCCCAGGATGCCCAGCTGCCTTTGGGGAGGAGTGGCTAACTGAACTGAGCTGAGGGTGGGGAGCAGATGTTGGGAAGGAGGAGGGGATGATGCGCCCTGGGTGGGCAGGCATCACCCCCACCCCGACCTGGATGTACACTTTAGTTCTGTTGTGACGAGTAAGGAGGATCTTTCCATACTCTGCGTGGATGCCGAGGCATTAGAAGGTGATGGCTAAAGGGGATGCAGGGGTTTTGAAGTTGACCGTGGTGATGACTACACGACTGTGACTACATGAGAAGCCATTGAATGGTGCGCTCTAAATTCGTGAACTGCACTGTATAGAATTACATCTTAATGAAGCTCTTTCTAAAACAACAGCCTTTGGATTGGAATCAAATAGAGGTAATACAATGAAGAAAAGAGAATTGATTGCAGCTATTTCCTGAAGCCCCACTTTGCACCAGCATTGGTGCCTATAAGCTTCTGAGTTGTTAGATCCTGCTGCTGCTAAGTTGCTTCAGTTGTGTCCAACTCTGTGCGACCCCATAGACGGCAGCCCACCAGGCTCCCCCATCCCTGGGATTCTCCAGGCAAGAACACTGGAGTGGGTTTCCCTTTCCTTCTCCAATGCACGAAAGTGAAAAGTGAAAGTGAAGTTGCTCAGTCATGTCCGATTTAGCGATCCCATGGACTGCAGCCCACCAGGATCCTCCGTCCATGGGATTTTCCAGGCAAGAGTACTGGAGTGGGGTGCCAGTGCCTTCTCCGTGTTAGACCCTAAAGATCCTCAATACCAGGTTGCCGCTCATTTGCTTCCTGCGTGTAGCTTCTTTGCAGGCAGGCACAGCAGCTGCCGGTTTGGCTAGACCAGCCCTCCGGGAGGAGAGGAAGGCGTCTTGGCTTCTCCATCACGCTGAGGAATTCCTCCCCTGCTCCTGCCCAGGGGCCCCCTGTGAATTCCTGCTGGGAACCTCCTGACTCAGGAATGGGACCAGAGGCTCTCCTTGCCCTGGGCTGGCCCGTGGTGCTTGGAGAAAGAAGAAGCGTGTCTTCTGTCTGACGCAGGTGTGTAACCATCAGGCCTAAGTCAGAGATGAAGCAGCATTAAGGACAGCAGCCTGGCAGCAGATGAGACGCAGACATAAAGAACAGACTCTTGGCCTCCGTGGGAGGAGGCGAGGGTGGACGATGTGAGAGAATAGCGCTGAAACATACACGCTACCATCGTACGAGAGCTAACCGGCGGGAGTTTGACGTATGGCACAGGGCACCCCAAGCCCGTGCTCTGTGACAACCTGGAGCCCTGGGGTGGGCGGGAGCTGGGAGGGGGCTTCAGGACGGGAGAGACAGGTATACCTAAGGCTGATTCATACTGATGTATGGCAAAAACTATCACAATACTGTAAAGTAATTGTCCTCCAATTAAAAAAAAAACACCAGCAGCCTGGAGTCCTGACACTACAGGACCCCAGGGCTCCTTTGAGCCCTGGTTGGGGTTTTGTTTTCCTTTTAAGGAGCGTTCTGTACATCGGCTTTTCAAATACATGCTTTGTAAATGACCAACTTGAGCAGCTCTACAAGGCAAGGACTCAAGGAACACTTAAACTTCTTTCCCTTTAGGTTATCTTGTAATGTTTAGAGAATACCTACAAACTGTAAAAACTAGTCACCTTCAGCAGGACACGCCACTTTACATTCTATCCCGACTTAAACATCCAGACCTGAACGTGCTGGCAAGGTCCGCACTGGTCACGGCTAATGGCCATAGGCTGTTTCATGTCATCGCACAATTTGCTTAACCGTTTCCCTGTTGTGTGTCCTGGCCTGTTTCCAGTTTTGTATTGTGTTGAACCACAGTTGCTGTGCATGTGTTTGTGTGTGCTCGGTTATTTTTTTCTTGGCATTATTTTCTTGCATCATATTCCCAAAAGTGGAGTGACTGGGTCACACCGTTCTTAGCTCCTGTTACATATTGTCTGGTTTTTTTCTCAAGAAAGAGAGGAACCACTATAAACTCACCAGCAGTGTACGAATGTGCTTATTTCCTTAAAGTCCTGCCAGCATTGTGCTCTATTCTTAAAACAACGAATTATGCTAGCTTAATAGAGGGAGATTGTTTTAAGTGACATATCTGTCATTGCTGGGGGTTTGAAATCCATCAGCCTGGCATGGGGCCAGGTGGCCACAGGTTGGCAAAGAGTTTCCAGCATGAAAGAACGTAGCTGGCCGCGCCCAGGGGAGAGTAAATATGTTACCCGGGAGGCAGGCCCCCAGTGCCCGGAGGTCATTTCTCTTTCACAGAAGCGGCTCCTAAGGAGGCTTGTACCACCTGTGGGAGGTGCCTGTTGTCCTCCAGGGTAGACTCCAAGAATTCTGAGTTTGGCCCTTCAAACTCTCCCATCCCCATCCTTAGGTGGGCAATGCGTTTGGGGCTCATGTGATGTGTCTGGACTTTATGAAAGCGTGGAGGGGAGCCCTGGGGAACCACACAGGGGCTGGGAGCACGGCTCTGCCCCTGCTTCTCTCCACCTGCACGTGTGCTGAGGTTGTGGGCCCGCTGCCTCCAACAGCATCTCTTCTGCAGCCAACAACAACCTTCCACCCAAACTGGAGCCATTCCAGGTGTCTGAGCCTGGAGGTCCCTGCAGATGGAGTGTAATTTAACCCAGNAGCAGTCAGGGCATTTCCATGAATTGCAGCCGGATGAAGAAAAGAGACCCTGCCTTCCTGTGAGACTGTTCTAGGGCAGACAAAACTTTCCCCAGAAGCATGCAGTCAGTTTGCCACTTCCTGTTGGGCAGCCTCGGTTCCTAAGCCCGTTCTAGGACCATCACCAGGAGAAGCAGGATTACACTCGGTCCAGGCGGGCCCACCCTGATGGGGTGAGGTTGGTCGGCAGTCCCCCCACCCCCCTACCCCCAGGATGCCCAGCTGCCTTTGGGGAGGAGTGGCTAACTGAACCAAGCTGAGGGTGGGGAACAGATGTTGGGAAGGAGGAGGGGATGATGCGCCCTGGGTGGGCAGGCATCACCCCCACCCCGACCTGGATGTACACTTTAGTTCTGTTGTGACGAGTAAGGAGGATCTTTCCATACTCTGCGTGGATGCCGAGGCATTAGAAAGTGATGGCTAAAGGGGATGCAGGGGTTTTGAAGTTGACCGTGGTGATGACTACACGACTGTGACTACATGAGAAGCCATTGAATGGTGCGCTCTAAATTCGTGAACTGCACTGTATAGAATTACATCTTAATGAAGCTCTTTCTAAAACAACAGCCTTTGGATTGGAATCAAATAGAGGTAATACAATGAAGAAAAGAGAATTGATTGCAGCTATTTCCTGAAGCCCCACTTTGCACCAGCATTGGTGCCTATAAGCTTCTGAGTTGTTAGATCCTGCTGCTGCTAAGTTGCTTCAGTTGTGTCCAACTCTGTGCGACCCCATAGACGGCAGCCCACCAGGCTCCCCCATCCCTGGGATTCTCCAGGCAAGAACACTGGAGTGGGTTTCCCTTTCCTTCTCCAATGCACGAAAGTGAAAAGTGAAAGTGAAGTTGCTCAGTCATGTCCGATTTAGCGATCCCATGGACTGCAGCCCACCAGGATCCTCCGTCCATGGGATTTTCCAGGCAAGAGTACTGGAGTGGGGTGCCAGTGCCTTCTCCGTGTTAGACCCTAAAGATCCTCAATACCAGGTTGCCGCTCATTTGCTTCCTGCGTGTAGCTTCTTTGCAGGCAGGCACAGCAGCTGTCGGTCTGGCTAGACCAGCCCTCCGGGAGGAGAGGAAGGCGTCTTGGCTTCTCCATCACGCTGAGGAATTCCTCCCCTGCTCCTGCCCAGGGGCCCCCTGTGAATTCCTGCTGGGAACCTCCTGACTCAGGAATGGGACCAGAGGCTCTCCTTGCCCTGGGCTGGCCCGTGGTGCTTGGAGAAAGAAGAAGCGTGTCTTCTGTCTGACGCAGGTGTGTAACCATCAGGCCTAAGTCAGAGATGAAGCAGCATTAAGGACAGCAGCCTGGCAGCAGATGAGACGCAGACATAAAGAACAGACTCTTGGCCTCCGTGGGAGGAGGCGAGGGTGGACGATGTGAGAGAATAGCGCTGAAACATACACGCTACCATCGTACGAGAGCTAACCGGCGGGAGTTTGACGTATGGCACAGGGCACCCCAAGCCCGTGCTCTGTGACAACCTGGAGCCGTGGGGTGGGCGGGAGCTGGGAGGGGGCTTCAGGACGGGAGAGACAGGTATACCTAAGGCTGATTCATACTGATGTATGGCAAAAACTATCACAATACTGTAAAGTAATTGTCCTCCAATTAAAAAAAAAACACCAGCAGCCTGGGGTCCTGACACTACAGGACCCCAGGGCTCCTTTGAGCCCTGGTTGGGGTTTTGTTTTCCTTTTAAGGAGCGTTCTGTACATCGGCTTTTCAAATACATGCTTTGTAAATGACCAACTTGAGCAGCTCTACAAGGCAAGGACTCAAGGAACACTTAAACTTCTTTCCCTTTAGGTTATCTTGTAATGTTTAGAGAATACCTACAAACTGTAAAAACTAGTCACCTTCAGCAGGACACGCCACTTTACATTCTATCCCGACTTAAACATCCAGACCTGAACGTGCTGGCAAGGTCCGCACTGGTCACGGCTAATGGCCATAGGCTGTTTCATGTCATCGCACAATTTGCTTAACCGTTTCCCTGTTGTGTGTCCTGGCCTGTTTCCAGTTTTGTATTGTGTTGAACCACAGTTGCTGTGCATGTATTTGTGTGTGCTCGGTTATTTTTTTCTTGGCATTATTTTCTTGCATCATATTCCCAAAAGTGGAGTGACTGGGTCACACCGTTCTTAGCTCCTGTTACATATTGTCTGATTTTTTTCTCAAGAAAGAGAGGAACCACTATAAACTCACCAGCAGTGTACGAATGTGCTTATTTCCTTAAAGTCCTGCCAGCATTGTGCTCTATTCTTAAAACAACGAATTATGCTAGCTTAATAGATGGGAGATTGTTTTAAGTGACATATCTGTCATTGCTGGGGGTTTGAAATCCATCAGCCTGGCATGGGGCCAGGTGGCCACAGGTTGGCAAAGAGTTTCCAGCATGAAAGAACGTAGCTGGCCGCGCCCAGGGGAGAGTAAATATGTTACCCGGGAGGCAGGCCCCCAGTGCCCGGAGGTCATTTCTCTTTCACAGAAGCGGCTCCTAAGGAGGCTTGTACCACCTGTGGGAGGTGCCTGTTGTCCTCCAGGGTAGACTCCAAGAATTCTGAGTTTGGCTCTTCAAACTCTCCCATCCCCATCCTTAGGTGGGCAATGCGTTTGGGGCTCATGTGATGTGTCTGGACTTTATGAAAGCGTGGAGGGGAGCCCTGGGGAACCACACAGGGGCTGGGAGCACGGCTCTGCCCCTGCTTCTCTCCACCTGCACGTGTGCTGAGGTTGTGGGCCCGCTGCCTCCAACAGCATCTCTTCTGCAGCCAACAACAACCTTCCGCCCAAACTGGAGCCATTCCAGGTGTCTGAGCCTGGAGGTCCCTGCAGATGGAGTGTAATTTAACCCAGATGATGCTTGGTTGGGGGGCCCCAGATGGCAGGGCGCTTCCCCCTGGGGCATGGCCTTAACTGTGGACATTCTCAAGATCAATCCAAGATGCTCCCGACTGGAGAGGCATCAAGACTCCACGGGGCTTCTCGCCTCCAGGTCTGCTGTCTTCTCTGCCTTGATGCCTTCCTCCATCTTTGCTCTTGCTAATACCTATTGTTTCAATGTCATCTTCCAGGAGCTTGTTCCTGACCTCCAGTTCTGCTGCTGAGCTGCTCTTCTGAGCTCCCACAGCACCCGGCACATACCCCTCCCTGTACTTTTAAAGAAAGATTATTTATTTGGCTGTACCAAGTCTTAGTTGCAGCATGCCGGATTTGTTGTTTTTGTTGTTCTATGGGATCTAGTTTCCTGACCAGGGATTGAACCTGGGCCCCCTGCATTGGGAGTGCAGAGTTTTAGCCACTGGACCACCAGGGAAGACCCACGTCCTGCTCTTTTCTTGGTCTAACACTCATCACACTGGACTGTGGTGGCTAGAAGCCTGTTTGAGCCATGTCCAGTCCATGGGGCAGGGCTCAGTTTGTGGAATGAATAGATGTATGGACTAACATGTGTGATGATGGAAGCATGGAGTAATTAACCCTGGTACTGACAGTGGCCACCAGGGCTGACATTCTACAGCAATGCAGGGCTGGACCGGAAACTTGTGAGGCATCCATGGCAACTGAGCCCTTGGATTCTCTTCGCTTCAGAACCTGGAGATGAGTAGGACTGACTCCCAGCTGAGGCAGCAAGGAGAGCGCTCTGGGGTCTTGTAGTCAATGGGTTCTTCAGTTATCTCTCAGCTTTAGTAAAATCAGAATCAATTCTTCTGAACACATTCTGGGCTATGGTCTTAGAGTGTCAGATTCCCATTACGGAATGAGTCCAGAAATGAAAAAAGAAACAAAAATGATCAATCAAAACTTCGTTGCGAGGAAGCAGATTTCCTTTTCTTTCGTGTTGCTCTTGGAAGACCTCACAAAATATCCCACGCATATCGCAGTCCGGGCCCTTGATGAGTCCTTACCACNAGATTCCCATTACGGAATGAGTCCAGAAATGAAAATAGAAACAAAAATGATCAATCAAAACTTCGTTGCGAGGAAGCAGATTTCCTTTTCTTTCATGTTGCTCTTGGAAGACCTCACAAAATATCCCACGCATATCGCAGTCCGGGCCCTTGATGAGTCCTTACCACGCTTCATCCTGTTTACTTGACGGACATCAGTGAGCCACTGCAAAGTTCTGGTCACAGTGGGGGCCAGGGCTGAGGTTCCTTGGGTAGGAAGTGGGCACAGAAATTCTAAATTTGGGGCAACTGCGAGGAACACAAAAATAAAACAGAAAGAAAATTCCAGCTGGAAATTGTGCTGAAAGCTGGGCCTAAGAACAAGGACAACTCTGAGAGTGGGTTGGCAGAGAGGAGAGGGCATGAGCATCACTAGGCAGGAGGGCACTGCAGAGTCCAAGCCTTGTTCTGAGCAGTCACGGCAAGATGGTCTCTGAAAGGCCGAAGGCCCCAGAGGAGATGAAGCTTCCAGAAAGGGACAGCATTTGGCCACTGCCCTTAAGGACTTTCCCAAACATCCGGTCAGCAGGGAAACCAGACAAGCAAGCGTCGCAGCAGACAGAAGGCACTGGTGAGAGCGAGCGCTGTTTCCTAGCCATGGCCATTTTCTTGTTCCAGTGACAAAAAATATACCAGCAGTAAATTTTTTATCTAATAGTTTAGACAGGATTCACATTAGTCTTTTTTTTTTTTTTAAATTTTTTGAGTCCTTTTTCCCCTTTATTTCTTTTAAAAACAATTTATTTTTGGCTGCCCTGGGTCTTCATTGCTGCTCATGGGCTTTCTATAGTTGTAGTGAGTAGGGGTTACTCTTTAGTTGCAGGGCATGGGTTTCTGTTGTTGAGGCTCCCAGATTCAAGAGCACAGGCTTCAGTAGTTGTGGCCCATGGACTGAGTTGTCCCGAGACACGTGGAATCTTCCTAGACCAGGGATCGAACCCATGTCCAATTCAGGGAATTAGCAGGCAGATCCTTAACCACTGGGCCACCGAGGAAGTCCTGCACTTGAGTTTTTGCTTAAGCAAAGAGTTTATTTCGTGTGTGTTTGATATTAAAGATGGTTGCATAAATCTAGCTTTTTATGTAACCTTCAAAATTTAATGTTGGACATACTCTGGTGGAAAAGCGATAAATCAGTAAGACGAAAAATTTTTGCAACAGTGCTGCTTTGCGGGGTTTATAATTTTGTCATTGCCACCCTCAGATTCTTTAGAGAAGTATGTTAGGTGGGATATGAATTATAAATTAATAAGTAAAAAGATAGAATCCCTGGATTTTACTATTTTCTCTCTACCATATGTGGTGCCCATGTATAATTAAAATTTAGCTTTTTTCAGTATATCATGTAAAGACAATAGCAACTAGCCTTTCTTAAGAAACTAGATATCCTATTTACTTTAAATGTAATTTTTTTAAAGTTCCTCAAACTGGGAATCACAGATGATTAAGCATCTGTAAGATTTTAATTTTGTATTTTCTCCTTATTGATAATTTTTTAAAATTGGCAATTATAAAGAGAAAACTTACAGTGGCAATTTGCATTTGGTATTTTCATGAAAGACTGCATTTCCTAAGTCATCATTTTCTCAAACTGAGATTCATGAGCAAATTCTGAGAGGACTTAAAAATTATTTTCCTGAAGATTTCTCAAGTTTAAGAAACATTTGCTCTAATTAGTTCAGTTCAGTTCAGCCGCTCAGTCATGTCAGACTCTTTACAACCCCAAGAACTGCAGCATGCCAGGCTTCCCTGTCCATCACCAACTCCTGGAACCTACTTAAACTCAAGTCCATTGTATCAGTGATGCCATCCAACCATCTCATCCTCTGTTGTCCCCTTCTTCTCCTGCCTTTAGTCTTTCCCAGCATCAAAGTCTTTTCAAGGAGTTGGTTTTTCGCATCAGGTGGCCAAAGTATTGGAGTTTCAGCTTCAACATCAGTCCCTCCAATGAACACCCAGGACTGATTTCCTTTAGGATGGACTGGTTGGATCTCCTTGAAGTCCAAGGGACTGTCAAGAGTCTTCTCCAACACCGCACTTCAAAAGCATCAATTCTTCGGCACTCAGCTTTCTTTATAGTCCAACTCTCACATCCAAACATGACTACTGGAAAAACCATATCTTTGACCAGGTGGACCTTTGTTGGCAAAGTAATGTCTCTGCTTTTTAATATGGTGTCTAGGTTGGTCATAACTTTCCTTCTTATGATACAAAGTCCATTCTTCTCTGGTTCTTTTGAGCCTCAAATTAATGACATGTTAACATTATAGCTCATGTTTTTTGACGTCTCTTTGATATTAAATTAAGTCCTTGCTTGTTAAAAATCTACTTCTACCTTTATTTCCTGAAGCACTTTTATTTTTCTATTTGGTTTTTGATTTATCAAGAAGCAATGTGGTTTTCTTTTTCCCCTTAAGACCATGATTTTCTAAAGATTATTAGAAAATTTTCTAAAGATTATTACTAATGATTCAAGTAGGAGTTGCATGAATGTCACAAGCCAGCTGAAATATCTTTGTCTTTTCCTTACTGTAAGGATCATGGAACTGCTTGAAAGCTTCACCTTCACAAAAATAAGTTTCAAATTATGCAGGAGTCCTGATGGCTTGAAAAGTCAGTCCAATTGAACACTGAGGGCATGTGAAGTAAAATTCAGATGAGGAAGGTTTACCTACAGTATCTGATGGTTTGAACTGGATCTTTAATAAGGAAACATCAAGGAGATGGATGAAGACTTCCGATCTGTGATCACTCTCTACTGGCAAGGAATAAACCTTGAATAAAATTCACTGCAATAAAATTCACTGCACTGGCAAGGTTAGTGAATTTTATTGCAGTGAATTTTATTGAAGTGAATTTTATTTTATTTTATTATTTTGTTTTATTTATTCAGTGAATTTTATTCAAGATTTATTCAGTGAATTTTATTCAAGTCCTGCCCAATCTCCTGGGCTGAACGCAAATGCCACTTTCTCCTTGACACCATCCCAAGTCAGTCTATTTCTTCCTTTCCTTAGCTGGCCCTCCTCTTTCCCCTTAATCATCTCCTTCAATAAGTCCCTGGTCTGTGGCTGGCCCCATCTTTACCTGTGTTATTTGTCTATGGCCAGCCGCCCCATCTTTACCTGTGTTTGTTATACCGGTGCATGTCTTGTCGTCCCTGTAAGACTGTACATCGTCTTTTAAAGAGGGGCCACATCCATCTGCCCAGAGCATTCACAGCATTATATATGTGTTCAGTCAGTCAGCCAGGAAAGTCTTGAATGTGAAATGTTGCGGGGGCGGGGGACATGCTCCAAACTCACGGGGACCGTCTCTATCCATCTTTGTGTGAGTCAGAGATCCTACTGCAATGCCCTTCATCTGTCAGTTCTTGGTAACTCTCGGCTGAGTGAATGGATGACAGGAATGGCAAGGTCATTGCACAACCTTCGAAAGCACCGGAGTCACTCTGCCCCCATTCTGACTCTGCACCTGAGCCAGAAGAGGTGGAATAGCATTGGTAATACCTCACTGGTTTTGGTTTCTTTTTTTCCATTCTGCTTGAAATCCACAGGTACATCTCATGATGCTATTGCAACCCCCAACCCCCAATCCCTTTCCAAACTCTAAAATCCTCAAGGTGGCATAACTCATTCACTCATTCAACAAACATTAACAGAGCACCTAATATATGCAGAGACTTGCCTCTGATAAGCTCCAGGGATACAGAGGTGAAAAGACAGATGGATTCAGGTGTGTAGGGAGCTCACGTTTTAGTAAAGACAGGACAATGACTAGGAACAAATACATCAGACTCCAGAGTGGCTGGAGGGGGCAGGGCTGGAGGAGGTAATCAAGTTGGACTAGGTGTTTGGAGGCTCAGAGTCAATGACGTCCAAGAAAGGGGCTCTTCCAAATGGGAAAAATTACATTTTTATTAGCTTAGCTTAGTATAGGAACACAACCGGAAATACCTGGTACAGGAGGGAACAAGCTGATGGATGGGTGGGTGGATGGGTAGATGGAAAAATTCAGGGCAGATGCAAAGTAGTTCACATTTGCAATGTCTTTAAATCAATTCTTCTCCTCTTAGAAGTACAGTTTTCCTCCCAGCTAAGGCTGATGGAAATCTTTGTGCTGATAGTATCGACAGCCCTACTCCCTAAGCAGGATCCTAGGGAGACTTGGCAAGAAACACTGACTCTGGATTCAGCCTCCCAGGCTTGCCCATGGGTCGAGCAGGTGGGCCGGTGGCCATGGGAACCACAGCTGATGACCGAGCCATCTGATCCTGCTAATCTGAGACAGTCACCCCAAACCGCCCTCGATGGAGCAGTGTCAGAGGGGCAATCCGATGAGAGAGCCATTCACTCTCGTCTAAAGGGAAAGAGCGGGTTTCACCAGCAGGCCGGCAGAGCCAAGCCCGCCTGCCAAGACTTTTCCGATGGTGCGAACCCCGGCTTTAGAAGACTCCAGGTGTATGAGGACTTTGGAAAGGGGGACTTGTTTCGGCCAGTGTACAACAACCACCTGGCTGCTGAAGAGACGCAATTTCCCATCATCCTGCATTTTGAGAGACAAAATGCAAAGTGAAAATAGTAGCTCTGTTGGTTGAGGGCACCCTGTGCTTTGCACTTTTCACATTTCTCCGCAGCCCTGTCAGCTGGTGAATGCTGGTGAATTGTTACTATTATCCCCGTCTTACAGATGAAGGCGCTGAGGCACAGAGAAGTGAAAGAAGCGGTGTCCACTGCAGAAGTGTACGTAGCTGAGTTAAGGGTTTCAATCAGGTCTTTCTGATGCCAGAGCCCAAGCTCTCGAATTTCCTTTAAGTAAGTCTTTGATTTATGGAGAAATCTCATTCTCTTTGGCAGGGGTAGGGAAGCCATGTAACAATTCTGAAGTAAGACCATTTTATGAGTGTTAGGTGGGGATTTCCCAAGGCCCTTTATATTGACTGGGTAAATACTATGGGTCTCTGGGAACTGCTCACAGGTGGGGGTTGAGTGGCTGCCGCTACCCCCTCCCTTGGAGCCAGGGAGGGGACCGCTTGAAATCCACTGCTGAATCTCATCATGCCACTCCAACTCCCAATCCCAAATTCCCTTCCAAACTCTAGAACCCTGAGCAGGAACAGGTGTGTTAACGAAGAGTTTATGAAAGAGAGGTCAAGACAAAAACTGTCACGGGGACAGAAGGATTTCCTTTGCAAGGGGATTTGTGAAAGAGACTGCCTTCAGACCGCCTGAGCACGCTGCCCTGGGGAAGCCCGAAGGAAACAAGCTGTTGAGAGAACAGAGGGGCTTGTGTTCAGGGAGCTGGGTGCCTGGCAGCAGCAGGTGCGCTGGGATGGGGAGGGCCAATGTGCCCGCCCCTCCACGGACTCTCTCCCTGCCCCCGCCCCTGGACTGGGCAGTGCCTGCCTGACTCTGGGTTGCAGTGACATATCTCTCCCAGCTCTGAAGGCCCTGGGACACAGCCGGCTGCTCAGATGGACCATCTCGCCCGGATTTTTAAATTCCTTCTGAAGGCCGGAGACTCCTAGCATAGGTCTCTCTGCTGGGATCTCTGAGCACCGGGTGCCTTTATCCAGCCACCTACCTGGCATTGCCGTGTGGATAATTAATAGGATCTCGAATATGAAATGACCCCAAAGGGCTCTTGAGCCTTCTACCCCCTGCCGTCTCCTCTGGTCTGTCTCATTTAAGGACACGTTGTCACCAGCCACCCAGAGCTCAAGTCGTGACCCTGGGTGTCCCTGTTGACTCCTCCATGCCTTCTCCCCCAACCCCTGTCCAGTCATCAGTAGGTCCTGCGGGCATCCGCTCCGGGGACNAGGTGGCCAAAGTATTGGAGTTTCAGCTTCAACATCAGTCCCTCCAATGAACACCCAGGACTGATTTCCTTTAGGATGGACTGGTTGGATCTCCTTGAAGTCCAAGGGACTGTCAAGAGTCTTCTCCAACACAGCACTTCAAAAGCATCAATTCTTCGGCACTCAGCTTTCTTTATAGTCCAACTCTCACATCCAAACATGACTACTGGAAAAACCATATCTTTGACCAGGTGGACCTTTGTTGGCAAAGTAATGTCTCTGCTTTTTAATATGGTGTCTAGGTTGGTCATAACTTTCCTTCTTATGATACAAAGTCCATTCTTCTCTGGTTCTTTTGAGCCTCAAATTAATGACATGTTAACATTATAGCTCATGTTTTTTGACGTCTCTTTGATATTAAATTAAGTCCTTGCTTGTTAAAAATCTACTTCTACCTTTATTTCCTGAAGCACTTTTATTTTTCTATTTGGTTTTTGATTTATCAAGAAGCAATGTGGTTTTCTTTTTCCCCTTAAGACCATGATTTTCTAAAGATTATTAGAAAATTTTCTAAAGATTATTACTAATGATTCAAGTAGGAGTTGCATGAATGTCACAAGCCAGCTGAAATATCTTTGTCTTTTCCTTACTGTAAGGATCATGGAACTGCTTGAAAGCTTCACCTTCACAAAAATAAGTTTCAAATTATGCAGGAGTCCTGATGGCTTGAAAAGTCAGTCCAATTGAACACTGAGGGCATGTGAAGTAAAATTCAGATGAGGAAGGTTTACCTACAGTATCTGATGGTTTGAACTGGATCTTTAATAAGGAAACATCAAGGAGATGGATGAAGACTTCCGATCTGTGATCACTCTCTACTGGCAAGGAATAAACCTTGAATAAAATTCACTGCAATAAAATTCACTGCACTGGCAAGGTTAGTGAATTTTATTGCAGTGAATTTTATTGAAGTGAATTTTATTTTATTTTATTATTTTGTTTTATTTATTCAGTGAATTTTATTCAAGATTTATTCAGTGAATTTTATTCAAGTCCTGCCCAATCTCCTGGGCTGAACGCAAATGCCACTTTCTCCTTGACACCATCCCAAGTCAGTCTATTTCTTCCTTTCCTTAGCTGGCCCTCCTCTTTCCCCTTAATCATCTCCTTCAATAAGTCCCTGGTCTGTGGCTGGCCCCATCTTTACCTGTGTTATTTGTCTATGGCCAGCCGCCCCATCTTTACCTGTGTTTGTTATACCGGTGCATGTCTTGTCGTCCCTGTAAGACTGTACATCGTCTTTTAAAGAGGGGCCACATCCATCTGCCCAGAGCATTCACAGCATTATATATGTGTTCAGTCAGTCAGCCAGGAAAGTCTTGAATGTGAAATGTTGCGGGGGCGGGGGACATGCTCCAAACTCACGGGGACCGTCTCTATCCATCTTTGTGTGAGTCAGAGATCCTACTGCAATGCCCTTCATCTGTCAGTTCTTGGTAACTCTCGGCTGAGTGAATGGATGACAGGAATGGCAAGGTCATTGCACAACCTTCGAAAGCACCGGAGTCACTCTGCCCCCATTCTGACTCTGCACCTGAGCCAGAAGAGGTGGAATAGCATTGGTAATACCTCACTGGTTTTGGTTTCTTTTTTTCCATTCTGCTTGAAATCCACAGGTACATCTCATGATGCTATTGCAACCCCCAACCCCCAATCCCTTTCCAAACTCTAAAATCCTCAAGGTGGCATAACTCATTCACTCATTCAACAAACATTAACAGAGCACCTAATATATGCAGAGACTTGCCTCTGATAAGCTCCAGGGATACAGAGGTGAAAAGACAGATGGATTCAGGTGTGTAGGGAGCTCACGTTTTAGTAAAGACAGGACAATGACTAGGAACAAATACATCAGACTCCAGAGTGGCTGGAGGGGGCAGGGCTGGAGGAGGTAATCAAGTTGGACTAGGTGTTTGGAGGCTCAGAGTCAATGACGTCCAAGAAAGGGGCTCTTCCAAATGGGAAAAATTACATTTTTATTAGCTTAGCTTAGTATAGGAACACAACCGGAAATACCTGGTACAGGAGGGAACAAGCTGATGGATGGGTGGGTGGATGGGTAGATGGAAAAATTCAGGGCAGATGCAAAGTAGTTCACATTTGCAATGTCTTTAAATCAATTCTTCTCCTCTTAGAAGTACAGTTTTCCTCCCAGCTAAGGCTGATGGAAATCTTTGTGCTGATAGTATCGGCAGCCCTACTCCCTAAGCAGGATCCTAGGGAGACTTGGCAAGAAACACTGACTCTGGATTCAGCCTCCCAGGCTTGCCCATGGGTCGAGCAGGTGGGCCGGTGGCCATGGGAACCACAGCTGATGACCGAGCCATCTGATCCTGCTAATCTGAGACAGTCACCCCAAACCGCCCTCGATGGAGCAGTGTCAGAGGGGCAATCCGATGAGAGAGCCATTCACTCTCGTCTAAAGGGAAAGAGCGGGTTTCACCAGCAGGCCGGCAGAGCCAAGCCCGCCTGCCAAGACTTTTCCGATGGTGNAAGAAACACTGACTCTGGATTCAGCCTCCCAGGCTTGCCCATGGGTCGAGCAGGTGGGCCGGTGGCCATGGGAACCACAGTTGATGACCGAGCCATCTGATCCTGCTAATCTGAGACAGTCACCCCAAACGCCCTCGACGGAGCAGTGTCAGAGGGGCAATCTGATGAGAGAGCCATTCACTCTCGTCTAAAGGGAAAGAGCGGGTTTCACCAGCAGGCCGGCAGAGCCAAGCCCACCTGCCAAGACTTTTCCGATGACGCGAACCCCGGCTTTAGAAGACTCCAGGTGTATGAGGACTTTGGAAAGGGGGACTTGTTTCGGCCAGTGTACAACAACCACCTGGCTGCTGAAGAGACGGAATTTCCCATCATCCTGCATTTTGAGAGACAAAATGCAAAGTGAAAATAGTAGCTCTGTTGGTTGAGGGCACCCTGTGCTTTGCACTTTTCACATTTCTCCGCAGCCCTGTCAGCTGGTGAATGCTGGTGAATTGTTACTATTATCCCCGTCTTACAGATGAAGGCGCTGAGGCACAGAGAAGTGAAAGAAGCGGTGTCCACTGCAGAAGTGTACGTAGCTGAGTTAAGGGTTTCAATCAGGTCTTTCTGATGCCAGAGCCCAAGCTCTCGAATTTCCTTTAAGTAAGTCTTTGATTTATGGAGAAATCTCATTCTCTTTGGCAGGGGTAGGGAAGCCATGTAACAATTCTGAAGTAAGACCATTTTATGAGTGTTAGGTGGGGATTTCCCAAGGCCCTTTATATTGACTGGGTAAATACTATGGGTCTCTGGGAACTGCTCACAGGTGGGGGTTGAGTGGCTGCCGCTACCCCCTCCCTTGGAGCCAGGGAGGGGACCGCTTGAAATCCACTGCTGAATCTCATCATGCCACTCCAACTCCCAATCCCAAATTCCCTTCCAAACTCTAGAACCCTGAGCAGGAACAGGTGTGTTAACGAAGAGTTTATGAAAGAGAGGTCAAGACAAAAACTGTCACGGGGACAGAAGGATTTCCTTTGCAAGGGGATTTGTGAAAGAGACTGCCTTCAGACCGCCTGAGCACGCTGCCCTGGGGAAGCCCGAAGGAAACAAGCTGTTGAGAGAACAGAGGGGCTTGTGTTCAGGGAGCTGGGTGCCTGGCAGCAGCAGGTGCGCTGGGATGGGGAGGGCCAATGTGCCCGCCCCTCCACGGACTCTCTCCCTGCCCCCGCCCCTGGACTGGGCAGTGCCTGCCTGACTCTGGGTTGCAGTGACATATCTCTCCCNGGGTGCCTGGCAGCAGCAGGTGCGCTGGGATGGGGAGGGCCAATGTGCCCGCCCCTCCACGGACTCTCTCCCTGCCCCCGCCCCTGGACTGGGCAGTGCCTGCCTGACTCTGGGTTGCAGTGACGTACCTCTCCCGGCTCTGAAGGCCCTGGGACACAGCCGGCTGCTCAGATGGACCATCTCGCCCGGATTTTTAAATTCCTTCTGAAGGCCGGAGACTCCTAGCATAGGTCTCTCTGCTGGGATCTCTGAGCACCGGGTGCCTTTATCCAGCCACCTACCTGGCATTGCCGTGTGGATAATTAATAGGATCTCGAATATGAAATGACCCCAAAGGGCTCTTGAGCCTTCTGCCCCCTGCCGTCTCCTCTTGTCTGTCTCATTTAAGGACACGTTGTCACCAGCCACCCAGAGCTCAAGTCGTGACCCTGGGTGTCCCTGTTGACTCCTCCATGCCTTCTCCCCCAACCCCGGTCCAGTCATCAGTAGGTCCTGTGGGCATCCGCTCCGGGGACCCACCGGAATCCCTCTATCCCCGCTAGTCCCTTCCCAGGCTGACCCGCGTCACCTCTGCCCCGAAGCTGCCTTGTCTGTTCCTCCTGACCTCTGGCCTGCACTTGCTCCCACCTGGTCCCGCCTTTCCTTGCTCACACGTCTCCTGCCACTCTACACTTTCTTTTTGGCTCCTCAGCCGCGCCAGGTGAGTATCCTCTTGGCTCCTTCAGCTTGGAGCAGCCCCGCCGGGTCTCAGCTTGGTTGACCTTCCATTGGTTAGTTCTCAGCTCATGCTTCATGTTCTCAGAGAGACCGAAACACCCATCATGCATCTCAGAGCTTCCCCATCACTTGGCTTCTCCTTCCACTCCTGCACCGTCTGTCCCCCTCACTGATGGGCGAGGACTGCGCATCTTTTCATCACCCTTGCTGACCCCAGGGCCTGGCGCTTGGCCTCAGGTCTAGTAGCTGCTCTGGAGCCGAATGACTATAACCCCAGCCTGTCTGCTCAGTGTCACCCCTGTTGCCCCACCATCCATCTCATCCTCCCATTGGCCAGAATCTGGGAAGAGGGGCTATTGAGGCCCCCATGCATNCCAGCCTGTCTGCTCAGTGTCACCCCTGTTGCCCCACCATCCATCTCATCCTCCCATTGGCCAGAATCTGGGAAGAGGGGCTATTGAGGCCCCAGACTGGCTGCCCATGCATGGCCTTGACTTTGCCCCATCCCCTCCAGCTGGAGTCACACCTCCCTTCTGACTTCTCCCCTCCCCTAGCTCCTAGCACTCTCCCCTGTGGGGCAGGTTCGAGGTTATGGTTCCATGGAATTTGATCTCTCTCCTGCAGAAATGGCAAATAAATACCCGGGTGGCTGGGGCACCATCGGGGCCTGTAGATTCCTTCCAGAGCCCAGCAGTGTGGGAGAGTTTCAGAAAGAGCCCCGAAGACCCAGCCTGGAGGCCAAGTCTTCATCTTGACGCTGGTCCTAATCAGGTGCCTGGTTTCTTTAGGCCTCAGCGTCCCATGGAATGAAGCCACTGTGTGTCTGAGATGTGGGCTGACCCTGACTCCAGGCCTCTCCTGACATTCACCTCCCCGAAAGGGAGGCGCCAAGGCTGCCGCTGATGGGCAATGTATTTCCCAACAGTTAACTGGAAATTAACTTAGCCCCGAGGGTGGTGAGCCTAGATTAATATTTAGAAAGGATTTACAAAGAAGAGGACCCAGTTAATCCTGAGATAGAGGGCTTTTCATTTCTATTTGTGAAGTGGGTGGGGACAGAGTCCTTGGCTAGGACAGTCCCCACTTCACTTTCCTCCCTGAAAAGGTCCTTTGCTGATGCAGTTTCTTGCTTTGTGGCCACGAAGCTGGCCCAAGCTTCTGTGGCTTCAGCCCCTCTGCTGTTGGATGCACTCAGCGCCAGACTCTTGTCCAAGGAGGAGACACTGGGCCAAGTGGATGCTGACGGTGAGCGGGTGAAACTTCCAGACAGGATGAAGAGGTGCTGGTGACAACGGCCAAAGATGACTTTTTACACTATAAAATGATTAAGACCTGGGCTGCTGCTGCTGCTAAGTCGCTTCAGTTGTGTCTGACTCTGTGCAACCCCATAGACGGCAGCCCACTAGACTTCTCTGTTCCTGGGATTCTCCAGGCAAGAAAACTGGAGTGGGTTGCCATTTCCTTCTCCAATGCATGAAAGTGAAAAGTGAAAGTGAAGTCGCTCAGTTGTGCCCGACTCTTAGCAACCCCATGGACTGCAGCCCACCAGGCTCCTCTGTCCATGGGATTTTCCAGGCAAGAGTACTGGAGTGGGGTGCTTTTGCCTTCTCCGAAGACCTGGACTATTTGAGTTGAATTTGAGCTTGAATCTTCCTCTATGCAGGGCAAGCTAGTTGGCTTATTTAAGCCTCAAATTCCTTATCTATTAAATGGAGGTAACAATTGCATCTAATCACATGGTTCACATCTAATCACAAGCAAGATAATACAGATAAAGCTCTTCTCCTAATGCCTGACAGGCAGTAAGTGCTCGGTAAACATTGGCTATTAATATTATATTTAAGTATGAATATTAAACTTTATAAAGTATGCGTGCTCATTGTGCTCAATTGCTCAGTAGGGTTCGACTCTTTCCCACCCCATGGACTGTAGCCTGCCAGGCTCCTCTGTTCCTGGGACTTTTCAGGCAAGAATATTGAAGTGGGTTGCCACTTCCTTCTCCAGGGGATCTTCTCTACCCAAGGATCAAGACTGCATCTCCTGCATTGGCCCCCTGAGTCATTGGAAAAGCCCTATAATACTTACAAAATTTTATAAAGTATATAGTATATTAGTATAATATATATAGTGTATAGTATAATATTATACTTTAATATTAAAGTGTCCCTCAATCCCATCAGTCACTGGATGACAGGATGTCCTCTTCATTCTCCAGAACTCAGATCTCACATTATATTTTACACATTTGTCCTTTTAAGGCTTGGGATAAAATGTCAGCTGGGGCCTCAGAGGATGGAAACATCACATGATTTAGCTTTCAGAAACATTCCACTCCCACACACCAGTGATGAAAACGGTTTTCAGTCCTAGGGCTGGAAATACACCCCTTCCTCCAGGGTTCCCATACTTCCTCTCTTAAATGCTACCTCCTGAAACTGCCCGAGAACTCCTGCAGTCGCTCACACACTCACACACACCAGTGCTTATGTGTGGGCGATGCGTCCTGGTGTGGACATCCGGACACACCCTCTTTGCACTGGGGCTTGGAGGGCAGCCCCCAGGGAAGGTTCCACGTACTCCTTCCAGAGCGGCTCTCTGGAAGCTCTCCTGCACTGGTCCCCTCCAACCACCTAATTTGTTTGTTCATCCCTGGAAAGTCCTGAGCAAAATGTCAGGCAGAGGGAGTAACTTTCACGTGTTGATCACTACCCTGCCTGTGCCCCCAAGATCTTCCAACGCAGGAAGCCTCTGGTTACAAGTGTAAAGACCGGGGCACGCATGTTAAAGTTATAGAGCAGTATTAGTTTATACTTGATAGATGTTTCCTTACAGTTTTGTAATGTCCCCCAACTTGGGTTTTTCTTTTTTTTTGCCACTGGTTTTTGTTTTTCTATCCTTTTCATTTGCGCTACACTTGGAATCTTAGTTCTCTTACCAGGGACTGAACCTGAGCCCCCTACGGTGGAAGGCANGAATCCCCAGGGTTGTAGTGGCTCCCCTTTAGGAACCTGCGGGTCCTTCCTGTTCTGGGTGTGCCTATCTGGTCCTGCCTCTCTGGCTATGGGTACAGGAGCCCAGGGACCCTGCTGGGAGGACCAGCTCTGGAGACATTGGGTGTGGTCTCTCATCCTGGGCCCCTGAAGCCCCACATTGAGAATACTGTTCTGCAGAAGCACGAGCTCAGGTGTGGCTTCAGTAAAAAACACAGGCAAGGCCTGTGATTGCAGCGGCTGCTGCTTTCCCCACTTCATGGTGCACAGTGTGTGCTGACCAGCGGAGTTCGTATACCATGGACTCAGCCAGGAAGAGGGGAGCAGAGCTGACTTTGTGGAGCAGCTGCCTAAAACCTCTGGAAACTGGCTGGAAACATGCTGAAAACCTCTGGAAACTGGCTAAGGAGCTGTGAGAGCAAGCCCTGAGGCTTTGGAGTGAGAGCACTGACTCCAAGACCCTAGAGAACTGACTCCAAGACCCTATCAGAGAACTAACCCTAGGGAGTATCATATAGTGAGAACTCACACAAAGGAAGCCACTTGAATATAAGACCTGGCATTACCCAAACACCAGTAGCACCCTGTGCAGGACACTTCATCTAAACAAAAAACAAAACAAAAATACAAACCCAGTCATCAGCAGACAGGATTACCACCTCACTCAGTCTTGCCCATCAGAGGAAAAACAAAGAAACAAACAAAAAAACTTAGCACAAATCTCACCCTATATGAAGCTTATACAAACCACTGGACCAAAGAAAGAATTCAACCTTGAAGCCTGGAAAAGTGAAAGTGAAGTTGCTCAGTTGTGTCCGACTCTTTGTGACCCCATGGACTGTAGCCTATTAGGCTCCTCCGTCCATGTGATTTTCCAGGCAAGAGTGCTGGAGTGGATTGCCATTTCCTTCTCTAGGGGATCTTCCCGACCCAGGAGTTGAACCCGGGTCTCCCATACTGCAGGCAGATGCGTTACCATCTGAGCCACCAGGGAAGCCCCCAAAGCCTGGAAAAGGAGATCTCAAACACAGTAAGTTAAAAAAAAAAGAAAGAAAAGGCAGAGAAATACTACACAAATGAAAGAACAAAGTAGAAACACTGAAGTCCAAATAAATGAAGAGGAAATAGGTAAACTACCTGAAAAAGAATTCAGAATAATGACAGTAAAGATGGTCAAAAACCTTGAAAACAGGATGGAGAAAATGCAAGAATCAATTAACAAATACCTAGAAGAACTGAATAAACATACAGAGACAAACAACATAATTACGGAAATTAAATATACTTTAGAAGCAATCAACAGCAGAATATCTGAAGCAGAACGAATCAGTAAGCTGGAAGATCAAATGGTGGAAATAACTTCTGAAGAGCAGAATAAAGTAAAAAGAATGGAAACAACTGAGGATAGTCTCAGAGACCTCTGGGACAACATCAAATGCACCAACATTTGAATTACAGGGGTCCCAGAAGAAGAGAAAAAGAAAAGGTATGAGAAAATTTTTGAAGAGATTATAGTTGAAAATTTCCCCAACATGGAAAAGGAATAATCAATCAAATTCAAGAGCTGCAAAGCGTCCCATACAGGATAAACCCAAGGAGAAACATGCCAAGACATACTAACCAAACTAACAAAGACTAAACACAATGAAAAAATATTAGAAGCAGCATGGGAAAAGTAACATGAAAGGGAAACCCCATACGTTTAAGAGCTGATATTTCAGCAAAAACTCTTAAGGCCAGAAGGAAATGGCAGGATATATTTAAAGTACCAAAAGGGAAATATCTACAACTAAGATTATTATACTTGGCAAGGATCTGATTCAAAATTGATGGAAAAATAAAAAGCTTTTCAGACAAGCAAAAGTTAAGAGAATTCAGTACCACCAAACTAGCTTTACAACAAATGTTAACAGGACTTGTATAGTCAAGAAATACAAGAGAATAAAAAGGTCTACAAAATCAACCTCAATTAAGAAAATGGCAATAGGAACATATATATCAATAATTATTTTAAATGTAAATGGATTAAATGCTCCAACCAAAAGACACAGATTGACTGAATGGATACAAAAACAAGACCCAAATATATGCTGTCGACAAGACATCCACTTCAGACCTAAAGGCACATATAGACTGAAAGTGAGAGGATACGAAAATATATTCCATACAAATGGGAAGCAAAAGAAAGTTGGAATCTTAAAGAAGATTATAAGAGATAAGGAAGGACGCTACATAATGATCAAGGGATCAATCCAAGAGGAAGACATAGCAATTGCAAATATCTATGCAACCTACATAGAAGCACCTCAATACATAAGACAAACACTAACAGACATAAAAGGAGAAGTTGACAGTACCACAGTAATAATAGGGGATTTTAACACCCTACTCACCCCAATGGACAGATCATCAAAACAGAAAATTAATAAGGAAACACAAGTCTTAAATG
>SJYW01002319.1:1023821-1093826 GCA_006410735.1 Raphicerus campestris
TAAATTGATACAGCTACTATGGAAGACAGTATGGAGATTCCTTAAAAAACTAGGAATAAAACCACCATATGACCCAGTAATCCCACTCCTAGGCATATACCTTGAGGAAACCAAAATTGAAAAAGACATATGTATCCCATTGTTCACTGCAGCACTATTTATAGTGGCTAGAACATGGAAGCAACCTAGATGTTCATCAAGAGATGAATGGATAAAGAAGTTGTGATACACAATGGAATATTACTCAGCCATAAAAAGGAAATGCCTTTGAGTCAGTTCTAATGAAGTGGATGAAACTAGAACCTATTATACAGAGTGAAGTGAGTCAGAAAGAGAAAGATAAATACTGTATTCTAACACATATATACAGAATCTAGAAAAATGGTACTGAAGAATATATTTACAGGGCAGTGATGGGGAAACAGATACAGAGAATAGACTTATGGACACGGGGAGAGGGGAGGAGAGGGTGAGATGTATGGAAAGAGTAACATGGAAACTTACATCACCACACGTAACATAGATAGCCAATGGGAATTTGCTGTGTGGCTCAGGAAGCTCAGACAGGGGCTCTGTATCAACCAGGAGGGGTGGGATAGGGAGGGAGGTGGGAGGGAGTTTCAAAAGGGAGGGGATATATGTATACCTATGGCTGATTAATGTTGAGGTTTGACAGAAAACAATTAAATTCTGTAAAGCAATTATCCTTCAGTTAATAAATTAAAACTTAGTGAGAAAACACAGACACACAGACACACACACACACAGACAAGATGAAGCCTCAAAGCTCAGCCCCAGGGAGGCTGTTTTGTCTTGGAATTGGTAGGAGTTTCCTGGCCTGGCACTGCTTTGTCTTCGTGGCTTAAATGATAGTGAAGACAGCTTGATTCTGGACCAAAAAACCCCACCTGTTGGATACTAAGAAATCAGGTTCTATCTCAGGTCCTTAACAAGCACAGAGAAAATCTCAGAATAAAATCCAGAGATGCCCCTTTCCTCAGTTGGTACCTCTGGGCACGGCCTTGGTGTCTTTCATTTAAATTAATCCAGTGAACCCGCCTCTACCTTTCAAAGAAATCTGAGGGAAACGTTCTCTGCCAAGTCCCAACCGAGTCTCTGAGACACTCAAGAACGTGGGCCAGGTTCTCGTGTAGGTTAAGGAAGCCTGAGAAGAGTAAAGATTATAGACAAACAGTCTACCTTTCTTTACAAGGNGCCTTGGTGTCTTTCATTTAAATTAATCCAGTGAACCCGCCTCTACCTTTCAAAGGAATCTGAGGGAAACGTTCTCTGCCAAGTCCCAACCAAGTCTCTGAGACACTCAAGAACGTGGGCCAGGTTCTCGTGTAGGTTAAGAAAGCCTGAGAAGAGTAAAGATTATAGACAAACAGTCTACCTTTCTTTACAAGGTCTTGTTTGGCATCTCTGAAATCTCAGATTCAGCTATTACAATGAGGTCCTGTTGTAGAAAGAGCTGGCCTTTTATCATCACTTAAAATCTAATTAATCCATATTGAAGCACAAAGATTTCTGTTGTATTTTAGGGTGAGGGGTCATAGAGCCCTCTTTGTTCATCCTTAGACTTATAATCATCAAGCATAGGGGATATAATTTTACCAAGCAAATTGGAAAGTAACAGATCAAATCCTTATCGGAAAGCGTAACTCATAGTTTTAACAGAGCCCTTCGTCCTTTACATGAAACACTATATTTGAGAAGAACAAAAACACATTTCAGAGTGCGCAAAGAGTTAACAACCAAAGCTTATATTCCCCAAGCAGCGTTGAACTGAGATTGTCACGCTACTGCCCACCTCGAGACGGCAGCTCCTATAGGGGTTGCAAGGGTCCTAAGATCTGTTGCAATGGCTTTAGTTTTGAGAGTAGCAATGCAATTCGTTGGGATTTTGGTCTCATTGCTGGGATGGGTTTTATCCATTATTACGACTTACTTGCCACATTGGAAAAACCTTAACCTGGATTTAAATGAAATGGAAAACTGGACCATGGGGCTCTGGCAAGCCTGTGTCATCCAGGAGGAAGTGGGGGTGCAGTGCAAGGACTTCGAGTCTTTCCTGGGTTTGCCTGCTGAGCTCAGGATCTCCAGGGTTTTAATGTTCCTCTCGAATGGGCTGGGGCTCCTGGGACTGCTGGTGTCGGGCTTTGGCCTGGACTGCTTGAGGATTGGAGAGACACAGCGGGACGTCAAGAAGCGGCTGTTGATCCTGGGAGGAATTCTGTTCTGGACAGCGGGCGTCACAGCCCTGGTTCCTGTCTCTTGGGTGGCCCACGTGACAGTGCAGGAGTTCTGGGACGAGCGCATCCCCGAGATTGTGCCCAGGTGGGAGTTTGGAGAGGCCCTCTTTATCGGCTGGTTTGCTGGATTTTCTCTCCTGCTGGGAGGGTGTCTGCTGAACTGGGCTGCCTGTGGGACCCAGGCTCCCCTGGCTTCTGGCAGCTATGCGGTGGCAGAAATGCAAACTCAGTGTGCATACCTGGAAAGTGGAACTGCCAACCCTTCAGTATAAGGCACCAAGTAGAAGAGAGAGGTGTATCTTCCTTCATCAACTGGGATGGAGTTTCTGCAGGAAAAGGGGTCTTCGTTATGTAACTAATTCTGTGCTGCTCACATTTTCTCATCAGACAATGACTTTTCTATCCTAGATAGCTCACCCTCCCCAAACCTGGAGAAGAAAGAGGCCAATCTTATACCTAAAAGAAAACTGTTGTGGTAAGCATTACATAGGTATGAATAAAAGAAATTTCATTTAGTTATTTCAATCAAAACGCAGTGGTGATTGTCCAAGAGAGTCAGGATTACACTTAATGNGAAAGAGGCCAATCTTATACCTAAAAGAAAACTGTTGTGGTAAGCATTACATAGGTATGAATAAAAGAAATTTCATTTAGTTATTTCAATCAAAACGCAGTGGTGATTGTCCAAGAGAATCAGGATTACACTTAATGTATTAATTTGGTATTAGAAATTGTTTTTGGTTTTGTTGGTAGCTGAAACTGATAACCTGTTTCCTCAAGGGGGGGAAAGAAAAAACTAAACTAACAATTCGAAATCCTTTAAGCATTCTGTACTAGCAAAACCACATGCTAAGCCTTTCCAAAGTACCATTTCCACAACAATGACTTGGTCTTTTTTGAACAGAGGTGGTTTGTGTTTAGGAAATTACTAGGAACCCTGCTATGCAGGACTTTATGAGGCTGAAAGTTTTCAGTACATTGTGATACTCTTGAGATTTAAAATACCAGCCAATCTCTTCTCTTGTCTCTTCCCTCAAAAGCTTCAGACTTAAAAAAAATTCCAAAAATATTTTGCTTGCTCTTCAGCTCATTGGCTGTAATAAAAACATTCCTTTGTTCAATTAAAAGTTATAAGCATGGGGATGAACTGAAACGGATTCTAACCTACACAGTACTACTGCTTAGCTTTTCTGCTGCATAATTATTCAGAAAAAGAAACAAACAGAAAATAGCAAGTGTTTATGCCCACATGAGTATAGCTGTCAGGAAGGCACTGGGGTTAAACAGATCTGATACTTAGTTCAGAATGGTTTGATATGTTATAGGGTATATGTAGCCTAAGAGATTAAAAAACAAAAGTCTGATTTAAAGCCTACAGAAGAAATTTGTTTGATTTGGTTAAAAAATACTTGCGTTGAACCTATTTTTAAAGCTGATAATACCACAACAGGCGTACTGAAATATGAGACCTCTGAAAAGAAAGTCTGACAGGTGCAATTAGATAAAAAACAGCAGGAGCTGAACCAAACTGTCAATTAAACATTTTGCCTGGAGACTTAAATTCTGACTTTTCAGAAAGTTTGGGAACATGAGAACCATTTATACATTCACAATGAGAGGATTATTATCAGTTCATTTTATTTTGGGGACAAACTGTATACTATGAAATGCAGTCTATAGGACGTGAACATGATCTTGGCCACACCTTGGCATGACTGGTTTGCAGAATTATTTCCCTATCCTTTTTCTGAAATCTATTCAACACAGAATTGAACAATAGCAACTCTGGCAAGAATCCTCCTCTATACACAATGAAAAAATCGTTTTGAGCTCTGCAAGTGATAATATTAATACAAGTGTCACACTTCTTTTCACAGCCACTGAGACAGGGGTGAGCCTGGCTAAGGTCGCAGGAGTTTATGATGGCTTTAGTGTTTAGAGCAGCGGCACAATTAGTTGGAATTTCATTATCCTTGTTGGGATGGGTTTTATCCTGTCTTACAAACTANCATTTTCCGCTTTACTAACTCTACAGTGTGCTTGTGTGAATGAATGACACGCCCTGCGAGAAGCAAGTGATGAGCCCAGCTCTACGGTTTCGCGGTGCCTCATAATGACTGAAGGCAGCCCCTAAAAGGGAACCTTGTCGGGGTTTATACCGATCTGCCAATGCCAAGAGACACCTAAGGTCCCTGCTAGGAGAGCAGCCAGAGATGGGCAAAGCATGTACATCGAACTTTCCTTCTTCGGTCACCTTTTCCTGGTCTCTTGGACCATTTCGTAATTGCGTGGGGAATTAGAACTACTAACATAATCTGCTGGATCACAGACTTTCAGTGAATTGTGATTCATGCCATTACTATGTACTTTTACTTAGACCCTAAGCTTGGTAGTCATGGAAGCGCCTAGCCTTGCTAGGAGCCGAAGGTTACCGTAGCACGTTTGGGAGTGAGGCGGAGCTCCAGCTCCAGGAACGTCTCTCAGGCTAGAGGTCACTCTCTTGGCTGCAGGCCTCAGGAGCCAGCGTCCTCAAAGTGCGTCTTTGTCACGGCTGTGTCTCCTGTCTATGTGGACAGAAGCACTGTTGGTGACTATGAGGTTTTTGAGGACGCAGATTGGGAACTGCAGGATCTGGTGAGATTGGAAGTGCAATGGGCTTCTTCCTTGGGTAGCACTAGCTCTTAGCAGACCAGAGGAGGTTCTCTGGTTGCTTTTGTCTCAACTCCCTAGATATTCCTTTTGTAGAATCTGTGGAAATGAACTGGAAGGACTGGTCCTAATAGCTCAAGGACAAAAATCACCTTTTCCTCGCTGGCCAGCCCCCCATCACCTCTTTTGCTATCTCATATCCTGGCATGGAGACACTCAGAATGGACATCCTGGTTGTCGTTCATCCCTTTATGACTCTGCTTCTACTGCGGCCAGGACTATACTCAGGAATGCGCACAGGCCAATAAAGACGAACACTTGCCCTAGGAGTCCTAGCTTGGCAAACATTCTGGGAAAACGACTCTGCTCCACCCTGGGGGGCATCAGGGAAGAGAGCAAACCATACCAAGGTCTTGGTGGTAGGGAACTAAGTCAGTCTGGGATGCCATCAGGTCTACCCCTGGCGCATCTCGACCCCCTCTGGGGTAGAACCAGGAGGGAAGAGTAAGATGCCTGCATCGGTAAGGGACAGACTAAGTGCGACCAGGGAAGGAAAGCTTTGGTGGAGAGTCTGTCTACACCCCCATCTAGAGCAGGGAAGGATGCTTCTGCTTGAAAAAAGGCATGGTTGTGGATGCTGCTTTTTTCTCTCTTACAGATGGGAGCTAGCAGTTCTAGAACCACTCCTTTAAAATGTTTTTTTTTTTTTTTTTTTAGCTGAGATAAGTTTGATCCCCAGTGTTTAAAAAGACATGCCTGATCTTCTTCCATGATACTGAATGGCCGGGTATCCTTTGAAAGATGGGGAACACTGGCCAGTTGAAGGGTTTCTTAACAATACTATTTCACAACTAGACCAGTTCCATAGAAAACAAGAGAAAAGGGTAGAAGTGCCCTATGGTTGCTCTTTACCTCTCTGCGAGACTTGCCAGACTTGTGTCCTAAGGGTACAGATTTGGGTGTGAAACCTTCAGCTCCCTCCTGTCCTCTTACTTTGCCCCTGTATCTGGGGCTCCCAACTGAACAGGCTGAGAGTCAGGGCACCCTTCCAGGAGGGCTTGCCTCAGTCTAGAAATTCAAACAGTACCAGTTGCGGTTGAGACTATCCAGAGGATCCAAAAAGTACACAGAAGCCTTTACAGGAACTAACTTGAGGAGCTTACTTGAAGAGATACAATGTATGTCTTGGGACAGACACTGACTCCAGACTCAGAGCTTGAGTTCTGGGGAAAGCTTTTGGAGATCCCTGGCCTTCCTGCCTGTTACCCTCTCAAAATGAGACAGTAAACAATAGAAAACCATAGAAATAGGGCTTCCCTGATAGCTCAGTTGATAAAGAATCTGCCTGCAATGCAGGAAAGCCTGGTTTGATTCCTGGGTTGGGAAGATCCACTGCAGAAGGGATAGGCTATCCACTCCAGTATTCTTGGGCTTCCCTTGTGGCTTAGCTGGTAAAGAATCCACCTGCGATGTGGGAGACCTGGGTTCGATCCTTGGGTTGGGAAGATCCCTTGGAGAAGGGAATGGCTACCCACTCCAGTATTCTGGCCTGGAGAATTCCATGGATTGTATAGTCCCTGGGGGTCACAAAAAGTTGAACACAACTAAGCAACTTTCACAAGACAATAAATAATAGATAACCGAGAGACAGTGTCACAGGAAGGAAGGCAGGGAGGCATGCTTGGGGCTGGGTCACAACCGCGGAGGAAAGGTGTTCAGACAGGGTGGGCGGGACTTCTGGGGTGGAGGGAGATGAGACGGGTGTCTCCTGCCTAGACTGTTGGCAGTAGGGATGGAAAAAAAGGGATTACTGCTCAGGAAAACGGGTACTGGCTGATACGAGAGAGAAGGACTCAGGCTTGACAGGTATCCCAGCTGGGAGGGCTGGCATGATGACAGCACTCATGACAGACGGGAGGGAGAGGTCTGTCCATCCCTCTTCTTGTTCGGAGCCATCGCCCAGACCTGAATAGCGCTCATTGTCTCCTCCGATTCCCCTTCTCCAGCCAGTGTATCCTGCTGGAACGTTCTTTGCTGCTGTTACTACTGTTGCTGTGTCTGACTCTGTGACCCCATGGACTGCAGCACGCCAGGCTTCCCTGTCCTTCACTATCTCTCAGCGTTTGCTCAGATTCATGTCCATTGATTCAGTGATGCTATCCAATGACCTCATCCTCTGTCACCCCCTTCTCCTCCTGCCCTCAATCTTTCCCAGCATCAGGGTCATTTCTAATGAGTCCAGTCTTCGCATCAGGTGGCCAGAGTACTGGAGCTTCAGCATCTTATTAGCTTTCCCTTTACTCAACCTCTGGACTTCCCTGATGGCTCAGACGGTACAGTGTTTGTCTACAATGCGGGAGACCTGGGTTCGATCCCTGGGTTGGGAAGATCCTCTGGAGAAGGAAATGGCAATCCACTCCAATACTATTGCCTGGAAAATCCCATGGACAGAGGAGCTTGGTAAGCTACAGTCCATGGGGTCACAAAGAGTCGGACACGACTGAGCGACTTCACTTTATTCAATCTCTACTCTAACCAACAGCAGAATCATCTGGACACACACCCTCTCTGACTGTTTCAAGACCAGAAACCCTTCCCAGCTGATGGGCACGCGGAGGCTTTGTAAAGAATCCCGTGTGCACAGCCTGCTGGTGAGTGTATAACCAAGGGCGTGCTTGTGTGTAAGCTCTGCCCATCTCCCTGGTGTCTATGACCTGCCACGACTGCTCTCAGGCTGTCAGTGTGGTATCGCCGAGCTGGGAGGGGGTGTGCAGACAGGCCCCCCAACCCTGGGCCTCATGTGGGGGCCCCGCCTTCCCAGCCAGGATACCCACCCCGCTCCCTTCACGTCTCAGGCTATAACTCCTACATCAGAATACTCTTCCTCATTCGCGTCTACTAGGCTCCACCTGCTCACTTTAAAAGCCATCAACAATGATCTCCTAAATGATGTTTCAGGATTAACCTTTATCCGGTTCAAGAAGTTCTAGGAACTAAGGTTTATCAGTAACCCCCCTGTTTTTCAGCTTCACTCAATTCATAAAACACTTCTGGTTAAAAGTTCTCTGAAGAGTGTTATCATTCTCTAAAAGTATGTTTTCAAAAGGGCAGGGGCCTTGCAATCCCACTCCTGGGCATATATCTGGAGAAAAACATGACCTGAAAGGATATACGCACCCTAATGTTCACTGCAGCGCTGTTTACAGCAGACAAGACAGGGAAGCAACCTAAATGTCCATCGACAGAGGAATGGCCACAGAAGAAGTGGTACGAATATTGCTCAGCCATTAGAAAAAATTAAACAGTGCCGTGTGCAGCAACATGGGTGGAGCCAGAGACTGTCATACTGAGTGAAGTAAGTGACATCCCTTACGTGTGGATTCTAAAAAAAACGATACAGATGAACTTACAAAACAAAAATAGGCTCACAGACTTAGAGAATGAACTCACGGTTGCCTGCTGTATTTAAAATGGAAAACCAACAAGGACCTACTGTTTAGCAAAAGGGACTCTGCTCAGTGTTAGGTGGTGGCCTGGATGGGAGGCAAGTTTGGGGGAGAATGGATACATGTGTATGTACGACTGAGTCCCTTCACAGTTCACCCGAAACTGCCACAGCACTGTTAACTGGCTGCACCCCAATACAAAATAAAAAAGCTTTTTAAAAAAAGTGCAGGGGACTTAGGAAGGAGTAGAAAAGAATTTTCATTCTAGTTGATGCAAACTGAGGTGCTTTTAAAGCATAAAGTTTGGTAACCTGAAACAGCTATACTTGAAAATGTCCTGAAAATGCTGAGGTTGAATCAATGCTTGCATATTTACCTTTGGAAAAAATAAATGTGCTTATGACCGTCAAGTAACTAGGAAGCTAAACCAGGAAGCTCAGTGTTAACCAGTCACAGCACTTTGCCCAGAGGCATTAAACCGGGTTGCTGTTGAAGACAAATGATTCACCATGCCCTCCAGTCTTCACTCCGGTCCACCGGGCCCAAGCTCTGGCCAAGAAGGGTCACTCCTTCTCTGAATGTGTTTCTGGGCCCTGTGCCATGTCAGGCCACCTGCCGACAGTGCCCAGCATCCTGCTCCGTTACCCCAACAAAGCTACCACCTTCTTTTGAGATTGTTGTCCGAGGGCCAGAGACCTTCCCCACGAAGGGTTTCTGATTCTCTGGACAAGGTGAGCTCACTGCACAGCTTAGCTCACACAGGGCTGTGTTCCCACAGAGCAAGACACTCTAAGCTGATACAAAGCAGCTCCAGAAATCAGCACAAAACAAAAGATGAGCAAATGAAAACTTTCCATTAGCATTTCAGCTGCTGGTAAGTGAACAGGAATTTCTGAACACTTCAACCATACTATTTAAACATTTGCCCAGAGTGGCTCTTGCACTCTTATCCAGAGCTCTCTGGCTCCCAGGAAAACCTGACTTGAGCTTTTCCATCTACACTGATCTTAGTCTTCTGAAAAGATCTGTCTTCTTAGCAAGCTGCTGAAACCAGGACGTCCCCTTTACATGCTCCTTTACCAGGACATCTGCCCTTCACACAAGGTACCAGGTGTTATACTCTCCCCACAGCTGCTCCAGAGCTGGCCTCCCCCAACCCCCAGTGGCCAAGACACCCCCAATTCCCAGCAGCCTTTTCTCCGTCCACGCTTCATACCGAATCTATCCTTCGCTATTACAGGTTCTACCCCAGTGATGAATGAGCGGTCTCTAACTCATCCTTCTCTGGAACAGACACTGTGTTTGTGTCTCCACGATTACAGTGGCTTCAACCCACAGCCCAGGAGCACGGAGCAAGGATGCCCGGAGGCCCTGGGCTTCTGCATCTGACACGCCCGACTCGGGGTGGTCCGCGACCTCGGGATGCTGCCGATAGACTACATACCCTCTTGACTCTCAGACTTCGCCGTTCGGTGGAGTTCCTCACAAACAGTGATTTTTTAGCCAGTGTTGAACTGTCGCTGTCACTTCGATTTAACTGGCAACAAAGGATTAAAAAAAAAGGAAGAAAGAAATCAGTACATCACCCTGTGTTAGAGGAAGTCTGGAACTGAGAGCTTGATCACGGAGAGAACGCAGTTACTAGTTTGTCTTTTTTTTCTCTTTTAACAGAGGGTTATGCCCTTGCAACTCAAAAGTGTGTTCTGAGGGTCCATGACATCACCTGCGTGTGCGTGCTAAGTTGATTCAGTCGTGTCCGACTCTTTGCGACCCTATGGACTGTAGCCCGCCAGACTCTGTCCATGGGATTCTCCAGGCAAGAATACTAGAGTGGGTTGCTATTTCCTTCTCCACAGTTTATTTCTTTAAGAAAATCCTCCTCAAACGAGTTTTTCCCTGTTTGATGCTTTTCTAATTTTCTTAAATAATTACCTTTTGATTTTAGTTAAAGTTATGTGTTAAGATAATTACATACATTTTGAAATAAAATTATCCTTTGAATCGTTAGCTAATACTCATTATCCATTCTTTAGAAGAAAAGTTTGTGTGAGGCACAGAGCTCAGGATCAGAGTGAAGTCACAATATCAAGGACACCCTCACCCGGGTGGGCCATCCCCACTGCCTCACCTGCTTCAGGTCTTTGCTGAAACATCGCCTTCCAAGGACATCTGTTCTCAACCCTACTTTAATTTGCAACCCTCATCCTCAACATCCTAACCCTTCTTAACTTGCTCTACAGTTTTCCATAGCACTGGGCCTCACCCAGAGATGTCAGAGGTTATTGTTTGGCTCAACTCACAAGGATGAAAGCCTTGCAAGGGCAGAGCTCTGGGTCTCTGGTTCATGGATGAATCCCAAATATCCAAAGTTATGCTTAATAAATAGCAGGTGCTTAATAAAAATGTTTGTGGAACTGAATGTATAAATTTAGAATTTTGTAAGTATTTTCTAATCCACTTTGTAACGTCAAAACTAAATTACTATAAATTACAAATACTTATGGAACTAGAATGTGATAAACTGATATATATATATCACACAATACTCTCCGCAGAACTACGAATCTGTTTGGAGGCATCAATGAAGGCGATTTTTGTTCTGAAACGCAATTCACTATTTTTAATTCGGCAGGACCAACGTGGTTTGAAGCAGGAGCGATACACTGCCGAAATACACCAGCAACCGTTAACTCTTGAGTCACTGAAGGTTTTGAATACACACTGGGGTCCAGACAGACTGAGCGGCCAGGCCCTTAAGGTCAGTTATTTGCCAGATCAAAGGCAGTAGAAACGAAGAGATGGTAAATGTGGGAAAAGAAAGGAAAGGAAAAAATTCCACAACCCACACTAAAAAGAACAACTGGGAGTGTGACATTTCATGTATATTTCCTGGCATTTCTAGTCATTAGTATTTGCTAATTCGAATTGGAAGATGCCCGTGGCCCAGTCTATTGTCACTGATGGGCCACCCCTGGGGGCAGGGGGTGGAGGTGGCATCTCCCCAGAAACGAGCTGCACCTCACCCTGCTGACCTGTCACCCTGCAGACCCCTGACCCCGCGGACCCCAGACACCACAGATCCCTGACCCTGCAGAGCTTTACCCTGCAGACCCCTGNTTTTTTTTTTTTTTTTTAAGCTGAGATAAGTTTGATCCCCAGTGTTTAAAAAGACATGCCTGATCTTCTTCCATGATACTGAATGGCCGGGTATCCTTTGAAAGATGGGGAACACTGGCCAGTTGAAGGGTTTCTTAACAATACTATTTCACAACTAGACCAGTTCCATAGAAAACAAGAGAAAAGGGTAGAAGTGCCCTATGGTTGCTCTTTACCTCTCTGCGAGACTTGCCAGACTTGTGTCCTAAGGGTACAGATTTGGGTGTGAAACCTTCAGCTCCCTCCTGTCCTCTTACTTTGCCCCTGTATCTGGGGCTCCCAACTGAACAGGCTGAGAGTCAGGGCACCCTTCCAGGAGGGCTTGCCTCAGTCTAGAAATTCAAACAGTACCAGTTGCGGTTGAGACTATCCAGAGGATCCAAAAAGTACACAGAAGCCTTTACAGGAACTAACTTGAGGAGCTTACTTGAAGAGATACAATGTATGTCTTGGGACAGACACTGACTCCAGACTCAGAGCTTGAGTTCTGGGGAAAGCTTTTGGAGACCCCTGGCCTTCCTGCCTGTTACCCTCTCAAAATGAGACAGTAAACAATAGAAAACCATAGAAATAGGGCTTCCCTGATAGCTCAGTTGATAAAGAATCTGCCTGCAATGCAGGAAAGCCTGGTTTGATTCCTGGGTTGGGAAGATCCACTGCAGAAGGGATAGGCTATCCACTCCAGTATTCTTGGGCTTCCCTTGTGGCTTAGCTGGTAAAGAATCCACCTGCGATGTGGGAGACCTGGGTTCGATCCTTGGGTTGGGAAGATCCCTTGGAGAAGGGAATGGCTACCCACTCCAGTATTCTGGCCTGGAGAATTCCATGGATTGTATAGTCCCTGGGGGTCACAAAAAGTTGAACACAACTAAGCAACTTTCACAAGACAATAAATAATAGATAACCGAGAGACAGTGTCACAGGAAGGAAGGCAGGGAGGCATGCTTGGGGCTGGGTCACAACCGCGGAGGAAAGGTGTTCAGACAGGGTGGGCGGGACTTCTGGGGTGGAGGGAGATGAGACGGGTGTCTCCTGCCTAGACTGTTGGCAGTAGGGATGGAAAAAAAGGGATTACTGCTCAGGAAAACGGGTACTGGCTGATACGAGAGAGAAGGACTCAGGCTTGACAGGTATCCCAGCTGGGAGGGCTGGCATGATGACAGCACTCATGACAGACGGGAGGGAGAGGTCTGTCCATCCCTCTTCTTGTTCGGAGCCGTCGCCCAGACCTGAATAGCGCTCATTGTCTCCTCCGATTCCCCTTCTCCAGCCAGTGTATCCTGCTGGAACGTTCTTTGCTGCTGTTACTACTGTTGCTGTGTCTGACTCTGTGACCCCATGGACTGCAGCACGCCAGGCTTCCCTGTCCTTCACTATCTCTCAGCGTTTGCTCAGATTCATGTCCATTGATTCAGTGATGCTATCCAATGACCTCATCCTCTGTCACCCCCTTCTCCTCCTGCCCTCAATCTTTCCCAGCATCAGGGTCATTTCTAATGAGTCCAGTCTTCGCATCAGGTGGCCAGAGTACTGGAGCTTCAGCATCTTATTAGCTTTCCCTTTACTCAACCTCTGGACTTCCCTGATGGCTCAGACGGTACAGTGTTTGTCTACAATGCGGGAGACCTGGGTTCGATCCCTGGGTTGGGAAGATCCTCTGGAGAAGGAAATGGCAATCCACTCCAATACTATTGCCTGGAAAATCCCATGGACAGAGGAGCTTGGTAAGCTACAGTCCATGGGGTCACAAAGAGTCGGACACGACTGAGCGACTTCACTTTATTCAATCTCTACTCTAACCAACAGCAGAATCATCTGGACACACACCCTCTCTGACTGTTTCAAGACCAGAAACCCTTCCCAGCTGATGGGCACGCGGAGGCTTTGTAAAGAATCCCGTGTGCACAGCCTGCTGGTGAGTGTATAACCAAGGGCGTGCTTGTGTGTAAGCTCTGCCCATCTCCCTGGTGTCTATGACCTGCCACGACTGCTCTCAGGCTGTCAGTGTGGTATCGCCGAGCTGGGAGGGGGTGTGCAGACAGGCCCCCCAACCCTGGGCCTCATGTGGGGGCCCCGCCTTCCCAGCCAGGATACCCACCCCGCTCCCTTCACGTCTCAGGCTATAACTCCTACATCAGAATACTCTTCCTCATTCGCGTCTACTAGGCTCCACCTGCTCACTTTAAAAGCCATCAACAATGATCTCCTAAATGATGTTTCAGGATTAACCTTTATCCGGTTCAAGAAGTTCTAGGAACTAAGGTTTATCAGTAACCCCCCTGTTTTTCAGCTTCACTCAATTCATAAAACACTTCTGGTTAAAAGTTCTCTGAAGAGTGTTATCATTCTCTAAAAGTATGTTTTCAAAAGGGCAGGGGCCTTGCAATCCCACTCCTGGGCATATATCTGGAGAAAAACATGACCTGAAAGGATATACGCACCCTAATGTTCACTGCAGCGCTGTTTACAGCAGACAAGACAGGGAAGCAACCTAAATGTCCATCGACAGAGGAATGGCCACAGAAGAAGTGGTACGAATATTGCTCAGCCATTAGAAAAAATTAAACAGTGCCGTGTGCAGCAACATGGGTGGAGCCAGAGACTGTCATACTGAGTGAAGTAAGTGACATCCCTTACGTGTGGATTCTAAAAAAAACGATACAGATGAACTTACAAAACAAAAATAGGCTCACAGACTTAGAGAATGAACTCACGGTTGCCTGCTGTATTTAAAATGGAAAACCAACAAGGACCTACTGTTTAGCAAAAGGGACTCTGCTCAGTGTTAGGTGGTGGCCTGGATGGGAGGCAAGTTTGGGGGAGAATGGATACATGTGTATGTACGACTGAGTCCCTTCACAGTTCACCCGAAACTGCCACAGCACTGTTAACTGGCTGCACCCCAATACAAAATAAAAAAGCTTTTTAAAAAAAGTGCAGGGGACTTAGGAAGGAGTAGAAAAGAATTTTCATTCTAGTTGATGCAAACTGAGGTGCTTTTAAAGCATAAAGTTTGGTAACCTGAAACAGCTATACTTGAAAATGTCCTGAAAATGCTGAGGTTGAATCAATGCTTGCATATTTACCTTTGGAAAAAATAAATGTGCTTATGACCGTCAAGTAACTAGGAAGCTAAACCAGGAAGCTCAGTGTTAACCAGTCACAGCACTTTGCCCAGAGGCATTAAACCGGGTTGCTGTTGAAGACAAATGATTCACCATGCCCTCCAGTCTTCACTCCGGTCCACCGGGCCCAAGCTCTGGCCAAGAAGGGTCACTCCTTCTCTGAATGTGTTTCTGGGCCCTGTGCCATGTCAGGCCACCTGCCGACAGTGCCCAGCATCCTGCTCCGTTACCCCAACAAAGCTACCACCTTCTTTTGAGATTGTTGTCCGAGGGCCAGAGACCTTCCCCACGAAGGGTTTCTGATTCTCTGGACAAGGTGAGCTCACTGCACAGCTTAGCTCACACAGGGCTGTGTTCCCACAGAGCAAGACACTCTAAGCTGATACAAAGCAGCTCATGAAAACTTTCCATTAGCATTTCAGCTGCTGGTAAGCGAACAGGAATTTCTGAACACTTCAACCATACTATTTAAACATTTGCCCAGAGTGGCTCTTGCACTCTTATCCAGAGCTCTCTGGCTCCCAGGAAAACCTGACTTGAGCTTTTCCATCTACACTGATCTTAGTCTTCTGAAAAGATCTGTCTTCTTAGCAAGCTGCTGAAACCAGGACGTCCCCTTTACATGCTCCTTTACCAGGACATCTGCCCNTCTGGCTCCCAGGAAAACCTGACTTGAGCTTTTCCATCTACACTGATCTTAGTCTTCTGAAAAGATCTGTCTTCTTAGCAAGCTGCTGAAACCAGGACGTCCCCTTTACATGCTCCTTTACCAGGACATCTGCCCTTCACACAAGGTACCAGGTGTTATACTCTCCCCACAGCTGCTCCAGAGCTGGCCTCCCCCAACCCCCAGTGGCCAAGACACCCCCAATTCCCAGCAGCCTTTTCTCCGTCCACGCTTCATACCGAATCTATCCTTCGCTATTACAGGTTCTACCCCAGTGATGAATGAGCGGTCTCTAACTCATCCTTCTCTGGAACAGACACTGTGTTTGTGTCTCCACGATTACAGTGGCTTCAACCCACAGCCCAGGAGCACGGAGCAAGGATGCCCTGAGGCCCTGGGCTTCTGCATCTGACACGCCCGACTCGGGGTGGTCCGCGACCTCGGGATGCTGCCGATAGACTACATACCCTCTTGACTCTCAGACTTCGCCGTTCGGTGGAGTTCCTCACAAACAGTGATTTTTTAGCCAGTGTTGAACTGTCGCTGTCACTTCGATTTAACTGGCAACAAAGGATTAAAAAAAAAGGAAGAAAGAAATCAGTACATCACCCTGTGTTAGAGGAAGTCTGGAACTGAGAGCTTGATCACGGAGAGAACGCAGTTACTAGTTTGTCTTTTTTTTCTCTTTTAACAGAGGGTTATGCCCTTGCAACTCAAAAGTGTGTTCTGAGGGTCCATGACATCACCTGCGTGTGCGTGCTAAGTTGATTCAGTCGTGTCCGACTCTTTGCGACCCTATGGACTGTAGCCCGCCAGACTCTGTCCATGGGATTCTCCAGGCAAGAATACTAGAGTGGGTTGCTATTTCCTTCTCCACAGTTTATTTCTTTAAGAAAATCCTCCTCAAACGAGTTTTTCCCTGTTTGATGCTTTTCTAATTTTCTTAAATAATTACCTTTTGATTTTAGTTAAAGTTATGTGTTAAGATAATTACATACATTTTGAAATAAAATTATCCTTTGAATCGTTAGCTAATACTCATTATCCATTCTTTAGAAGAAAAGTTTGTGTGAGGCACAGAGCTCAGGATCAGAGTGAAGTCACAATATCAAGGACACCCTCACCCGGGTGGGCCATCCCCACTGCCTCACCTGCTTCAGGTCTTTGCTGAAACATCGCCTTCCAAGGACATCTGTTCTCAACCCTACTTTAATTTGCAACCCTCATCCTCAACATCCTAACCCTTCTTAACTTGCTCTACAGTTTTCCATAGCACTGGGCCTCACCCAGAGACGTCAGAGGTTATTGTTTGGCTCAACTCACAAGGATGAAAGCCTTGCAAGGGCAGAGCTCTGGGTCTCTGGTTCATGGATGAATCCCAAATATCCAAAGTTATGCTTAATAAATAGCAGGTGCTTAATAAAAATGTTTGTGGAACTGAATGTATAAATTTAGAATTTTGTAAGTATTTTCTAATCCACTTTGTAACGTCAAAACTAAATTACTATAAATTACAAATACTTATGGAACTAGAATGTGATAAACTGATATATATATATCACACAATACTCTCCGCAGAACTACGAATCTGTCTGGAGGCATCAATGAAGGCGATTTTTGTTCTGAAACGCAATTCACTATTTTTAATTCGGCAGGACCAATGTGGTTTGAAGCAGGAGCGATACACTGCCGAAATACACCAGCCACCGTTAACTCTTGAGACACTGAAGGTTTTGAATACACACTGGGGTCCAGACAGACTGAGCGGCCAGGCCCTTAAGGTCAGTTATTTGCCAGATCAAAGGCAGTAGAAACGAAGAGATGGTAAATGTGGGAAAAGAAAGGAAAGGAAAAAATTCCACAACCCACACTAAAAAGAACGACTGGGAGTGTGACATTTCATGTATATTTCCTGGCATTTCTAGTCATTAGTATTTGCTAATTCGAATTGGAAGATGCCCGTGGCCCAGTCTATTGTCACTGATGGGCCACCCCTGGGGGCAGGGGGTGGAGGTGGCATCTCCCCAGAAACGAGCTGCACCTCACCCTGCTGACCTGTCACCCTGCAGACCCCTGACCCCGCGGACCCCGGACACCACAGATCCCTGACCCTGCAGAGCTTTACCCTGCAGACCCCTGACCCCGCGGACCCCTGATACCACAGACCCCTGACCTTGCAGAGCCTTACCCCGCAGACCCCTGACCCCGCGGACCTCTGACCCCGCAACNCTAAAGGTCAGGCTTTAACTGCGATCAGTGACATCTGACAAATTGGAACAGACTAGTTGCTAAACACCTGGTCATGAAACGACCGTGGGGGAACGAGCAAGGAGGACTGCAAGTCATCAATCCCCGCAGGTTACAGTCTCAGTGCATTTAAAAAATATTTACTTTTCTGGCTGCGCCGGGGTCCAGTTGCAGCACGTGGGGTTTTCGGTTTTCGTCGCGCTGTGCAGGACCTTCAGCGGCAGCATGTGGCACCTAGCTCTCTGACCAGGGGCCGAACCTAAGCTCCCTGCATTGGGAGTATGGAGTCTCAGCCACTGGACCACCGGGGAAGACCCTCTAAGTGTATTTTTTTGAAATATGTGTGAAACAAGTTGTACTTTATGTAAGCAAGGTATTTAAAGATACAATGAGCCTCATAATCACTCTCATACTTACTTTTTTTTTTTTTGCAGTGCTCTGATTTTTATTCGCTATAAAGGACTTTTGGTAAGAACAAGGTATCTCTGTACTTTTTTACGTTGCTGTAGTAAGCTGCTTCATCCAAATATCCACAATTTTGTTATTTACACCTTGTTATTCCAAGTTTGTAAAAACTCTTGTATGTACACACACATACACACAAATGCTGTTATGTATGTACGTAAATGCAAATATATGTTGACAGTAGTTCAAACAGTGTAACAATACACACAAAATTAGTCCAAATGAATTTCTATATGTACTAAAAATACTGACACCGTCACTAAAATATGTTTTTTAGAGAAAACAGTGCAAACTCGGAAATACAGTTCTTTATATGTATGTGTATCTAGACAAACGCTGTAATAATCTTTTTTCTTTAAAACAATAAAAATAATTGAGGTATGAAAAACAAGAAGGGAATAGTAAAAGAAGGTGAATAGTGGCACAAACAGAAAGGTAACCACTCAGAAGCTGTTTTCTAAAAACCTGTCTTGAACTGCTGCTGCTGCTAAGTCGCTTCAGTCATGTCCGACTCTGTGCGACCCCATAGACAGCAGCCCACCAGGTTCCCCTGTCCCTGGGATTCTCCAGGCAAGAACACTGGAGTGGGTTGCCATTTCCTTCTCCAGTGCATGAAAGTGAAAAGTGAAAGTGAAGTCGCTCAGTCATGTCCGACTCTGTGTGACCCCATGGACTGCAGCCCACCAGGCTCCCCCGTCCCTGGGACTCTCCAGGCGAGAACACTGGAGTGGTTGCCATCTCCTTCTCCAGTGCATGAAAGTGAAAGGTGGGAGTGACATCGCTCAGTTGTGTCTTGAATTACCAGCGCCTAAATGGCGCCTCCAGCAGTTTACAGAGAAAGAGTCTGTGTTTAAATTTATCTATGACTGTAATAAGCTATCATGTTTTTCAAAATAGTTTAGACTTTAAACAAACAAACAAGAAAAGCTCAGAAAGTTGTGTCAAAATTACTGAGGTAAGAACAAAGAATCTTGCTCACATGTTAGTAACTTTGTCCATGGTCTCACCATTACTTTTTCAACTCTCTAACACCAAGGAACAGCTCTTCCTGGGGCCACTTCCTGAAGCTGTGTTACTCTCTATTAATTCCAGAACAAGATCTAAACCCATGAAGGTGTCCCTCAAAGTATCTTCTCAGAAACTAAACACACCCTCTTTGAGATCCCAGGAGCAGCATGAAATAACTCTTATTTACCAGTCTCCATCTGGACCTCTGTGCTCTTCCTCCTGCCCTGGTTCTTCTTCTTCTTGTGCTAATTCTTGCTCCACGGCCAACAGCTCAGCTGATGTTCTTGCAAGTAAGGCTGACACTGCATCCTGGAGAAGGTACAACGTAGGGCAATTAATACCATAAACTTCACAAATGATTTAAAAGCTTGTCAGATGGGGACTTAGGCTTCTAGTTGTGGAGGAGAAGGAAGTATGAGACTCACTTCTCTCGCTGAGAACAAATATGAAAGCTGAATACAATAAAAGGAAAAGCAAAAAACTCCAGCTGTTTCAAAGCAATGAAGAGCAACAAAGGCAGTTAGGACTCAAGGGGGAAGACCCCAGGGAGGAGGGCAATGTAAAGAAATTTAACGTCACTCTTCTTCTTGGGGGTGTGTCTTGATGCCATGGCAAGGCACACAGGTGATGGGCTATGGCTGCCCGGACTGTGGCAGTGAGGGGCAATGCAGAGATGAGACAGAGCTAAGGACAAGGCACTCCACCTACGAGGAGTCTGGGAAGATAAACTGTGAAGTGGGCCCAATATTCTGTACAATATTCCTATTGNTAGGACTCAAGGGTGAAGACCCCAGGGAGGAGGGCAATGTAAGGAAATTTAACGTCACTCTTCTTCTTGGGGGTGTGTCTCGATGCCGTGGCAAGGCACACAGGTGACGGGCTATGGCCGCCAGGACTGTGGCAGTGAGGGGCAATGCAGAGATGAGACAGAGCTGAGGACAAGGCACTCCACCTACGAGGAGTCTGGGAAGATAAACTGTGAAGTGGGCCCAATATTCTGTACAATATTCCTATTGAGACCTTTGCCCCACTAAGCCACATACGTGCAGAGTGAGAAGCTGAGAAAGTAAAACCAGCTGCTAGGAGGCTGAACAGTAAGCAGGTATTTCAGTTCCTCATGGTTCTAGGAAGAGAGTAACTGGAATTCACGTCCCTCAAGTGACCCAGGTGAGCTGCCCATGTTGTCATCTGCCTTCCAGAAGGATACTGGATCATCTCTGGAGGAAGCCTCCCGCCAGATCCTCCGCACTCCACACATAACATCCAGCACCGCGCTGGAAACAGAACCCCACGACTGAAAGCCAAGAAGAAGGACCCGCAAAAGAAGCAGACCCATAGGAGATCCACATACCTAGTTACTCAGAGAAGAAAGTAAAAGTTTCGTAATTAATATGTTCAAGAAAACGGATGAAACAATGGAGAATTGAATTAGAATAAACAGAAAAACACATGAGCACATCTGAGTGAAACTGCTGAAAACCAAAGAGAAAGAGGAAATTTTACAAGCAGTGGAAGAAAAAAGGTGCAATACTTTTTACGAATCAACAATTAGCCTGTCCTCCAGCAGCTGAACAGAATCAATGGAAGCCAGATGACAACAAAACACTGTTTTCAATATGTCCAGAGAAACAATTGCTCACTTAGGATTCTGAATATGCAGGAAAAAGAGTCCTTCACAAATGAAATTGAAAGAATGTGCCAACATACCTGTACTAAAAGAAACACTAAAGGAAATTCTCCAGGCAGAAGGAGAGTGACCTGAATTGGAAGTACAATAATGCCGAGAGGGAAAGAAAGGCTAAAGGGTACAGGGGGAAACCTGAATAAATGCTGATTGTCAATAAAACAATGATGATAATGTGTTGTGGGATTTAAAATAAATGTAACTAAAATATATCCAGTAATTGCACAAGAGGAGGAAAGAGAATCATGAAGTAAAAGAAGAGCCTTTAAAAATCTTTGTACCATCTGCAAAAGAGCAAAAAGCATTAATTTAACAGTTTCTAATAAGTCAAGGATGCATGCTGTAATCATCAGGGAAACAGCAAAAAAGAAAAGACTGTAGTACTAATTAATGGTCTGATAGAAAGAAAAATCCAAGTTTAAAAATACTTGGTTAATCCAAAAGAAGGGAAAAAAAAAGGACTAAGAAGGAACAAAGAGTAAGATGAAAGGTTCAAAGCCAAATATAACAATAATAGCATTAAGTGTAAATAAATATTTCAATTAAAAGAAGATTTAAAAACTGGATAAGACATCAAAACCAACTAAGTACTACTTATAAGTGAAACACTTTAAATATAGGAATCCAGAAAGGTTGAAGGTAAAAGAATAATAAAAGATAAACCATGCAAACGCTAACCAAAAAAAACCCTGATATGATTATTAGTATCAGACAGTGTTATTAGCAATAGAGGGATATTTTATAATAATAAAAGGGTCAGTTGAACAGAAAGATATAATATGATGCTAAATTTATATTCATCTAATAACCTGGATGCAAAATACATAAAGCAAAGACTAAAAGAACTAAAAGAAGAAATAGTTGTCTATAATCATAAGCTGGAGATTTTACTGTACCTTTAAACAGTGATAAAATAAGCAAATTGAAAAATCAGTAAATGCAGAAGATCTGAAAAGCAAAACTAACAAAGGTGACCTGCAGAAAATACATCCTTTTCAAGAGTACAGGGAACTTATACTAAAACTGAACATCTGCTAAGCCATAAAGCAAGTCTCAATATTCTTTATGATAGGATATATGTAAAAACATGTATTAGATACACCACAGTTCAGTCTGCTTTATTCTAGGAATCTGAAACAGATTTAGCATTCAAAAGTCAATCAATGCATAATCCACTACATTGAGAGAATAAAAGAAAACAGCCATGTAATCATCTTAGGAGATACAATAAAAATGCTTGATAAAATCCAATATCCATGCATAATAAAACCCTTAGCAAACTAGAAAGAAGGAAACTTCCTTAATCTGATAGCAATTATCTATAAACAGCCTCAGAAAAAATCATTCTAAGTGATGAATTCTTAAAAGCCTTCATTTTGAAAAAGCCTAGTATTGTCGACAGAGATAGACATCTAAGCCAACAGAACAGAATAGAAAGTTCAGGGACAGGCTAACAGGCAGGAGTCATCTGACTTAGGGTAAAAATTGGCACTGTGGTGCAGTTAAGGAAAGATGCATTTTCAACAAATAATCCTGGGTCAATCGGCTATCGCATGGATAAAAAAAAAGAAACGACCCTGACCTCTACCTCAAAGCCTACACAAAGATTAATTTCAGATGGACTGCAGATCTAAGTGTCTCAGTAAGACCTGACTCACCAAGTCTACGGAATCCACGAGTGGCTGGCTTGGTGGAAATACCGAGTCCTCTGTCTCCTCCTCACTCTTCTTGCAGGGCATTTGCTTTGAAGGAAGCAAGTTATACCACAGAGTGAAAATCTCATTGGAAAAGGGTAGGTCCGCCAGGCTGATCTGAGTTCCTGCCTGTGTAAAAGGAAAGAAAAAAAGAGAGAGAAAGAGAGAAAATGAAATGTTTCAATCCATATTTGCTCCCTCTAAATGAAGATTATTGGACAAGCTTGTTTTAGAGGGAAAGAAAGATGCAATACTCATGATACAAAGCATTGGTGGATTTCTTTTTTTAAACCTGGAGATGTCTTATATTTTCAGGTGTGACTAAGTAAGAAATGTTAAAACAAAAAAATGCAGTTGACTTTTGAACACCATGAGGGTTAAGGGGGGCCGACAGCATTCCCCACTCTGCCGTTGAAAATCCATGTCTAACTTTACAGTTGGCCCCTGTACTCAAGGTTCCACAGCCTCAGATTCAACCAACCACAGATTATGTAGTATTATGGCACGAATTTAGTAGGAAAAAAAAAAATCGGTGTGTAAGTGGACCTTGAAAGAATCCCAGGGTTGATTTTTTGATTGGTGTTACAGCTGACCCTTGAACTACATGCGTTTCAGCTGGAGACTGCATGGCTTCCTGAACACCTGGGCACACCTCTAGACACCTGTACCTGAACACCCTGTACACCTCTGCTGTGGTGTAATGATGTACACAACGGTGGGTTGGACCCTCTATCGGTGACGTATGAAGTCTTCCGTGTTGGCAGGCAAGTGTCCTATTGCTCTTAACAGTCACACTGAGGTCTTCCTACCATCTCTACCCCCATCGCTGGGAGAACGTGCTGAAGTAGGTAACTTTACCCAGCATCCTGCTTAAATTAAATCTGAACAGTGAACTAGGGGTGGGATGTCCTTTTGATATCTATCCATATTCACAAGCTGCGTGACCTTGCACACATGACCCCTTTAAGGAGTTCCTCACCTGCAAATGTCATCATGCCCTTTTCCTAAGACTGTCGAGGGGATGTGTGAGATAATGTATGTAAAGCGCCCAGCACCGGGCTCATATTGGGAATAAATACCCATACTCTACAGTGAATGGTCATAACAGAGGCTAAAGTTCTTTATCCAAAGGTTAGAAATAAAGAACTCGATTTTTATAGAGGATCACAATTGCTAAGCAAAATCAGAAAGGTCTGAAATAAAGAGAACGGAAAGCAGAAATTAAGACTTTAGACAAAAAAAAATGAAGCCACCGCTGGACTATGTCGGAGACACTGGGCAGACAGGCAATAGTTTCAGGGCTGGCAGAACGGCCGCTGGAAAGGGACTCTCAGCACAGCCAGTGGTGGCACCTGAGGGTCGAAACGAGAGGTCCTACCAGGCACTCCTCCCTGCGGTGTTTCCCGACGGAGCACAGGTCCACCCTCAGGGTCTTCTGCTGCAGGGCCATCTGGGAGACGGCCACTCTGAACACGTCACCGAACAGCAGGGACTCTGCAGCTGGGTGCACTTTCGTTCGAAACAGACAGCTGACGTCACTTGAGGAGGGAAGCAGAGCAACCCGGAAATACCTGCAAAGAACAAGGATGAAATGGATTCACTGGTTCAACGATCCTGGCTTCGCAGCTGGTGTCTAGAACGATCCTCCTGGGGGAGGAGCACTGGGGGACACTGGTTTCATCGCCAACCCCAGGCTCGCGGCCACCACGGTGGTCATCCTCCTCATACCCAGGGGCTCGGAGGCTCTGTTCCTAACACCCTGGTGCCCACAGCATCCTGGATCATGCCAGGCCGAGCCTGCCCCCATGCCCTGGGGCTGCAGCAAAGGCCCTCGGTAGGGAAGTGAGGGGGACAAGGACCTAGGAGCGGACAGATTTATGTCCCGCCTGCCCGCGTCCGGCCGGTTCCACAATGACCACCATCTGGACCTGGGAAAGTGGGGACACCAAGTAGACACGGGTGACTGTGTCTCAAAGAACACTCATCCTGTGCATTAGACAAGAAATGCTGATGGGCATTCCCTGGGGATGGGACGTCTCGTCCTTCCAGAGGAAAAGAAACGCGAAGGAGTGCGCAGTTATGACAATTTAAGAGAAATGAATTTTTAACAGTTCAAAAAACCACTGCCTATCATCTCAGAAGTCTCAGATATGATAAATGGTTTTATGCTTTGTCATATTCAGAGGAAGAGTCTGACCAAACAGTACCTTCTACCACCACTTTCAAGTGAGTTTTCATGAGGACCCACAGTCCCTATAACAGCATGAGGTATCTTCTGTTAAATTCCCAGAAACAGAATACCCATTAAATCCCTCCCCACAGGCCCATTTCCAGGCTTTCTAATTCATATTCTAGAGAGCTTCCTTCTCCGATCATAAAAAGCCTAAGTTTATGAGAAGAACTGAGGAAGGCCGCGTTATTTCTGTGTTTTGTATTGACATTGATTACCGGGACTCGGCATGAAAAACCTCGTGGGCCCTGGGCCGCAGCTGTTAAGGCTGGAGGTGCAGCGGGAGAAATCTCTTTCTCTGCCTTCCTGTTGCTGTCCTTCAGTAGCTGAGTCGTGTCCGACTCCTTGGACTGCAGCATGCCAGGCTCCCCTGTCCTCCACTATCTCCCGGAGTTTGCTCAAACTCATATCCCTTGAGTCGGTGATGCCATCCAACCATCTCATCCTCTGTCTCCCCCTTCTCCTTTTGCATTCAATTAGGAAGGAGAAGTCACCGATAGAATCATCAGCCAGTCATCCCTGAACACTACTGACGGGGACCCCCAACCTCAGCCCTGGGAGGCAGGCTCCTGGGGTGTTGGAACCGCCCCCTTAAGCCCCCACCTCGCTGCCTCGTTCTTAAAACCAAAGGAGGGGGTGGGCCTGCATCACGCCCTCTTCGTCTCTATCTAGAGCTCATCAAGGCATGACCAGCCCTGCCATATCTTTCCCCATGTCTTCACCTGGATGAACTGCTAGATGTAAAATTCTCACTCGGGAATCTGAAGTTCTTCGATTTGTTCTCCACCGATTTTACTTACACTTTTGAAGAGTGAGGTATCAGGAAGGCATGCAGATTTCGGAGTTGTGCTACAATCACCATGAAACTCGACCTTTTTGCATCGTATCTGTTCAGAGAGAAGCAGATGAGATGAGGCAGGGCACAGGCCACTCGCCGGCACATGGAAGCCGCCCTTCCCGAGCCATCCTCACCTCAGCCCGATCTGCACCTGGGCCGTCTCCATGACCGCGGCGTCCTCCTCGCTGTAGGGCACGTCCTCGGCCTCACTGGGCCTGCGGGTGGGGCAACGGCAGGCGCGGGTGAACGTTTGAGACCGGAACACGCGGAGCTGTGATGGCTGTTTGCCTGTGTGCGTGCTAAGTCGCTTCAGTGGTGTCTGACTCTCGGCAACCCCCATGGACTGCAGCCCGCCAGGCTCGTCTGTCCATTGGATTCTCCAGGCAGGAACACTGCAGGGGGTTGCTGTGCCCTCCTCCAGGGGATCTTCCCGACCCAGGGATCGAGCCTATGTCTCTTACGTCTCCCTGCATTGGCAGGTGGGCTCTTCACCACTAGTGCCACCTGGGAACTGTTTGCCTCTCTCTGATTCTGAACAAAACCCTGAACNCTTGAGGAGGGAAGCAGAGCAACCCGGAAATACCTGCAAAGAACAAGGATGAAATGGATTCACTGGTTCAACGATCCTGGCTTCGCAGCTGGTGTCTAGAACGATCCTCCTGGGGGAGGAGCACTGGGGGACACCGGTTTCATCGCCAACCCCAGGCTCGCGGCCACCACGGTGGTCATCCTCCTCATACCCAGGGGCTCGGAGGCTCTGTTCCTAACACCCTGGTGCCCACAGCATCCTGGATCATGCCAGGCCGAGCCTGCCCCCATGCCCTGGGGCTGCAGCAAAGGCCCTCGGTAGGGAAGTGAGGGGGACAAGGACCTAGGAGCGGACAGATTTATGTCCCGCCTGCCCGCGTCCGGCCGGTTCCACAATGACCACCATCTGGACCTGGGAAAGTGGGGACACCAAGTAGACACGGGTGACTGTGTCTCAAAGAACACTCATCCTGTGCATTAGACAAGAAATGCTGATGGGCATTCCCTGGGGATGGGACGTCTCGTTCTTCCAGAGGAAAAGAAACGCGAAGGAGTGCGCAGTTATGACAATTTAACAGAAGTGAATTTTTAACAGTTCAAAAAACCACTGCCTATCATCTCAGAAGTCTCAGATATGATAAATGGTTTTATGCTTTGTCATATTCAGAGGAAGAGTCTGACCAAACAGTACCTTCTACCACCACTTTCAAGTGAGTTTTCATGAGGACCCACAGTCCCTATAACAGCATGAGGTATCTTCTGTTAAATTCCCAGAAACAGAATACCCATTAAATCCCTCCCCACAGGCCCATTTCCAGGCTTTCTAATTCATATTCTAGAGAGCTTCCTTCTCCGATCATAAAAAGCCTAAGTTTATGAGAAGAACTGAGGAAGGCCGCGTTATTTCTGTGTTTTGTATTGACATTGATTACCGGGACTCGGCATGAAAAACCTCGTGGGCCCTGGGCCGCAGCTGTTAAGGCTGGAGGTGCAGCGGGAGAAATCTCTTTCTCTGCCTTCCTGTTGCTGTCCTTCAGTAGCTGAGTCGTGTCCGACTCCTTGGACTGCAGCATGCCAGGCTCCCCTGTCCTCCACTATCTCCCGGAGTTTGCTCAAACTCATATCCCTTGAGTCGGTGATGCCATCCAACCATCTCATCCTCTGTCTCCCCCTTCTCCTTTTGCATTCAATTAGGAAGGAGAAGTCACCGATAGAATCATCAGCCAGTCATCCCTGAACACTACTGACGGGGACCCCCAACCTCAGCCCTGGGAGGCAGGCTCCTGGGGTGTTGGAACCGCCCCCTTAAGCCCCCACCTCGCTGCCTCGTTCTTAAAACCAAAGGAGGGGGTGGGCCTGCATCACGCCCTCTTCGTCTCTATCTAGAGCTCATCAAGGCATGACCAGCCCTGCCATATCTTTCCCCATGTCTTCACCTGGATGAACTGCTAGATGTAAAATTCTCACTCGGGAATCTGAAGTTCTTCGATTTGTTCTCCACCGATTTTACTTACACTTTTGAAGAGTGAGGTATCAGGAAGGCATGCAGATTTCGGAGTTGTGCTACAATCACCATGAAACTCGACCTTTTTGCATCGTATCTGTTCAGAGAGAAGCAGATGAGATGAGGCAGGGCACAGGCCACTCGCCGGCACATGGAAGCCGCCCTTCCCGAGCCATCCTCACCTCAGCCCGATCTGCACCTGGGCCGTCTCCATGACCGCGGCGTCCTCCTCGCTGTAGGGCACGTCCTCGGCCTCACTGGGCCTGCGGGTGGGGCAACGGCAGGCGCGGGTGAACGTTTGAGACCGGAACACGCGGAGCTGTGATGGCTGTTTGCCTGTGTGCGTGCTAAGTCGCNCAAACAAATCTCTCCAACTTTAAATCTGGGCATCCAGGTTTTAACTGTACTAGTGTAACTACTTTCTTACTTTTAAGTCATCAAAAATAAAGAGGAGGTAACTGAAGCAGAATTGTAACATGCCTGTAGGTAGCCAAGAAAAATTTTCCCTTCAAGAACCAGACTTACTTTTTAAGTTGTGAATGCAAATATGTAGTTAATTTAGTAGTTTCTTCAAGTTTCTGTAGCAGCTCTTTCCTTCGCTCTTCCAATTTCAATCTAGACAAAAAAAAAAAAAGGAGAGAAATAAATTTATTTTCAATATAACTACGATAAGCATAGAAACTGAAGGGAACATAAAAAGATTCTTATTATTTTCCCTTGTGAAATCCAAATGAACTCAACACAGAGAAAACAGAACCACCCATCAGAAGGAAAGTGGTCAGAGCCATCCACAGCCACTGAGTGAAGGCGGAGAGATGTCCACATGGCCAGTGTTACTAGAACTTGTAGAATTCTGGTATTCTAAAATTCTCTTAAATGAGTAAAAAAACCTCACACTCACAAATTAGGGAAAGACAGTGGGGAGGAAAAGAAAACAAAGGAGATGAGCAAAGATTAAGGATCCTTCTGCAGGCTTGTGACTTCCGCTTCCGTTGCTAAAACATCTAACAATAACAGGAATTAGGAAATAAGAGGAATTAGGAAAGATCATCTGAGCATGGAATTTGGTAAGGACTGTTCTGAAATCATATTCAGTGACAAGAATTCCAATCTCATTTTGATGAGAATTCTGGTGATTAAGAAACAAATTAGTCCAGTGTCCATATTGCCAATGTGAGCTAATCTTGGCTTAACCCTTTGAGCAAGCAAAAGACATAAAAGTGATCTCCATCGACAGCACCTCTCATCACCTGCGACTGGATTTTCATGAAATTTAATCCACATTCAGCTGAACAAGTTTTTATGAGACTGAAAAAAAAATCCAAGTATATGGAATTGTGTACTTGAGTAAGCCATTTAAAAAATACATCAAGCATATTGTCTACATCTGGGTCTTTAGACATCACTGAAAAGAGCAGAAGGAGACCCAGGAAACCACAATTTCAGTTCTGGGGTGGGCTGGTTACTGGCATGTCCTTATGGTAAGTCAACTAACTGTGGCTCCTGACTTCCTCATCTGTAAAATGGTGATTATAATCCTGCCGTGTCCACCTGCTAAGGCTGTGCAAGGGATCAAACAGAGCCAGCCACGTGTGTGAAAGAACTCCGCAGACATCAAAACCAGTCTCCTGTGTTCAGAGCCTCAGCACACCCTGCAAAGTGCCGATACAAAAATTAGCTACTTTTCTTTGCAGAGAAAGAAAACTTCCCTAATTTTTCAACCTCTTTGAAATGCTATGTACGTTTTAGGCAGCATGGAAACATGCCCATATTTTATTTATAGATATCTATCCTTTGATGTGCCACCAACACAATTTCACTGTGTTAAAATTAAAAAAAAAAAAAAGTAACTTGTCATTTTGTTTAGTACTTCAAAGGGTGATAAATTCTTAATTCATAGCTTCCACAGGTGTATTTTGAAAAGGAGTATGGTCCCTTTAAAAAAAATCTCTTAAATATAAACAAAAACAAGGAAAAATATTAATTCAAAGTAGATGAACTGAGTTAGAAGGTACACAAAAGCCTGGAGAAAGTCCTTCAATCTACCTGATACAGAAGCAGTACTTTTGAGGTAAGTTTTAAAACTGTCACACATACATGAAGGTTTTCTGGTGTGTTAAAAAGAGAGACATTACTTTGCAAACAAAGGTCCATCTAGTCAAAGATATGGTTTTTCCAGTAGTCATGTTTGGATGTGAGAGTTGGACTATAAAGAATGCTGAGCACCGAAGAATTGGTGCTTTTGAAATGTGGTGTTGGAAAACACTCAGCAAGGAGATCTAGCTAGTCCATCCTAAAGGAAATCAGTCCTGAATATTCATTGGAAGGACTGATGTTCAAGCTGAAACTCCAATCCTTTGGCCACCTGATGCGAAGAGCTGACTCATTTGAAAAGACCCTGATGCTGGGAAAGACTGAAGGCGGGAGAAGGAGACGACAGAGGATGAGATGGTCAGGTGGCATCACTGACTCGATGGACATAAGTTTGGGTGAACTCCAGGAGTTGGTGATGGACAGGGAGGCCTGGTGTGCTGCAGTCTATGGGGTCACAGAGTCGGATGTGACTGAGCAACTTACCTGAACTGAGAGGCTTCAATGTGACAGTGTGTTTCATGCCGCAATTTAAATTTGAAGCTTTCTGTCCTTGTCAGTCATACTTAATGGTCCCCATGTCTTCCCCTGATGATGGTTCAGGTGCTGCTCTCCTGGACCCTTTCTGGTTCCCTTGAACCCCTGAGGCCTGACCTGTGTCCCACCACTGGACCCTAAGCTCCCAGAGGGCAGGCCCCAGCTCTTTCTCCCCATTCCACCCAGAGTGCCTGGAGAGCCCGGGACCCCCTCCCCAGGCCCCGTCCAGCAGGTGTCTAGGTAACAGGTCACTGGGAGAAGTTTAGCGAAGGACCCAGGAGTCACAGAAGCCCTGCCAGGTGGGTGTGGCTGTCACTGTCCTTGGTCAAGCGGCCGCCTCCTGTCTTTGATGGGATCAGAGCCTCTCCCAGTGGGAGCTGGTTCCTGGTCTCCTTCCTGGAAAATGACCTCTCCCCCTTCCCCTGTGGTAGGGCCCAAGACGCAGCTCAGACGTCAGCCCTGTCTCCCCTCACCCTTCTCCAGCCCCAGCTGGTGGTCCTCCTGAGCGAGAAGGATCTCTTCCATCTGGCCCTGAAGGAGCCCTCCCATGGTCCCATGGCTCCACACCACAGCTCGTCATACCTCTCACCTCTGCCCCAGTGTCCCCAGGGGGAAGGCACACATCATCCACAGAAGGAACAAGTTCCTTTTCCATTAAAAAAAACCAAAAACCAAAACCCCAAAATACACTCATACCCGCTCCCACTTGCTACAAATTTTTTTTTCAGTGAGTGAAGTGCAAGTCGCTCAGTCGTATTTGACTCTTTGTGACCCCATGGACTGTATAGTCCATGGAATTCTCCAGGCCACAGTACTGGAGTGGGTAGCCATTCCCTTCTCCAGGGGATCTTCCTGACCCAGGGATTGAACCCAGGTCTCCCACATTGCAGGTGGATTCTGTACCAGCTGAGCCACAAGAGAAGCCCTTTTTTTCAGAACCAGTGGCAAAAATATTCATATAATTAAGAGAGAATGAAGACATCTTGGCAAGACGTAAGGCAAAACCTCTAAGAGTTACGAAAAAAGAAGGAGCAATATTAAGATCTTAGCAGCTGTAGGAAAGTGCAGGGTTTAAGGAATTTCAGTAACTGTAAGGAAAGGACAGGAAGATGCGTAGGAAGGCTTTTTTCATTTGAGAGCCGTTTCTCTTTGCGGGAAATGGGTTACACGGAGCATTATTCTGCCGGATGCGCTTTACGACCACTAGGGGGCAAGCTTTATCTCCTTGGTCCTGAGAGTCTGTGACCCTTCAAGGACGGGGGTCTGACCCGCCGGCTGAAAATTCATGTGAGTTCTGTGGGCTCCTGCAGAGACCCAGAGTCTCACCTGAGAATCTCTTAAATCTTGAAATTTAAGAGACACAGACACAGACACTCAAGAGCATCAGGGTAATTCAGGGAAACAAGTGAAGTCTGCCTTCTGACCCTTACATTTTGTTCCTTTTGGTCTTGCTCAGGTGGATCCCTACCTGGCCAGCCAGGCTCACACCTGCCTGCGGGCTGAGCCTGCAGCTCACGAGACTAGAGATGTCAGTGCGGGAGGGGAGGAGATGCAGGGGGGTGACGATAAGTATTCAAGACGGTGAAAGGCCATCATCTGTAAAGGGTCCCCTCGGGTATTTTCTCACACTCCTGAAAGCTGTGACGCTGCAGCCACAAGTCATCTCCGTCAGCACCTTAACTCACGGAGGCCGATGCTCCCCACACGGTCACAGTTAAACAGGTGCCCACGCTAATGCGTGACTAGGAATGCCAGAGGCGCTCTTCCCTGTCCATCACCCCCAACTTCTCTACCACTCTGCTTCTCAAATGCTTTGGTATTATGTCAACACACAACCTTAAATGCGTATAGAAGACAAGGCATGCAAGAAGCCAAGAAGTTTAAAAAAAAAAAAGAGAAAAAAAAATGACTGGGATTATGGCTGGGGATTTTAAACTTACTTTCAGGTCACCTGAAAATATGCAAATGTGAGTTTCTTACCCTTTATTCTGCTCCTTCTCTGTGGGCCTAAATGATGGGTGCAGGGTGGGGTTCTAAAGGGCTACTTGGCCTATGGTTGAGACAGGGAAACGGGTCTGGGCATCTGTCAGCATGGCCTGGACCCTGGGGCGGGCGATGGCCTCATGGCAAACCTGCACACATGGGTCCCCCAGCCTGAGAGTGCAGCTGATCCGTTTACAGAACTGCATTTTTTTTTTTAGATCAAATGATCAATTTACACCTTCCCACAGGAAGATCTAAAAATGGCTTAAAGTATTTCCCTTTCTATTTTCCACCTGCTTCAGATGAGGGTTTCAACTGACAAAGTCCAAGTGAACGTCTTGTGACCTGGTAAAATATCAAAGGGAGCAAGACATCTTTTCCTTGTGAACTGAAAAACAATCAACTTTTGCATTCTTGTGAGTAATAAAGGCCAGAGGAGGAAGCTTTGGGCTGCTCTAACAGTCCAGATAATCTCTCTTATCAGAGTGCGATAGTTTAAAGCCACTGTTATCAGACCGCATTCCTGGTTTTCTGTCAACATTCCTTACTTATTCAACATCTGTCTCAGGCATTTTCACGTTCTCAACAATCGCGGAGGAACCACGGGGCCCAAGGAGAGTGTGCTTCACTGCTCTATGGGGGGGATGTCCTTCCGTGCTGGCTCTCGGTCCACCAAGGGCAGGTGCGTTTGAGATTCCCGGACCATGGAGGACGGCCCGGGGCCCTGGGCGGGGACGCACCTCTCGGCCAGGGCCCGGCTGGGCGTGCCCCTCACGGCCAGCAGCTCCTCCTCCAGCCGCTGCCTCTCGGCCTCCAGGCTCTCCAGCTCGTCCTGCGTGCGCCTCTGTGGGGTGACGAACTGCAGCTCCTTTAGAAGCTCTTCTTTCTCGTGGATCAGCATCAGCTTCTCCTTCTCTATGTCCAGCGTCCCAGGCCACGCCTCGCTGTCCAGCTTCGACAGTTCAATTTTCAGGTTGGCCATACTGAAATAAAACCTAGAGTCAGTATCTTCTAAGAACCTACAATGGAGAATAATCTGAAAAATAATATGGTGGTGGTTTAGACGCTAAGGTGCGTCTGACTCTTTTGAGACCCCATGGACTGTAGCCCACCAGGCCCCTCCATCCATGGGATTCTCCAGGCAAGAATACTTGAGTGGGTTCCCTTCTTCGGGGGATCTTCCCAACCTAGGGATCGAACCTATGCCTCCTGCATTGCAGGCAGATTCTTTACCATCTGAGCCACTGTGTAAGCCTCCCACCCCCACAATAATATATGTGTATATGTATAACTGATTCATGTTGCTGTGCACCTGAAACATTGTGAGTCAACTGTACTTCTATAAAATATATATATTATGAAAATAAAATAAAATGGCCGTGCACATTCTAATAAGTCCCAAGGAGGGGGAAACACTAGGCAGGCTAAGTTTGGGGTTGACCCCCCAGGGGTGGCTGTGATGGGTGGGTGAGAGGCTGACCAAACCGCAGCCCCTAGTCGGGTCCCCGAGCTGATGCTACACTTACTTTCTCATCCACCTCACCCTCCCCACCTTTAGAACCCAGGTTATCACACCTACTATCTGAAAAGAAGGATGAAGGTCAAACTACACAGATGCTTAAGAAGCAGAGGACGAGTCAGCCCTGATGCATGGGGGAACACCTGAGGACTTTGTTAAAAAAAACCAAACCAGCAACTCTGGTGAGTGACGCCTGAAATGCTGTCATGCTGGCTCTCTTCCTCTGGGTCGAGATGCTGAACCCGGGCTACGCTGGCAGCAACTGAAGATCAGCCAGTTGGGGGAGGGGAGAAGACAGGGCTGGGACACCCGGAACCACAACCAAGGCAGCCAGCCCCTCAAGGTCCCAGCATCGCCAGCAAAGAGCAGGCGGGCTGGGCCTCCTCCAGCCATGTCCTTCGGCAGCGCACAGAGAGCGCGCTTCCCACTCCGGGGCCTGGGCGGAGTCTACACCACGCGCTGTGTGCTCCCCGAGCAGGGCCCCGCTGACGCCGCCTCGACCTGGGCTTGCTCTGGCTGGCGGCGGGAGCGGCCCTACCGGGGTGGCGGCAGGAAGGGGCAACGCGGCCAGGAGCGCTGGGGAGGAAGAAAACGCAGCCAAGGGGCTCCTCCTCAGCTTCATGATTTTGCCGACCCCAGACCTCACCGAGTCTAGAGCTTTGTACTCAACCATCAGGCCAACTCCTGAGTCAATCAGAAGGACCACCGAATCCAATAACTTGGTCTGGGGCACCATGAGGACTGTTGGGACTGTTCTCAGAGGCATGGCACTTGGCTGTTTTGACCACAAGCACAAGATCAAGACAAATTATGGGGATTCCCCTGGTGGTCCAGGGGCTAAGACCCCTCACTCCCAACCCTGGGGCCCTGGGTTCGATTCCTGGTCAGGGCACCAGACCCCACATGCCACAAGTAAAGAGTTTGCAAGCTACAACTAAGACCTGGGGCAGTGAAACAAACAGAGAAATAAATCTTTCAAAAAGGTAAACTATGAACACAGCTGATACTGGCATTAGGAACCCTATATTCCTACTTCAAAATGCTGGAGATTACTCTGGCATTATCACAGCACATAGCAGAAGACAATGAAGAGAGAAGAGGGGGCACCCGCCCCTCCCCTTTAGATGGAGGAAGTTGTAGAAAAGAAAAAGGTGACTGAAAAAGTTATCAGGACCAAGAGGGAAGTAGCTCCACATTCTGGTGCCTTAAGTTTCCTGTTTGAGTTAAAAAGAAAGTTGCCACCTTAAACTATGCTGTGTGTATAATGTACTTGTGATTTTCACCTGTCGTCCGCACTTATGATAGATGTAACATCAGCTATTCTTCAGCTTTAACTACAAAACTGTAAACAACTGTCTCAAAGTACTGGAAAATTAATCATCAAAATGCTAAATAAGCATGATATGATTAGCTTCATTAAGCATGTAAAACAAAGGCTGCAGGAGAAAACAGGTTTCCGAGAAACACAACCCAAACACAAGTAAACACAAAATTCTTTACTTATTCAGAATTAAGGAAGAAAAAGCACTTTCAACACATGCAGAAACCTCCGAAACGTACCATCTCCTCAGAATCACTAGTAACTAAAGCAAAACCTCAAATGGTAACAGAAACAGCAATACAACCGAATGGGAAAGAACCAACATCTTAAGTCTTGATGGGACTGAATTAAACAACTGAAGCATGAGCAATGATGTAGTGAAAGAAAGAACAGCACCTGTTGCTTGTGGGATCGGGCATTAGGTAGGTCTTGAATTTGATTTGCAAAGAGTGCACTAAATCTGGGCAAGAAACCATGATGCTTTCTGGGAACACCTAGAAGACAAGTGCTGTGTAAGCTCCAGATGGAGCCAGAGTCCAGCAGAAGCTCAAGCTGACCCAAGGGAAGTCGAGTCAAACCCTAAGGACTCAGGGGGATGAGGCTCGCCTCCCCAAGATTAATTCTGAGTTACAGCCATTCTCCTTCGGAAAGCCAGACACTGATCCTGGCTTTGTTTATATCGGAGCCAAGGAGTTTTGGCGGCTTGGGGGCTGGTGTGCTCATAGCCAGGGCGACCTGAACAGGCTCCCAGGTCCCCAGGCCACAAGAGCACAAAGGAGCCCTCAGTCCTGGTCGAGGGGAACCGCCAGTCCCGGACGTGAGAAGCCGACAACGCGGTGCACGACACTTTTCCTACCCTCAAGACATTTACAGTCCACCTGGGAAACTTTACAGGCATTAAAATTAGCCGGGTATAATGCTGCTCAGAGAGGCGAAGTGACTTGCTCAAGCTCACGGTGGTTAATAATTTGTGGAAAAAAGCTTACGGTTCTTTCAGTAAATCAAAGAACCAAGTAATATTAGTTACAGAGGCTATGCAGAGGTAAATATTGGATTGAGGCAGATCAAATAATGGCATTGTTAAAGTCAGACAACCTCTAAGAAATCTGGCCAATAACTTTTTTTTTTAATTTAAAAGATTTATTTATTTATTTTTTTTGATGTGGATTGTTTTAAAAATCTTTATTGAATCTGTTACAATACTGCTTCTGTTTTATGCTTTGGTTTTTTTTTTTTTTGGCTGCGAGGTCTATGGGATTCCCAGCTTCCCACCCTCTGCATTGGAAGACAAAGTATTAAACTACTGGACTGCCAAAGAAGTCCCTAGCCAATGACTTTTAAATTCTCATCATCACCAATATTAACAGATATACTTCAATATCCACCTCCTGGGCTGCCTTGCAGTGGGAAACCACACATGTTCTCAGCTGAGCAGCTCATGCTTCTGATAACACAGGCCTGTGTCCCCAGTGCCTTCCCAGACAACGGAACAGCAGCATCCACACACTCTTGAAAGCAAAATGAGGGTTTCGGTGTGACCCTCTCTCTCAGAACAAGCACAGCTCCTATGTTATGAAAACCTGCTCAGTCTGTCTCCAACTTGAGGACAGAGGAGTCTCCCAGACCCTCTCTGGAGGCACAGGTCAGAAAAAGGCAGTGAGGCTGTGCTGAATAAGAGTGGAGAGGGTAGAGGAGGGACCACCCCCAGAACTGAGTGACACCCAGACATCCCCCAGGACACCAGCAGGGTGCTTCCCTCCGACACCGAGGAAGGTGCTTGAAGCGGTCTACCTTCAAACTCCGAGCTGCTACCAAGCCCAGCACCCGAGTCTCTGCAGCACTGTCTGGGGAACCAACTTCCTCACTTTAAATTGTGAGTACGTACCATACAGCCTTAAAGTGTCTTCCTTCCAGAAAGAAGGGGACAGTTCCATTCCTGCCCTTCTCATGAATTCTCCTTGTTCTTTGGCTTTGGGTGGGGTGGGGGAGACCCCGCAACCTTTATATTCTAAGATCTGAAGGGTGATCTCAGTAAAAAATGCATGGTGAGCGCCCAGCAGATGTCACCACAGGAATAAAGGTGAATTCTGGAAAACGCCGGGTGAGCCCGCTGACCCCTGACTGCCACACGGCGCCCTGCTCTTACCTTCTTTTCGCTTCTTCATACTGGAGGCTCAGCCTGACCTTTTCAGCTAAATTTGATCTACTTCTCACTCCGATCTAGTTAAAAAAACAAAAGGGGAAAAAGTCAATTAACTCTGCTAATGAATGAAGTAAAACTGCTTTTGTTTCTAGGAAGTACAAGTAATTGAAAAGCTAAAGAAGATAGTATCGAAATTGGGAACACCAGCTTGCAAAGGCACTTACTTTCGCGTCTCAGTGGGGACAAAACATTTCTTTTTAATTCAAGCTTGTTGAATTTTTTCAAAGACTTTAACATCCTTTTCTCTACACATTAAAATCAGGATAAAAAGAAAATCAGGTAAATGCTTCCGGTATCTTAACAGTTTATGAAGGGTGTACAGGTCAATAAAATTTATGAACTGGAACTAATTTCTTTGTCTCTGTGAGCCAAAATTTCCATCATTTAACTTCCAAATGCATAAACATAAATACATTACTTCAAAAATTAATTTTTCAAGCAGGTAAGCCCTACTGTTGATCTCTATCTGCTCTACTTTCGTAGCACAGAATTCAAAGAACACAAAAATAACTGGGAAGTTATTGAGAAGTAAATATCTGCTAATGGTGTCCCAAAAGGTAGACTATAAACTGGTAATAATACTCAAACCACATTAAATATTTTCAAGTGCCAGGTATAAACCACCAATCAAACATTTTAATATAATCGACTTCAGATGTGTAAAAACAAGTTCTTTGGTTTCATTTTTAAAGGCATATATTTATGTTTTTCATTAGCCTTAATGTGTATTTGGAAGGACCTTAATTTCCAAGGCTCTAAACCTAAGAGGAAAAACTTAAAATCTTACGTGTCTCTTGTCTTTCAACAGAGTCTATGAATAAATACAGTATGAGAAAGTTTGAACCAAGCTATTTATCCGGACAGATTCTGATATGCTTGGCTGCCGCTGCTACTGCTGCTAAGTCGCTTCAATCGTGTCCGATTCTGTGCGACCCCACAGACAGTAGCCCACCAGGCTTCGCAGTCCCTGGGATTCTCCAGGCAAGAATACTGGAGTGGGTTGCCATTTGATATGCTTGGCACTTAGGCAGAAAAGATAAGGCTAAGGTTTGTAAATCCAGTCTTATGAGTACGAAATGCTGCATGCACACAGCTGGAACTCTCAGCCCCTTTATGGCCCCCGTCCCATCTGCCAGCGACGCTATAATCAGGACCCTTCCACACTGATGACTTACGTCCCCAGAGATGCTGGTTTGTGAGCCCGCGTCCAGGGTCTGTCTGGAGAGGGAGAGATGCGAGTTCGCGGGACTGGATCTTAGGTCTGGCTCAGATGTGCCGATGCTCTGGTCCACGTGGAACCGCCCCTGCAGCTTAGCAAGGCTCTGTTCAGGAAACACAAAGCACTTCGTAAAGCCGAGCACTGAAGAGGGTGAAACTTCCTCACCAGGGAAAAACTACGTCGAAAGAGCTAATCTCAGTGGAAACAACAATTTCTTTTTCTTAGTGGGTGTTTATCACTTTACATGACTGAAAAAAATAAGGGTACAAGACAGCTTTTGCACATACATGCAGACTCTGAAAATATGTGAGATCATATTAAAACAGGCTATCTTCTCTTTCTCAAGACAGCCTGTGAATTCTTCACCCTGTGAATCATGGTATCTTTATATTTAATAGATGCATTTATTTTAAATATTTTTTGAATTAATTTTTAATTGAAGTATAGTTGAATTATAATGTTGGGGTAATTACTGCTGTACAGCAAAGTGACTCCGTTATACATACAAATGCATATCTCTTTTTAAAAAATTTGTTAAAAAGTCTATTTTAATGAGGGCTACCCATTTTATGCAGTAGAAATTCTGGAGACATGGGATACCTATAATGCAATCTCATTTTAGATAAAGCAGGCAAACATTACTGAGAAGATGTCTACAGTTATACCATTTGATATCTGGATAGGATCCAAGAGATTATTTAGCTTACGTTGACGTTAGAGATTAGGAAACTGAAGCCCAGAAGCTGCAGTCGATCAGTACCTGCAAAGATGTTTGTTTTGGGAAAGTGCATAATTACAATTGAACATGGCTGCTGTCAGCATCCTGGTTTAATATAGGGAGTTTATTTTAGAGGGAAGATGTGAGCCAGTGATAGCATTAAAAATGAAAAATCTAAACTTCTACCAACAACCCCCTCCCCTTCCAAAACACTAACCACAACGTAAGAAGCTCATTATTATCAGCTTTAAGAAGAGGCAGGATTTATTCCTGATATATAAAATCCTCAATAAGAAATTAGGACTATCAGAGATCTGATACTTGTTTTTCACTTGACCTCTATTTTCTTTCTTTTTTTTTTCTTTTTTTTTCCTCTTTTTTTTCTATTTTCTTTCAAAGGCATTTTTATACAAAATCTATATTTTTTATATAAAATGTATGATGTATGAGGATAAAACATAAATGGTCACATGGAATAATACATTATAAAAAAGAACAAAGAATCCTTTTAAAGACTTTGGACAAGTCTCTTCTAATTTTTCTTGTGAACAGTGAAAAGATGTTATTTTTCAAACCTATCTGGGATGACCATGAATTCAATTAATTTAGTAGGTCATAACAAGTATGTTTTAAAATGAAATAGGGGAGCCTAAGAAATAAAATCAAAGTATATTACTAGTATCAAAAGCAAGCATATTTCTGTGAAATTTGGTGTGTGTGTGTGTGTGTATATATCTACAGGTGAAGATATTTGTGTTACTGTGTTTTGATGAAAAATATATTTCTTACTGTGGGTCATATCCAAAGAAGTTTGAAAGTCACAGAAGATAGCTAAAGTCCTTTTCAGCTCTGTTGTTGATTTCTATATCTATTACTTATTTTACATATTTTAGTCATTTAAAAGTTATCTAATTTTTAAACTTAATCTGGCCTATGTATAAATTCAATGTTTACAGGAAGAATCAGAGAGGACCTAAAATTGGTAAATTATGAGGGTCCAATGTAAATCTGTACAAGAACCATTAACTTTTTTTCCAGGGATGACTGATTTAATCAGCAGGCTCACTGTAGAACAACAACAAAAAGCGTGTCCAAGTAAGTTCTGTATGCGTTACGTGCATATTAGAACCATCTACTCTGAAGCAAGACTGCCTGGGTTTGAACCTCAGTCCTGCCACTTATTGGCTCTGTGACTTTCAGTAACTTAACTTCGCTGTACTGTGGTTTTCATATCTGTAAGTTGAGGATAATAACAGAGCCTATCTTTAGGGCTGCTGTGAGAATTAAATGAAGTATTTCTATGCAAAGCAGGCAGAAGACCGTCTGGTTCGAAGTCAGTATTTTAAGTATTTGCTATTGTCTTTTATATTTAATTGCTTCTTGAAAGCTATTTTAAAAATCCCCCAATGCAAAATTATATGGGTTCAAGAATATTCACTTGTATTCAACCAGAATTTTGGAAACTGACATTAAGTAGCTGAATATTTTATTTAAATGTAGGGGCTCTGTTCTCCATGGGCTGAAACATTTTTTGAAAGACACAGACTAAATCCTCACCCAGCCAGGTGAAGAATTCCAAATATCTAAACTATTACAAAGAATTCTCAGTGCTTGTGATAATTATGGGATAGAAGGAGGAGAGGAGGAGGAAGAGATACCTCTTAAAAAAAAAACCAACTTGACTGTATGTGCTATATATAGATGCAGAACACTGCTCCTGCAACAGTTGTTTTATCTACACGTGGGCTGGCCCAGTGGAGCCCAGGTCCGTAAGGTGAGGCGTGTACAGGTGTGACCGGGGCGCCTAGTGCCGCCTGCCTGTCTCCCAGGTGACTCCTCAACTGCCCCTCCCCCTACGCTGCTGGCTCAGCATCTCTCTGTGCCACACCCAGCTAGCACTTGAGAATCTCCTGGGGTAGGGAGTAACTTTTCTAAGCTCCTCGTACCCCTCCTCCACTTCTCAAGGCCTATTATCTAGTTACTGATGGCAGGTGACATGCCCTTTCTGTATCCTGGGCTAAGGATCACTGGTTTAGATAACCCTGCCTATCAGGGCTCTGCCTGAAGTTTGCAGTGAGCTGCAGGGCGCACCAAGACGACAATCTCCATACACGGGCTCCAGGATCCACCAGTCCCTGTCTCAAAGGTCACCCAAAGCCAGCCTTCAAATAAGCATATCAGAGCCTTAGAGCTCATCTGTCCTCCTCCAAGGCAGCGGCTGGCTCGTAACCATCTCCAATGAGACCAAATTCTGTATGAATGGGGTGCAGGTGGGGGTGGGGGAGATGGGGTTGTGGCGGAAAGGGGCCATCCAGACTCTGTTGGAGAACTTTCTGCTCAAGGACGATTTCTGAGGCCCAAGAAGGTAGCAGTTTGGCTTGACCCACAAAAATGTTCTATCGCTTACCTGCATCAGATCTTGTTTTTCTTTTTCTCCTGAGCTAATAGCCTTTCTGATAGATTTCAGTTCCGTTAGGATGGCTTTGGCTTCACTAAGTTCATAGCCACTCTGGCCTCCAGACATTTTCTTATCAATTCTGTTAAAAGAGAGGGGGAGAAAACAATCAAAGAATGTCAGAGTACAGGCTAAACAGAGCGCAGGAATTGGGTGTGGGGATGTCGTGGTTAGCTGATGTTTACTGCTGGACTCACACACAGCAGCTTCAGGGGGGTGGTCTCTCCTTCTTTCTCTCCTGACTGCTTCGAGCTGAGACCCCTGCCACCCCCGACCTCATACCCAGCCCACTGCCATCAGCGTCAGGCTCAGGCCTCTTCATTTATTTATTTATTTATTTTTCAGGCTTCTTGTTTACAGTCTGGTTAGGTGGCCCCACCACTGGCTGAACTCAAACCTCATCACACGCTGATCCTGGCAAAGGTTCGGGGCCCAGGGAACTGATTTAGGAGGAAGACAGAAATGCCAGTAAACTGGGCGAGCCCAGGAACCTCGGGATTCATCACTGCCGTCTAATTTTACGTGCTGCGACGTCTGTGCAAAAACAGCCCAGGGCACAGTCTGGTGACCGTTAATAAAGGGTGGTGATTTTCGCTTATACTAGTGAGTATCCTATAATGCTTGGATTGTTTGGTTAGTTCCTTGTTTCTTTTTAAATATATGAAAAGTATTCTATTTTTATGACAGTTATGAGTCAAGATAACATTGCCTGTCTTGCTGAATGAGTTCAAATCTAGGAACAAGATGCAAGGGCAGATGTGTTCATTTGTCCATTAATGTTGAATCAAGAGCTCCCGGCGNAAAGGCATTTTTATACAAAATCTATATTTTTTATATAAAATGTATGATGTATGAGGATAAAACATAAATGGTCACATGGAATAATACATTATAAAAAAGAACAAAGAATCCTTTTAAAGACTTTGGACAAGTCTCTTCTAATTTTTCTTGTGAACAGTGAAAAGATGTTATTTTTCAAACCTATCTGGGATGACCATGAATTCAATTAATTTAGTAGGTCATAACAAGTATGTTTTAAAATGAAATAGAGGAGCTTAGGAAATAAAATCAAAATATATTACTAGTATCAAAAGCAAGCATATTTCTGTGAAATTTGGTGTGTGTGTGTGTGTATATATCTACAGGTGAAGATATTTGTGTTACTGTGTTTTGATGAAAAATATATTTCTTACTGTGGGTCATATCCAAAGAAGTTTGAAAGTCACAGAAGATAGCTAAAGTCCTTTTCAGCTCTGTTGTTGATTTCTATATCTATTACTTATTTTACATATTTTAGTCATTTAAAAGTTATCTAATTTTTAAACTTAATCTGGCCTATGTATAAATTCAATGTTTACAGGAAGAATCAGAGAGGACCTAAAATTGGTAAATTATGAGGGTCCAATGTAAATCTGTACAAGAACCATTAACTTTTTTTCCAGGGATGACTGATTTAATCAGCAGGCTCACTGTAGAACAACAACAAAAAGCGTGTCCAAGTAAGTTCTGTATGCGTTACGTGCATATTAGAACCATCTACTCTGAAGCAAGACTGCCTGGGTTTGAACCTCAGTCCTGCCACTTATTGGCTCTGTGACTTTCAGTAACTTAACTTCGCTGTACTGTGGTTTTCATATCTGTAAGTTGAGGATAATAACAGAGCCTATCTTTAGGGCTGCTGTGAGAATTAAATGAAGTATTTCTATGCAAAGCAGGCAGAAGACCGTCTGGTTCGAAGTCAGTATTTTAAGTATTTGCTATTGTCTTTTATATTTAATTGCTTCTTGAAAGCTATTTTAAAAATCCCCCAATGCAAAATTATATGGGTTCAAGAATATTCACTTGTATTCAACCAGAATTTTGGAAACTGACATTAAGTAGCTGAATATTTTATTTAAATGTAGGGGCTCTGTTCTCCATGGGCTGAAACATTTTTTGAAAGACACAGACTAAATCCTCACCCAGCCAGGTGAAGAATTCCAAATATCTAAACTATTACAAAGAATTCTCAGTGCTTGTGATAATTATGGGATAGAAGGAGGAGAGGAGGAGGAAGAGATACCTCTTAAAAAAAAAACCAACTTGACTGTATGTGCTATATATAGATGCAGAACACTGCTCCTGCAACAGTTGTTTTATCTACACGTGGGCTGGCCCAGTGGAGCCCAGGTCCGTAAGGTGAGGCGTGTACAGGTGTGACCGGGGCGCCTAGTGCCTCCTGCCTGTCTCCCAGGTGACTCCTCAACTGCCCCTCCCCCTACGCTGCTGGCTCAGCATCTCTCTGTGCCACACCCAGCTAGCACTTGAGAATCTCCTGGGGTAGGGAGTAACTTTTCTAAGCTCCTCGTACCCCTCCTCCACTTCTCAAGGCCTATTATCTAGTTACTGATGGCAGGTGACATGCCCTTTCTGTATCCTGGGCTAAGGATCACTGGTTTAGATAACCCTGCCTATCAGGGCTCTGCCTGAAGTTTGCAGTGAGCTGCAGGGCGCACCAAGACGACAATCTCCATACACGGGCTCCAGGATCCACCAGCCCCTGTCTCAAAGGTCACCCAAAGCCAGCCTTCAAATAAGCATATCAGAGCCTTAGAGCTCATCTGTCCTCCTCCAAGGCAGCGGCTGGCTCGTAACCATCTCCAATGAGACCAAATTCTGTATGAATGGGGTGCAGGTGGGGGTGGGGGAGATGGGGTTGTGGCGGAAAGGGGCCATCCAGACTCTGTTGGAGAACTTTCTGCTCAAGGACGATTTCTGAGGCCCAAGAAGGTAGCAGTTTGGCTTGACCCACAAAAATGTTCTATCGCTTACCTGCATCAGATCTTGTTTTTCTTTTTCTCCTGAGCTAATAGCCTTTCTGATAGATTTCAGTTCCGTTAGGATGGCTTTGGCTTCACTAAGTTCATAGCCACTCTGGCCTCCAGACATTTTCTTATCAATTCTGTTAAAAGAGAGGGGGAGAAAACAATCAAAGAATGTCAGAGTACAGGCTAAACAGAGCGCAGGAATTGGGTGTGGGGATGTTGTGGTTAGCTGATGTTTACTGCTGGACTCACACACAGCAGCTTCAGGGGGGTGGTCTCTCCTTCTTTCTCTCCTGACTGCTTCGAGCTGAGACCCCTGCCACCCCCGACCTCATACCCAGGCCACTGCCATCAGCGTCAGGCTCAGGCCTCTTCATTTATTTATTAATTTATTTTTCAGGCTTCTTGTTTACAGTCTGGTTAGGTGGCCCCACCACTGGCTGAACTCAAACCTCATCACACGCTGATCCTGGCAAAGGTTCGGGGCCCAGGGAACTGATTTAGGAGGAAGACAGAAATGCCAGTAAACTGGGCGAGCCCAGAAACCTCGGGATTCATCACTGCCGTCTAATTTTACGTGCTGCGACGTCTGTGCAAAAACAGCCCAGGGCACAGTCTGGTGACCGTTAATAAAGGGTGGTGATTTTCGCTTATACTAGTGAGTATCCTATAATGCTTGGATTGTTTGGTTAGTTCCTTGTTTCTTTTTAAATATATGAAAAGTATTCTATTTTTATGACAGTTATGAGTCAAGATAACATTGCCTGTCTTGCTGAATGAGTTCAAATCTAGGAACAAGATGCAAGGGCAGATGTGTTCATTTGTCCATTAATGTTGAATCAAGAGCTCCCGGCGAGCTTGCTGACTAATACTTGGTAAGCAGTACTTGCTTACTGAACGTCCGCACAGTTCACAGGGTCACCCTACGTCAGAGGATTTCAGGTAACTGAAGGGGTCACAGGGCCCAACCAAATGACCTAATTCTTAAAAAGAAAAAAGAGTTAAAGTTCTTCATCATCACCTATGTAGCTTGAGGCTCATTAGGAAGAACCTGGGCTTTACTTCAGAAACACATAGCCACCCCCCTGTCCCACCAGCCAACAGCGCTATGACACGCGGTCTCGGGCATGTCCTTGTCTAATTCCCAGACTCTCTAGAGATATGGCACCTATTAAATCACAGAAAATTGCCTCTGCACTAATTTGGTTTAAAACATTTACTAATTTGTATTTATTTCAATGTGAAGGGCACAGTCTGAAAAAAAAAATTAACTAACGTCATATTATCTTATTCACTCTTCTAAAGTTTACTCAAATGAGGGCAGTTTGTAGATAACTAATTTTTACATGTAGCACTTTAGAGAATATTTTATGGTGCTGAACAAGTAATTAAAGTCTGAAAGAACCTAAGAAAATAAAATAAATCTCATCATAAATCAATTCTATGATAAAGTACATACAACCAGTGCCACTGGACGGGCCAAAGCGGAAATATGCCTCTTTTGCTGGTGTCCATCTACACACAAGCTACACTATTGCTGAAGGCCAAAGTCCAACTTGGGACCACAGTCTGAAATGATTAACACAGAGAATAAAACTACATTCATTCATCCAGCATAAACGATGGCACCAAGTAGAATGATAACCGGTGCACATTCCACAAAATTATTCCATTTTACTGTGAATGTGAAGTTGCAAAATCCTACAGCAGGATTCTGCTTAAATTTATTCCTGAAATTTATTTTCGGTCATAACCCCAAGTAAGATTCCCTTTAGTATCAGGAACGTGATTTCTTGAAAAATATGGTCTCTGGGTATAATAAATTATTATTCAATCTTCTGGTAGTATGGTGGAAAACATTTGAATGAAAACAGCTTTATTCTGTCTATAGTTAAGATGCACGAGGGGCGTCTAACGTTAGATATGGTATCTCTCTGCTCTTAGCTCCTCAGATTAGAATCACTGCAAAAGAAAGCCTGGGTTTCTGTAACAAATGGCTATTGTTTTCTTGTGGAATGTTATTGACAGATTCTTAAACATGCCTTGGATTCCTATAAAAATTGCTTGCAAGCAAACTGCTTTGAAACAATATATCATTGTTACATCGATATAACAAAAACAGTAAGTTTGGCTAACCTTTAATCCCAGTGGTGACATGAGTTATAACTTCATGTGTCTTAAAAGTATGTAACGTGTGGCTAAATGCTTCCTGGGGTTCCTACCCTGACGCCCTCCTGTATGTTGACGGACAACTGGCTAAACAACGTATTTCGGGGAAGCTAGGTCTGCCCAGGTTTCGGGGGTGCGCTGCCACCTCCACAGAGGTTCTCTGAACAGAGCTGGACCTGAGAAACACGTGGGGGTCTTGGATGGAGACCAGACACGTGCATTTTTTTTAAAGAGCTCCTCAGATTATTCTATTATGCAGTCAGGTTGGAGAACCACCAGGGTGCGAACATCTGAAAGAATCTCAAGGTCATGATCACATGAGGTGAGTGTCAAAACCAAAGACTGAGCCGAACGCCAAGTGTCTGAGATGAAAGTCACGTGGCTGGTGACGGAGAGGAGCAATGGGAGTCCTGAAATACAGCTCTTCAACCAAACACACAGAACGATCTGCTCAGACGGCCCGGCCAGTGAGCACATGGGAGTCTGTAAGGGGGTGCCCCCTTGCTGCCTCGGATGCTGCGGAGGCAGACGGAGGAAGGGCGTAAACGTGCCTGGAGAGGAGCCCTCGGGAAGCTCCGGTGAATCCTGCTCACTGCTGGGCCCCACATGGGGCTGCGGGAGAGAAGAAGGGGACTGGAAGCGCCGCCGAATGCCTTTCAAGGGACGATGGCGTCAGCCCTCCCTGAGGCCGTGGGCTGCGTGAACTGCCACCGCGTCCCTGCCTTGGAGACCCTGGGGTGGGCGCTGCGGGAACTGGACGCCTGGGTGCACATCCGGGTCTAGGAACAGGGCAAGGAGCCCCAGTCCTCCGACCCGCCCTCCATCATCCACATTCTCCTTTGACCTGGCTCAGCCTGGGGCCGGGTCCAGTGGACTTCAGCACAAAGCAGGAGAGGGCAGAGGGAACTTGGGGACCCGGACATGCACTTGGCCCCTCTGCAGACACCCCTGACCGGCTCCGTGAGGGCGGGAGGCATCAGAGGCAGACAGGCCCCCTGGGTCGGGCTCCACAGAGAACCTGGTCACCCCAGCCCGTCCTGGGCCCCATCTCCCTGCTCTGTCTCCACCTAAGGCTGGCTGGGGGGCCTGCGAGATGAAGCTGAGTCTCTTACTTTGGTTTCCTTGGGTCTTCCACCTATTATGGAAAACTTCAGACCTTTTTCAAAGTGTATAGTAGATTTTCCCAAGTGTTTTTTTATTGTTCTATGGTTGATTGTCTTCTTTTTTTTTTCTTTTTTGGTGCCAAGCTTTGCACCTCCTGCTTGACTACTCTTTGAGAAAACTCTTATGTTGTCTGCACTTCTGCTTTCTTTGGACTGGCTCAGGGGTCTTGGATTATTTGAGAGTTAATTTCATTATTTTCATACTCACTGTTTCAGAGTGGCGAAGCCTTGTTCTTTATAGAGCAGTTCCTGCTTCATCTGTGAGAGTTCTCGCTTCAGCTTTTTGACCTTTTGTGAGAAAATGTAAATATGAATGTTTGTAAATAATTAGCAACACAGTTTTAAAAGGTAACCTATTAGTCAACTATTAAACACATAAACACAGCCACTGGTTTAACGTTTACTCGGCTCGTTTCCCCTGGATATAAATTCCATGGAAAGAGATTAATAAGTTTAGATTAGCGGTGATGCGTATTATCACTCAAAGTTGCTCTCATTATCTTATGTAGCAGAGTTGCTCTGAGCTGGGCATCATGACTGGCAGTGCCAGGTGGCACTTCTCTGGCCACCCCACGAAGGCCATTTCTCTGTTTTGTTCAGTTCGCAGTATTTTCCGAGAGCTGGTATTGTCTGTGTACTGGTTTCCCGGCTGTCCCCCATGGCAGAGTAAGCGGCATCACTTCGGCTGCACCCTCAAACTTGCTTAGAGACACCAGGTGAACACCACGGGGTCAATACATAATTTGTTGTCGAACGGGTAACAATTTATTTTTTCCCTGTTATCTTTGAAAATGAGAATAAAACCTGCCAGGTCAGAGATATGGTACAAGCCTGGTTCAGTCACAAACTAAAGGTCTTCTCATGGGTGTCAGAAACTTATTTCCATATAGTAAGTTGCAGCCTGAAGTTTTAAGCACGTTCTGGTGTACAGTAATTCCATGTGTTTTGCACTTTTATTTCCTGTTTACTCATTCCATAAATATGTGTTGACTCCCCACAGTGTGTCAGACCCTGGGTCTGAAAGTGTGAACACAACAGATCTGATCTTTGCCTTTATGGGTTTTATAGAACAATGAGGGAGTCTGACAGTGAGCAAATAATCATCCAATGAAATAAACCTTACCAATTGCCATTGGTGATTGAAAAGAAAAGCACAGCATACTTCAAGATATAAAATGGGGACGGGGGACTTCCTTGGCCAGAAGGCCCATAGGTCTCACTGATAGAAGGGTCCCTGCAGGCTGGAGCTTGTGCACACACCCTGAGCTGCGCGGGGCCAGGGCAACCTTAGCAGGCATCTGGGATTTAGAGATGCTGCCACTGCTGGGTTACCTAGGTGCCGTGTGGGGCAGGAGGTGGGATCAGAAAAGGAGGCCCGCTGACACAGCACCCGGAGCCACGCTAGGGATCTCTAAATCTCCTCCTAAGAACGATGAGAATCAAGGCGTGATTGTAGAACAGGAGCTGCTTTGTGGCTGCAGAAGGCCACCGTGGTGACTACAGTGGCCCAAAGGGGCCGTCCTGTCTGCAGGGTGGGCAGGCGTGCTACAGGAGACGCTCCAGAGGTGGGACCCACAGGACGGGGTGATGGCCCCAGTGTGGACGGTGAGGGAGAAGATGTGCCAAAAGGGAAAGGGAAAGTTGCTCAGTCGCGTCCGACTCTTTGAGACCCCATGACTACACAATCCATGGAATTCTCCAGGCCAGATATTAGAGTAGGTAGCCTTCTCCTTCTCCAGGGGATCTTTCCGACCCAGGGATCGAACCCAGCTCTCCCACAATGCAGGCAGATTCTTTACCAGCTGAGCCACCAGGGAAGCCCAAGAATACTGAAGTGAGTAGCCTACCCCTTCTCCAGCAGATCTTCCCGACCTAGGAATTGAACTGGGGTCTCCTGCATTGCAGGTGGATTCTTTACCAGCTGAGCTACTTGTCAAAGGTCACTTCCAAAACGCTGGGTGCGTGAAGGTGCTCTCATGGGGAGGGGGACTGGATTTGCCGGGGGAAATATCAGGGGTTTCTGGTAAGACAATTAGTTTTCTGATACCCGTGGCACTTCAGAGGCAACTGCAAACTGTCCAGACTAGAGATCTAGAAGGGAGGGTCACTGACAGAAGGATGCGGTTTTTACATGCATGAGCCTAGTGAGATCATCTAGAGAGAGCGTGTGCACAGAAGGGATGAAAGTTCAAAAACAGAACTCAGGCGTTTGCAGCGCTCAGGTCCATGAGCGGAGGAGATACAGGACATGGTGAGGCAGGGGCAAGAGAAGCCAGGGAAACAGAGAGCACTGTGGACCAGAAGGGAAGAATGTCAAGAGGGAGAAGAGCCACTCTGAGGACTCAGATGAAGACGGGGGCGGTATGACACTCACGATTCTAGACTGTGAGGCTCAATATTTTGGATAATTTATCTGCTGGGTTTACCAGAAGGCTTAACAGTTTGAGCCCTAACACACTTCTATTTTATTAGGGAAAAGGAAACAGAAATAATTGTGTTAGAAGAACATATATGTCTGTGTGTGTGTAACCAAATCACTTTGCTGTATAAGAGGGATTAACAACATTGCCAATCAACTATACTTCAATAAAAGTAAACTGAAACAATTGTGTTGCAGGGCCCAATTCCTGACTACACAGAGAGGTACAGATGATGCTCCTGGACCCCAAGGAGGAGAGGATTTCCCTGGTCAAGGGAGGAGGGCTGGCCTGGGAGAGGAGGATTCTGAAGGTGCTTTAACACTCACACAGAGCAACAAGCTCACACACACTGTCCAGCGAAGACACTGCAGGCTTAGCATCAGACTCTGACCACATCAGGAGCCATCAACAATCTCAGTTCAGTCCACGTGCGATTCTACTTATGACAGCACTCTCAAACAGTTTTCTACCAAAAAAGACCAGCATTTTTATTTAAAAAGAACGATAGTAGCAGCAGCAGAAATCCAAAAGCTCAATAGTAACTCAAATAGCTGGGCTGGAACTTGTGTCTACCTTTGAAAACACAGTTGATAGAAGCATGATGCTCTCTATTGAGCCCTCTTGGAACAACTGAATTAAAAGTGTCTCTCACAGACATAAAACTTGAAAATCATTTGGACTTCGATGACACACCCATCTTATTTCTTTCAAAAATAATCATTTAAGGACTTCCCTGGTGCTACAGTGGATGGGAATCTGCCAGTCAATCCAGGAGACACGCGTTCCACCCCTGGTCTGGGAAGATCCCACGTGTCACGGAACGACTAGGAGTGTGCACCACAGCTACCAAGCCTGAGTGCTGCAGCTATTGAAGCCTGTGTGCCTAGAGTCTGTGCTCTGCTAGAGAGGCCACTGCCAAGAAGAGCTGCCCCTGCTCACTACAACTAGAGAAAGCCCATGCACAGCAAAGGTTCAGAGCAGTCAAAAAAAAAATTTTTTTTAATGATCGTTTAAAATTTAAATAAATTTCTGACAACTGAGACTCTGCTCTGCTTAAGTGACGTGAGACTGTATCGTGTGCTGGGTGACAATGATAGAGGAGACTGATGCACCTGTGCTTTCCTTTCTCCTCCGTTATTTACTTTACCTACACTTGGCTGGAAGCTACTGCTTTTATCCTGGGGAGGCTTCTGAATGGATTACATGAGTGATTCTCAGCTGCCTAACATCAAGGTGCATTTTATTTTCTTAAGGATGAAAATGTTTGATTCTGTTATAATAACTGAAAACAAGTATTATTTGCAACTCAACGTTATTTGGTATTGTGTTTGGTTTTTAAGAGTTTGGTCTTGGGACTTCCCAGGTGGCCCAGGGGCTAAGACTCCTTGCTCCCAATGCAGGGGTTGCAGGTTCGATCCCTGGTCAGGAAACTAGATCCCACACACAGCCAAATAAAGATCCTATATGCTGAAACTGAAAAAACTCCCACATGCTGCAGCCAAGACCTAGTGCAACCAAATAAATAAATCACAGAAATATTTAAAAATAAAAATAAAATAAGCCTCCATTTTTATTTCTTATATAGATCAAAATTGCAAATGGAACTCTGTTAGAATACAATTGTATTTTTTAAAAAAGAGAGTTTGATTGTTAAATGTCCAACGCCTTTTCTTCTCAGAGAGCCATTTGACGTCTTTGGCTATCACTGTTTTCTACTCTCAATCTCCAACCCAGTTTCAATGCAGGACACAGAACATAAAAACAAATACCCTTAGGTCACAGCAAAGGGTTATGCTAGTGCTGACTGGCACGTTTAGCACAATGTGGACTTTCAGTTCAGTTCAGTTCAGTCGCTCAGTTGTGTCTGACTCTTTGTGACCCCATGGACTGCAGCACGCCAGGCGTCTCTGTCCATTACCAACTTTCAGAGTTTACTCAAACTCATGTCCATTCAGTCAGCGATGTCATCCAACCATCTCACCCTCTGTCGTCCCCTTCTCCCCCGGCCTTAAATCTTTCTCAGCATCAGCGTCTTTTCCAATAAGTCAGCTCTTTGCATCAGGTGGCCAAAGGATTGGAATTTCAGCCTCAGCATCAGTCTTTCCCACGAATATTCAGGACTGAGTTCCTTTAGGATTGACTGGTTGGATCTCCTTGCAGTCCAAGGGACTCTCAAGAGTCTTCTCCAACACCACAGTTCAAAAGCATCAATTCTTTGGCACTCAGCCCTCTTTATAGTCCAACTCTCACATCCATACATGACTGCTGGAAAAACCATAGCCTTAACTAGACGAACCTTTTTTGCAAGTAATGTCTCTGTTTTTTAATATGCTGCCTAGGTTGGTCATAACTTTTCTTCCAAGGAGCAAGTGTCTTTTAATTTCATGGCTGTAGTCACCATCTGCAGTGATTTTGGACCCCCCAAAAATAAAGTCTGTCACTGTTTCCACTGTTTCCCCATTTATTTGCCATGAAGAGATGGGACCAGGTGTCATGATCTTAGTTTTCTGAATGTTGAGTTTTAAGCCAATTTTTTCACTCTCCTCCTTCATTTTCATCAAGAGGCTCTTTACTTCCTCTTCACTTTCTGCCATAAGAGGGGTGTCATCTGCACATCTGAGGCTATTGATATTTCTCCTGGGATTCTTGATTCCAGCTTGGGCTTCATCCAGCCCAGCATTTCTCATGATGTACTCTGCATATAAGTTAAACTAGCAATATACAGCCTTGACGTACTCCTTTTCCTATTTGGAACCAGTCTGTTGTTCCATGTCCAGTTTTAACTGTTGCTTCTTGACCTGCATACAGATTTCTCAAAAGGCAGGTCAGGTGATCTGGTATTCCCATCTCTTTCAGAATTTTCCACAGTTTATTGTGATCCACACAGTCAAAGGCTTTGGCATAGTCAAAAAAGCAGAAATAGATGTTTTTCTGGAACTCTCTTGCTTTTTCCATGATCCAATGGATGTTGGAAATTTGATTTCTGGTTCCTCTGCCTTTTCTAAAAATGTGGACTAAAAAATTGTGGATGAAAATAATGTGGACTCTAAAAAAACATGGACTCTACTTGGAGGCAAAGATGAGAGGTAACATTCCAGGCCCTTCACATGTTCCAGGCACTGTCCTCTCAATCCTCACAACTACTCTATTAGACAGATACAGTTTTAATGCTTATTTTACAAGTGAGGGATCTCAGTACTAAAGAAAATAAGTAATCCACTGAAGTTACTCTGCTACTAAGCAACAGAGAGTGTCTAGAACCCTGGAGAATTTTTGAAAACTACAATTATAAAGGTTTTAGTTATCAGTGGTATGATAATAGATTAAGATCAAAGACGATCTTTGTTGCTCAGTCAGTAAGTTGTGTACGACTCTTTGAGACTCCATGGGACTGCAGCACGCCAGTCTCCCCTGTCCTTCATAATATCCTGGAGTTTGCTCAAACTCACGTCCATTGAGTCAGTGATGCCATCCAACCATCTCATCCTTTGTCACCCCCTTCTCCTCCTGCCCTGAATCTTTCCCAGTATTAGGGTCTTTTCCAATCAGTCTGCTCTTCCCATCAGGTAGCCAAAGTATTAGAGCTTCAGCGTCAGTTCTTCCAGTGAATACTCAGGACTGATTTCCTTTAGGATTGACTGGTTTGATCTCTTCATTGTCCAAGGGATTCTCAAGAGTCTTCTCCAGCACCATAATTCAAAAGCATCAGTTCTTCAGCTCTTGGCCTTCTTTATGGTCCAACTCTCACATCCATACATGACTATGGGAAAAACCATAGCTTTGGCTATATGGACCTCTGTCAGCAAAGACAAACTAGACCTGTAGCAAAATGGCCTACATAAAAACCTAACAAATAAGCTAAGCATAAAGACGTCACTCATGTCTAGTCAAGAGACAATCCCTATTGGTAGCAATTTACATTCTCATAAGGCATATTTCTTCCTATTTGAAGCACACAGTTATGGTTTTTGTAGGTTAGTTATAGCACTGGTTACAGTGCCATTGTTTGATGGTCACATGAGCTAACTCTGTTCACAGTTACAAACTAACCCGTACATTGAACCACTATTCTTTTAGAATCTATGGACACAACTACAAATAGGTGAGATTGTGGATGTCTCTTCTGAGTCCATCACCATTGCTAAAAATAATTCAAAGTGAATTAATATTAACAATGTGTGAGTAAATATATTTAAGAACAAAAGACAGCACACTGTTATCAATAGCAGTGCCCAGGAACCAGCTATGTATTTTGCATGGAGAGCAAATAATTGAACGAAAGGAGCATCTGCTTCCTTTTTGACACAATTAGAAGTTGGGTCATAGAGCACATGCTGTAGGGACATGCCGGAAGTCTTGAATGTGAGATTCCCTGGTGGTCCAGCGGTTAAGACTCTGCCTTCCAATGCAGGGGGTGCAGGTCAGATCACTGGGTGAGGACCTGAGATGCCCTCTAGCCAATACACCAAAACATGAAGCAGAAACAGTACTGTGCCAAATTCAATAAAGACTAAAAGTAATCTAAAACATTAAGTTAATAAAAAAATTTCTCAACTGTATCTGTATTTCTAAAGAAATTTACACTTTTACACTTCCAACATTGTATTTCAGTTTGAGAAACAATCAGTAAAAGCAATCAAAATTCACCAAAATTTTCCTGTTATCAAATTTTCACCAAATCCCACTTACTTGTAATTTTTGCTATAAACTTTTAAAAATGTCAGTTGAGTTGAAGGTTTAGTTTATGTAAAATATTCTACTCTGCATTGTAAGCATCCATAATGAACAAATGAAATGATAAATTTTGGTATAAGTTTTTTACATTCCTCACTTAAAAAAAAGATTTTTTTTTCCAAAAATTGAACACTACCTCTAAAAATGATGAATATGTTATTAAAAGAGCTTAATTTATTCATTTCACCTTTTCAACAACTAGACGCCAGGAAGGACTGTCATCCCGTTAGCCTGAGGAGGAAACTAAAGCCCGGTGATCACTGATCACCAACACCTACGACCATAATGTAATATAAAACAGATGTTTTAGACTGATGCTCCTATGTACCTGGTTCCCAAACACTTGACCCACTTGCTGTAATTCAATAAAAACAAATAAAGCATACCTGCTAATATTGTTATGTTAAAACATGGTGGTATGAAATCAGTGCTAGGCTTTGTATGAAAAATTGTTACTAGAACCCAAAATGGAGACAGGTCCTATAAGACGCCAAAGCAATGAGGAGCTAGCTAATTCATGAGTTATTATTTCTGTGAGTCCCCTGAACTGCAAAGAGATCAAACCAATCAATTCTAAAAGAAATCAATCCTGAATACCCATTGAAAGGACTGATGCTGAAGCTGAAGCTCCAATACCTTGGCCACCTGAAGCCAAGAGCCAACTCATTGGAAAAGACCCTGATGCTGGGAAAGACTGAAGGCAGGAGAAGGGGACGACAGAGGATGAGATGGTTGGATGGCATCACCGACTCGACGGACATGAGTTTGAACAAACTCTAGGAGATAGTGGAGGACAGAGAAGCCTGGTGTGCTGCAGTCCATGGAGTCGCAAAGAGTCAGACACGACTGAGCGACTGCACAACAACAATTTCTGTGGCATTACTTTGTGAAAAGGATGGCGATATGCAAGGACTTCTCCAGGATGAGCGAGCCAAGAAAAGCTAGTTTGTCAATATCCACGAAACTCAGCTCAAGCTATCCAGGCACTTTAGAACACCTGGGGCATTCTCAAAGAGCCACCTCGCCAGCACATGCCCACATGGCAGAGAGAGGGCACCATCTGCCTTGCCACATTCAAACCATGATATGGCTAAAAGCATCACAAGGGAACGTGGACCACGAGGACCCATGTGCTGTGGAAGCATTCCTTAAAAGGCATTTTCACTGACAGGAAGTGTTGGACAAGCACCTCCTCCTTAATGGAAGAGAGGCTCTCATCTTTCACTCCAGTTACTCGTGAATTCCTCCTCCCCCTTCTTGAAGGGAGCACCTTGTCGAGGAGGGCACTCCTCCCCGACTCCTGTCGTCCCACAGCGATGACACACGGGTGAACACAGGCTCCTAAGCACGCATTAAACCCGCTGCAAAATAAGCTTTATCAGAAGGGTTCTGTAGCACCAGGTGCTGGGTCTGGGGGACGTGACTCCGTGGGGTCTACTGGGACCTCTCCTAGTTACAAAGGGCTCCGTTTCCTCCATGGCTATTGGTGTGAGGCAACCCGTATGCTCGTTTGTTCTTTTTTGAATACTTTTATTTATTTCGGCCGTGCTGGGCTTTTGCTGTGCAGGCTTTTCTCTAGTGGCGACGAGCAGGGAGCTGCTGTCTAGCTGTGAGGGCGTTTCCTTGCGGTGGCTTCTCTTGCTGTGGGGTACAGGCTCCAGGGCACGTGGGCGCAGCAGTTTTCGGCTCCCAGGCCGCTACAGGCTCCACAGCCGCACGGCACAGGGGCTTGGCTGCCCCGAGGCATTATGGGCTCTTCCCGGAACAGGAATCAAACCCACATATCCTGCAGTGGCTGNTGAATACTTTTATTTATTTCGGCCGTGCTGGGCTTTTGCTGTGCAGGCTTTTCTCTAGTGGCGACGAGCAGGGAGCTGCTCTCTAGCTGTGAGGGCGTCTCCTTGCGGTGGCTTCTCTTGCTGTGGGGTACAGGCTCCAGGGCACGTGGGCACAGCAGTTTTCGGCTCCCGGGCGCTACAGGCTCCACAGCCGCGCGGCACAGGGGCTTGGCTGCCCCGAGGCATTATGGGCTCTTCCCGGAACAGGAATCAAACCCACATATCCTGCGGTGGCCGATGGACTCTACCACTGAGCCACGAGGGAAGCCCTGCTTTAGTTTTTAAAAACCCCTCTCTTAGTTTTCATCTTTTCTAAAATGGGACTTAAAGGGGCAGACTACCATAGCCTGTTGAGGTATTCCATATAAAACATGAGGTACTGCATTTATGTTCAAAGAAAAGAACTGTGAAGAATGGTTAACATTTTAAAGGGGAAGCAATAATATGTAGTGACGTCGGAGATGGGCACAGCTCCAGGGAGTACTGAAGTTTAGCAAGAGTAAGTTTTGACAACATACCTTCACCCGTCGTCCCACCCCAGTCTTTTTTTTTTTTTTTTTTTTAAATAAGATGTCTGCCTGAGAGATTACAGAAATGTACAGATAAGACACAGAGACGCAGCAAGGAGGTGTCCCACAAACCGCCCGTGAGCTCCTCGAGGATCGGACAGAGATGTGAAGGTGGGTGGACAGGACAAAGGGCTGTTTGTGGCAGAAAAGAAAGCTTCCAACAGTGACTCCACAAATTACACCCAAAAGTCCACACCAAAGAGAGGTTTGCTTCCAGAAAGTATAGACCGACTTTCTTCATATGCTTTCTGAGAACACAGAGAAAAGCTGTGAGGTTAAACAAACAAACATCTATTTGCAGACACTGGAGAATTACCAAGACAGCAAGAACTTCTGTTAAAGAGCCAAATGATAACAGAGGCCTCATAGGCAATATCCAAACTTGGCATCGGTTTTCCTTCTGAGGCATCTGCGTACGTGATCGAGAAAGTGAAAAGCTGGGAAAAGGCAGTGGCCGGGAACCTGACACGCAGAGAAGCACTGGCTGTTCCTCAGAGCTGAGGGCTCCAGGGAGACACGGGAGTCCAGCCTCAATCAGCCTGCTTCCTCAGGAAACAGCCCAGGAATTCAGCTGGGATTCTGAAGAGTTCTGACCGAAGAGAAAGGGTGCTCTGGAAATAGACCCATTCTGAGGAAAATGAATGAAGCCCAAAGACTTCCCTGTGGATTTGATTCCCAGTCGGGGCACAAATTCCCCTTATGCCACGGGTGTGGTGCAAAAGTTAAAAGAAGAAGAATGAAGCCCAGAATTCAGAAATCTCAAACCCTAACTGAATTGATCTGCCCCTGAACTAACTTCCTCTAAGAAGCAAAAGTAAATCCTCTTTGAAGGATAACAAGATCATCCCAAACCTTAAATTATCTTTATTCTCTTTCATACATAATATATGGCTCTTAATTAAAAGCAAGCAGCTGTTGAGAGGGCAAATACTGACCAAAAATCCAGAGGAAAAAAAACAGACCAGACCGAAGAATTCAATACATAAGAAGTTTTAGATATTATACTAATCAAGACATGGAATTTTAAAATAACTGTGATTATTTTGTTCAAAAAATTATTACAGTGATGTGCAGAATTTGGGCAAGTAACTAAAAACAAAAAATAAACACATTTTAGAATTGAAAACGTGTGGCGGAATTAAGCTGAATAAAGGATAAGAAAATCCCAAACTGTTTGAAAACTAAGCAGAACACTCTGATGAGAAATCATAAAGAAATCAGGAAATATTTTGAACTGATTGACTAACAAGGTCCGAACTGTGTATTTGCTCGAGTACATTTTAACACAGCAATTCCACTCCTGGTTGCATAACCAACAAAAATGTGTACATCTGTGAACCCAAAGGCATGTATAACAGACACACACAGTAAGATGCAAGTAATTAATGACTAGCAATTTGTATAAACTCTAATGTACATCAATAGTAGAAGAAATGAAGGATTCATGGTATCTACACAAAGGTGGGATGGTTTACACGCAATAAAAGTGTATGTGGATGAATCTCAAAGTGTTGAACAAGGGTCCAGGTTGAGACTCCGAGCTCCCAATGCAGGGAGCACTGGGTTCGACCCCTGGTCAGGGAACTGGATTCCACATTTGGCAAGTAAGAGACCCCGTGGTTCAGCTAAGACCCAACACAGGTAAAATAAATTAAAATAATAAGAATACATTTTTAAAAATACAGAAGAAATGTTGAACAAAAGAAGCCATCAGTAATCCATGTGGTAGCAGTTCAGTTTCACAAAGTTCAAAGCAGGCAGAAAATTGATTTACAGCATTGTCAATAAAGGTCACTAGTGTCACCTTTAGGGAGAAGGACAAGGGTGACAAGGGAATACCGTGGGGGCTTCTGGGGTCACGGCAATAATCTCTTTCATGACCTATACAAGGGTTGCATGAGTTTATTTACTTGGTGAGCAGTCTTTAAGACTCCAAAACTCAAGGATAAGCAAGCTGTGACCTTAACAACCGTGCGGTCAGAGAGATTTAGGGTAAAGATCAGCAAACAACCCATAAGGAAGTGTGAGGCACCAGTAAAGTGTGACCTAGAAAAAGAAGTGATTTGGTAATGTGAACTGTGAACATCTTGATAGATTGGGCTGTCTGATGAAAAAGCAACAAAGCTCCACTTTGGACGTGTACTTTCAGCACAATAAGGAAAAGTGAAGTTTTTTAGACTTAGATTTTGATTCTATATACTAACTGCAAACAATAAAACTGCCCAGAAATGGAACACAGTCTGTCACGTTAATAACAATCTCATAAACGTGTTTTAACAAAAGCAGAAAGACCATGCGTTGAGGATAAGTGGGACGGTTCCTTCACTGAATTGAGATGGCAGATGACCACAGAGGCCCCTTCCAGATTCTATGCATGTGTTCCGCATATTAATAAAACCACAGTCAAAAAAAAAAAATCTTACCCTTAATCGTGTAGTGGAGATCTCAGCTTTTAAGATATCAGGGTCATATTTAGTACTGGATGAAGAGCCTGAGAATACTTTCAAAGGGAGAAGAGAGGGGGGAAAAAAAAGTAACTTGTACAAGTTGCATAACTAGCTGTCAACTTAGAAATTACAAACGCTAAAAACAACAAGATTTACATGCTTCTGGGATACTTACTTAACTTTACAACTCCTTTATTGTCATTCATCAGACACCTAGATATAAAAAGTCATCTTCAAACCTTCATCATTTTTTTCAATAAAAAGGAACGTTATCAAGACCCCAGTGCCTCAGTTTCCTGTGGATTTTATATCTATGGATAAAATCTTAGAGGAGCTTATTGCAGATACAGCTTAACTGCGCTTTGCGTTACCCAGAAACTTGTCACTTAAGTGGGACGTCTGAGCCCATCACGGCTGCTGCTTTAAAAAAGCCCAGCCTCTGAGATGAGAGAGAGATCGGTCAACTCAGGTGGTAACAGAAACTTCATCTGTGCTAATCGCTCCAGTTTCAGTTTAGTCCCACTAAAAGCAACGTACAAGAGCCGCACAAGGGCCAGATGATCTGCCCTGATCTGAAAAGGTAAACGTCAGTCCCTCAGCGAGCAGACCTTTATCTGAAACGGGGCTGAGGAGCTCCTCCTGCCCAAGAAGGGACAGGACCCAGAGCGCCGCCCCACAGACACCCAGTGGCCTCCCGTCACCTGCAGGTCGGTGCCCACTTCTCAGGTCTGAACAGCCACGCTGTACTTACAGCTGGTGCGGGAGCTGGACTTCTCCTTGTAGGCGTCATTCAAGCGGACGTACTCGTCCAGGGCCAGGGCCAGCCTCTGCTCCTTCACGTGGTACAGCTCCCGCTGCGTCCGCAGGGCGTCCTGCGCCACCGACAGGTAGTCCTTGAGCATCTTCTCCTGCTCCCCCCGCCATNAGATTTAGGGTAAAGATCAGCAAACAACCCATAAGGAAGTGTGAGGCACCAGTAAAGTGTGACCTAGAAAAAGAAGTGATTTGGTAATGTGAACTGTGAACATCTTGATAGATTGGGCTGTCTGATGAAAAAGCAACAAAGCTCCACTTTGGACGTGTACTTTCAGCACAATAAGGAAAAGTGAAGTTTTTTAGACTTAGATTTTGATTCTATATACTAACTGCAAACAATAAAACTGCCCAGAAATGGAACACAGTCTGTCACGTTAATAAGAACAATCTCATAAACGTGTTTTAACAAAAGCAGAAAGACCATCCGTTGAGGATAAGTGGGACGGTTCCTTCACTGAATTGAGATGGCAGATGACCACAGAGGCCCCTTCCAGATTCTATGCGTGTGTTCCGCATATTAATAAAACCACAGTCAAAAAAAAAAAATCTTACCCTTAATCGTGTAGTGGAGATCTCAGCTTTTAAGATATCAGGGTCATATTTAGTACTGGATGAAGAGCCTGAGAATACTTTCAAAGGGAGAAGAGAGGGGGGAAAAAAAAGTAACTTGTACAAGTTGCATAACTAGCTGTCAACTTAGAAATTACAAACGCTAAAAACAACAAGATTTACATGCTTCTGGGATACTTACTTAACTTTACAACTCCTTTATTGTCATTCATCAGACACCTAGATATAAAAAGTCATCTTCAAACCTTCATCATTTTTTTCAATAAAAAGGAACGTTATCAAGACCCCAGTGCCTCAGTTTCCTGTGGATTTTATATCTATGGATAAAATCTTAGAGGAGCTTATTGCAGATACAGCTTAACTGCGCTTTGTGTTACCCAGAAACTTGTCACTTAAGTGGGACGTCTGAGCCCATCACGGCTGCTGCTTTAAAAAAGCCCAGCCTCTGAGATGAGAGAGAGATTGGTCAACTCAGGTGGTAACAGAAACTTCATCTGTGCTAATCGCTCCAGTTTCAGTTTAGTCCCACTAAAAGCAACGTACAAGAGCCGCACAAGGGCCAGATGATCTGCCCTGATCTGAAAAGGTAAACGTCAGTCCCTCAGCAAGCAGACCTTTATCTGAAACGGGGCTGAGGAGCTCCTCCTGCCCAAGAAGGGACAGGACCCAGAGCGCCGCCCCACAGACACCCAGTGGCCTCCCGTCACCTGCAGGTCGGTGCCCACTTCTCAGGTCTGAACAGCCACGCTGTACTTACAGCTGGTGCGGGAGCTGGACTTCTCCTTGTAGGCGTCATTCAAGCGGACGTACTCGTCCAGGGCCAGGGCCAGCCTCTGCTCCTTCACGTGGTACAGCTCCCGCTGCGTCCGCAGGGCGTCCTGCGCCACCGACAGGTAGTCCTTGAGCATCTTCTCCTGCTCCCCCCGCCATTGTTTCCGCGGATCTTCGATCTGTGTGGTTTCTGAAGATAAATCAGCTGGGTTATTTTTGAGAATTTAATGACGAGCTTTTTTTTTGGATTATTTACGCTTTAAAAAAGAAGTAGCTGGGACTTCCCTGGTGGTCTCTGTGCTCTAAGCAGTGGCTAAGACTTTGCGTGCTCAATACAGAGGACCTGAGTTCAACCCCTGGTCAGGAAACTAGATCTCACATACTGCAACTGAGAGGCAGAGCAAAAAAAAAAAAAAAGAGTAGCCGTCTTTAATTTTTATCTCCTTCAAGTAGTTAGTATTATGAAGTGATGTCTCCAGAAACGTGACAGTTTTTGCTTTATTTTACCCAGTCCATCCCCAATCTGACCTCTTTTTGTCTTTGCCATCAATTTATTCTCACTGCAAATATATCATATACAATGTCAAAGTAAGCACAGCAACATGGTTATGATTGGGTCAGCCCTTCCCAGAACCCTCTGGCTCCTCAATACCTTCAGAACGGAAGCCACACTACTTTGGCCCTGTGTAATCTGAGGCTAATATACTCCCTACGCTTCTGTGCACTTAACACAGGACTCTTGCCAGGCTGCCCTTTCCATCTACATCCCTCAGGGTCTGGGGTGCAGACCCGCACCGGCCCACGAGCTCTGTTATGTGTTTGTGACAGTAAGTGCAGGCATCGAGAATAAACATTCTGCAACCTACAGCAATTCCATACAGTTACCGTATACCTGTTGACTCTAATAATACTGGGGCTTGCATTTTAAATTTTTTCAACTTTTCTAATTCATGGTGGTTGTTCTTTTATGAAAATACCAACCAGTCCACAGTGGATCAGAAATTTTAAAACAAGTGAAAAGACCAAACCCCGGTGCCCAGCTTCAGGAGAACAGCAAAGTACTGTTCTTGGTCCTACACTTCTGCACACGGGCATCACCTGGAGGGCTCTAAAAGATATCCCGGACCGATTGGAGTTTCTGTGGGTGGAACCCAGGCAATGGTAGGTTTTTAAGTTCCTCCAGTGATTTCCATGAGCAGGGGCAGCTGAGAGCCTCTGCTCTGCGACAGCTCACGCACTGCATCCTGCATGGAGTTATGAAATTATTTGAAATATCCCATCTTAAACTTGCTAAAACCTGCCTGCTGCACCCTTTCCAGAGGAAACCACAATAAAAGCTCAGGTCGTAGACAGAGGTCAGCCAGTAAGAGCCCAAACATCTCCATTTCAAATATTCCTTATAACTCAAGGTCTATGGCCAAGTAAATGTGCAGTATTTACATTCAATTCCAGGATTTTGAAAAATATGAATGCAAACTGTCTCAAAGTAGAGAGAATTCATCCTCAAACACACAGAAATGTATGGTCTTCACTCTGGATGACCCAGGATTATCCTTACCTCTTAGTGTGCAAGCCTCTGAAGGTATTCACCACTTAGACCTAGTGACTAGCCTCAAACCGAGAGCACATGGATGAAGACGGGGTGTCTCTGGAGACTGGGTTACAGGGGCTACAACCACCGTCTTCCTCTCTCTGCCTGGCTCTTCCTGGCTGTTTCAATCTAATGAAGCCAACTTCCAAATTAAAAGCCGTCCTATGGACATAGCGNCTTACCTCTTAGTGTGCAAGCCTCTGAAGGTATTCACCACTTAGATCTAGTGACTAGCCTCAAACCGAGAGCACATGGATGAAGACGGGGTGTCTCTGGAGACTGGGCTACAGGGGCTACAACCACCGTCTTTCTCTCTCTGCCTGGCTCTTCCTGGCTGTTTCAATCTAATGAAGCCAACTTTCAAATTAAAAGCCGTCCTATGGACATAGCGGGCTTTTCTGGTGGCTCAGATGGTAAAGAATCTCCCTGAAATGCAGGAGACCTGGGTTTGATCCCTGGGTTGCAAAGATGCCCTGGAGAAAGGAATGGCAACTCACTCCAGTATTCTTGCCTGGAGAATCCCATGGACAGAGGAGCTTGGAGGGCTAGAGTCCATGGGGTTGCAAAGAGTTGAACATGACTGACCAACTGACACTTCCACTTTCACACTGTGGACATAGCAGGCTTTCTGCAGGAGATACAAGAGACGTGGGTTCGATCCCTGGGTCGGGAAGATGCTCTGGAGAAGGAAATGGCAACCCACTTCAGTATTCTTGCCTGGAAAAATTCCATGGACAGAGGAGCTTGGCAGGCTACAGTCCATGGGGTCACCAAGAGTTGGACACGACTGCATAACTGAGCATGCAAGCACGCGCGCACGCACACACACACACACACACGCAAGGAATGAGGGGGCCATTGGTGGTGGCTGACAAGAAACTGAATTGTTCTGACAGCCACATATGTGAGCTTAGAAGCATAGTCCCTCCAGTCATGCAGCCCGGCTCACACCTTGAGGTCAGCTGGAGAGAGCCCTGGAGCCAGAGGACCGATCCCGCCCAGCCTTGCCTGGATTCATCGCCCACACACAGACTTTAAGTCATAAGTTTTGGGGTAACTTGTTGCAGTGAGGTAAATAAATAGGAAACTAACCAAATAAAGAGATGACACAAATTGAAAGTGTAAATGAAAAACCTGACACGCTTGTTAAGTTATAAAAGCTATAGTAAGATATGTATTCCCAGTTCTCTCTCAATATCTTTCGAGGTTTTACCTAATCGTATTTCCCTATATATTGGCGAACAGGCATACTTTTCAATAAAATGCTTGTCAACAGTTAAATTACCACAGAACACTGAAAGTAACACTGATGCACACTTAAGTGAGTAAAGTACAATGGTAATAATCATAATAATAAACTGTCAGCATTTGTTTTGGATAGACTAGCTGAAATACTCCAGTCGACTGGTTTAAATAGCGGATGCTACTAGCTTCAGCAGGCACCACTGACATTTCTGATATACCGTCCCATTCAAATAGGAACTACAAACGTGGGTTCCCAGAGGCACTTTGAAGAAGGCTTCATAAAGTAGGACTGGGCTTTATCTCCATCACTTATGTTTGCTGAATAGATCAGTGAAGAATATTTATTAATGTAAATACTCAAAAAAAGTATATTACACAAACGTGGTTTTTAAAAAAATTTTATTAAGACCTGGTGGCCTTGGGAGATCACTGTATTATAATACAATATAATTTGCATGTTGTCTACTATATAAGAGAAGTAATATATCACATTCTGTTAAGACATCACAAACCTCAAGGGAATTCACATTTCATCAGTTTTACAGATGGGGAAATTTATAGATAGCAAACACACTGTGAGCTACAAGAACTTATCAGGGAAGATAACATTAGACTCTTCAAAGGAATATTACTTCTGTCTCTTAAGCACATTTCTCTTCTCTCTGCTGTGCTCAGGAAGAATGAATAAAATGAATATGAGCGACTCTCCTTATCTTCCGTTTTAGAAACTCTCTGCTATGTTTACCTGTTATGGTGTGTTATTTCTATGGACAGTTGAGCATCTACTGCAGGACTAGAGAAAACAAGATGCTCGGGCGTGATCCCTCCTGCCAAAGAGATTACAAGGCTCAGGACAGGTCGTGACACAGGAATTTAGACTACAACAACGACAGCAAGCATTCTGTATGGTAGAAAATGGTGAGGGCCCTGAGAGAGCAAGAGTGAGTGCCATGGAGCCTAGAGACGGGGGGCTTTTTCCAGCTGAAAACGTCAGGTCCCGTGGAATCGGCAGTGATTAAGCAGGGCTTTGAAAGGTCTGAGACAAGAGACCCTTCGAGCACCAACCCGTCTGGCGCTCCAGCCGTTCTCCCAGCCTTGTTCACACCAGCCTCATATCACTGACTTTCTCTTCTTTCTTTCATTAAGTCCGGCTTCCTGTGGCCTCTTCAGATCTCTGGCTTTACTTATGGGGCTTCCTTCTGCAGGCAGTTTCTCCTTCCAGCCCCCAGACTGTATCCCATCTCCTTATTCCCGAGCGCTGGTTAACTCACTCATCCTTTGGGCATCAGCTTACAGCACCTTCTCTCGGGAGCTGCGGGCACACCTGCTCAGAATGGACGTGGTGCTTTACCTGGTCTCCTTTGATCTACTGGCGATGGTGGGAATAGAATCTAAGGCTCTGCTCTCTCATTTCTTCCCCAAGACCTCAAGAGGGACGAGCTGTGGTTTCTTAAATGTCACGTTGAGAAATACAAAACTCATTCTGTAAGCAACAGTGTGTGGCAGAAAGGTTCTGCGTAAAGGCATGAAAGGATCTTAGTTATATTTTAGGAAGATCATCTGAGAGAAATGTGAGGTTCTCTTATCAAAAGAGTTGATATGATGTGCAGAAAATTTTTTGGATGAAAGATTATATATTAAATTTTTAAAAAGCAGTTTATAAAACTATATGATATAGTTCCACTTGATGTAAAAACTATACTGAAAATGGTGTGTGTGTATGTGAACATGAAAAGGTCTGGACAGATACACTGAAAGGTTTAGAGTATCTGGTTATTTCTGAGTTTTCTTCCTTTTTTTTAACCTATAATTTATACTTCTCTCCTCAGCACATGTATTGCTTCTATGAAAAATATTTTTTAAAAATTTAAAATATTTTTTTAAAGGGAACGGCACAAAGTATCAAGGGTCTGAGAAGGCTATGGGAGCAAGTCAAAATCATTCTGTATCTTGATTGAGAAGCGGCTGCAAAGGAGTATATATTTGCCAAAATTCACTGAAATAACATGCTTAAAATTTGTGCATTTTTATATGTAAATGGACCTTAATTACTAAAAGACAAAAGAGTTAAGGTACAACTCTGACTCTATCAAAAAGTGATTTACTTCTGATTGCAGTGATATCAAAACCTTACAGATAGTACTTCATAATTACCTTCTATAAATAGCAACCCCCTCCAGTACTCTTACCTGGAAAATCCCATGGACTGAGGATCCTGGTAGGCTACAGTCCGTCGGGTTGCAAAGAGTTAGACACGACTGAGCAATTTAACTAACGAATAGTTAGTTACAAACACCCCCATCAGTATCTATACAGAACCCTGACTCCACACGCATAGCCACTGAAAGGTGAATTCTATTGCAGACACTTAGGGCCTAAAGTAACTGTCATTGTCAAGTTCAAAACTTTTACTTCTAATAATTTAATATAGTGTGACATAGAAATAGTATTGAACGGCCAAACACTCTCTAATTTTTTCCTGAAAAAAAAAGAAAGAAAAGAAAATAATGCTGAAACCAAACAATATCAAGACATAACATATGTGTAGACCAGCTGTTAAGAGAAGAACATGCAACTTCCTCTCGAAACCACTTCACAGGAATGTCTTTAAGATTAATGAGATAATGGATCAGAGCCTTTTTAGTGGGAAGACTACTTGCTGTGGGTAACTGGGGCACTTCGGGGCACAGTAAATCCACCAGGCTACTGGGATCCTATTACCGTACCAAAGAAAAATGGGAGACCTAAAAATTTATATTCTGATCATCAAGTTTTTAAACATTTACAACAATGTTTTCTGAAGCATAATTTAGAACCGAAATGCACTTTAATTTCTTTAAAATCAAACAGAGAGGCTTTTAATCTGTGTGTCACACAACAAAGCTTTTCGTTGCTCTAACATGGAAGAATTCATCATCATACGAGGCACACGAAGGCGGAGAAGTAAAGCCACAGTCACCGTCCACAAGAAGCTCACAATTTAGTGAGGAAAAACCTACGAACAGATAATATGTGGGCAGTACAATGAGTGAGTAGCCGGTGCTGTGGACATACCTGCACTGGGGAGGTGGAGGGGGGGGGATGCCACTCTGAATGGGAGAGGGACTTGCAAGGGGAGGATCTGGTGCCCTTCCAGACAGACAGACAGACAGACAGACAGGCTCCTCTCTCCCTCTCTGTCCCCATAAGCCCAACAAAACTTCCAAAATGGACATTTCTGTTAAAGCCAGGGTTTGAAATAGAGAAATTCCTTCTGCAGAGTGTTTGCTTTCCTGTATGACTCTAGATTTGGGGGGATTACTTGTCTGACATGCTTGTTTGTACTGAAAAGGAAAAACTCACTGTTTATGTGATCGATGTAGTAGACACCAATCTGAGGGTCGAACCCGGCTTCCCATCCCCATGGTAGCTCATCACCAACACAGTCAGCAAACGACAGGGGCTTGGTCAACCTGGAACAGACCAGAAACAAAGGCACAGGTGACTCTTTCTATCCAACTGCACGTGTGGAAGTCCAGCACCACCCACGTGGGAAGAGTTCAGGCTGCTTCATTTCCATTTTGTTCTTTACTGTTTCTGCTACTGTGTCTGAAATCTTTAAAGAAAAACAAAACAAAAAAACCACAGGGCTAAAATGCAGAGATGAATATAGCAAAAGAAAACCCCAAAAAGTAACAAGTCATGATACCTTCTGAAAGTTTACAGCTTAAGACTGGGAGATAAATCTGTACAATAAATGAATAAGGTTATCCAGGAAGAACTCCAAGCTGAGGGTTAGGACGGCCAGGATACAGAGTGAGCTTTGAAGCTAACTAGCCTTCCCACTGAACAGAAAAGGGCTTCCCAGGTGGCTCAGTGTAAAGAATCTGCCTGTCAATGCAGGAGCCACAGGAGGAGTGGGCTTGATCCCTGGGTTGGGAAGATCCAAAAGAGGAGGGCATGGCAACCCACTCCAATATTCCTGCCTGGAGAATCCCATGGACAGAGGAGCCTGGCAGGCTACAGTCCACGGGGTTGCAAAGAGTTGGAGCACGCATACATGCTCAAGACAAGATAGACACCTGGTTACACCAACTACAGATTTGGCTGCTCTTCTAAAAATTAACTCGACTGCAAGGTCCATGAAGAGCTCTCCTTGAGAGGATGGACAAACAGATCTTATTTTTACACTTGGACCTAACAGTGCCTCAACAAAATGTTTAATGGAATCAAACACAAAGTATTAATATTTATACATCGACGTGACCTCACCTTTTGAAATGCCTTATATTTTTTCTTTAAGCCTTAAAGGTAACGGGGAAACTAGTTATCTAAGCAGAGTACAGGTTTTGGGCTTTATCATGGGTTGATTTTCTCTCTCATTTCCTTCATTTTCGCTTCTCAGATTTTCCTTGGTTGTTAGAGCAGCTGCAGGCAGGCCAGCGCCAAAGACTGGTGACCACTCTGCTGTACGGTGGCCAACTTCAGGTGACATCTCTGCAAATTTAACGCTAGGGCCCCATCAGCGCAGTTCCAAATATGAAGTCACCTGGACTCTGTGATCCATGCTGGTGAGTATCAGTGATTTCACAGCACAACTGAAATACAGGTCATTTCTAGAATTGCATCATTCATCAGAGTAACGAGCTGTGTCGTGTTTCAGAACTCTGAGAGGAAAACATGAAAAGGAAGGAAATCCTTTCTTCCCAGGTGTGGCCTGCAACAGCCCTCCTCTGAGGACATAGTACACCAAGGATCAAAAGAAAGAAGCGTCTCCTTTTCTCTCAACCTTCCCTGGGCGTGAAATCTACTTCTGGACGGGGCCACAGGGGTCCCGGCCTTCCCAAGTGGTCCAGCCCAGAGAAGAGTCGTGAAGAATGCCCTCCCAGGACCAACCTCGGGGCAAAGTCACTTCATTTCCATCAAGAGAATGATTTCTAATTCCTGACTTAGCTTTTTTCCTCTTCAGTCTCCCAACTAAAGTAATCCTTTTCTAGTAGTCATGTATGAGTTGGACTATAAAGAAAGCTGAGCACTGAAGAATTGATGCTTTTGAAGTGTGGTTTTGGAGAAGACTCTTGAGAGTCCCTTGGACTGCAGGGAGATCCAACCAGTCCATTCTGAAGGAGATTAGTCCTGAATATTCATTGGAAGGACAGGTGATGAAGCTGAAACTCCAATCCTTTGGCCACCTGATGTGAAGAACTGACTCATTGGAAAAGACCCTGATGCTGGGAAAGATTGAAGGCAGGAGGAGAGGGGATGACAGAGGATGAGATGGTTGGATGGCATCACCAACTAGATGGATGTGAGTTTGAATAAGCTCTGGAGTTGGAGATGGACAGGG
>SJYW01002319.1:1094203-1122405 GCA_006410735.1 Raphicerus campestris
ACCTCGGGGCAAAGTCACTTCATTTCCATCAAGAGAATGATTTCTAATTCCTGACTTAGCTTTTTTCCTCTTCAGTCTCCCAACTAAAGCAATCCTTTTCTAGTAGTCATGTATGAGTTGGACTATAAAGAAAGCTGAGCACTGAAGAATTGATGCTTTTGAAGTGTGGTGTTGGAGAAGACTCTTGAGAGTCCCTTGGACTGCAGGGAGATCCAACCAGTTCATTCTGAAGGAGATCAGTCCTGAATATTCATTGGAAGGACAGATGATGAAGCTGAAACTCCAATCCTTTGGCCACCTGATGTGAAGAACTGACTCATTGGAAAAGACTCTGATGCTGGGAAAGATTGAAGGCAGGAGGAGAAGGGGACGACAGAGGATGAGATGGTTGGATGGCATCACCAACTAGATGGATGTGAGTTTGAGTAAGCTCTGGAGTTGGAGATGGACAGGGAAGCCTGGCGTGCTGCAGTCCACGGGGTTGCAAAGAGTCGGACATGACTGAGCAACTGAAATGAACTGAAAGCAATCATTTTAAGAAAATGATTTTGAGCGGAGAGCTGTTTATTCCCCAAGTGTTTTCTAGAGCTCTTCTAGATACGGCCAGTACATTGATGAGCAGCGAGGCCAACACCACAGGCATAAGTTTGCTGTTAACATCAAGTGAAAGCAGGTGACTGGTCTCGCCAGTGTTGTAAACATCAAGGGACAGAACAGCCACATCACAGGGCATATGCATTGTACGAAACTGACTTGAGGAAAGCTTCTTTTAAAACCCCCATTTCAACACAGGAGGGTTTTCTTCAGTTGTTTTGAGGACTACTGTGGACACTGTATCTACTTGGGTGGCAAAGGCTGCTAAGAACTGTCATGATGCCTTTTCCATTTATCTCCAGGACTTGCAGCTCACTGAGATCACCCCTGGGATTTCTTTGGAAGGAATGATGTTAAAGCTGAAACTCCAGTACTTTGGCCACCTCATGCAAAAAGCTGACTCACTGGAAAAGACTCTGATGCTGGGAGGGATTGCGGGCAGGAGGAGAAGGGGATGACAGAGGATGAGATGGCCAGATGGCATCACTGACTCTTGAGAGTCCCTTGGACTGCAGGGAGATCCAACCAGTCCATTCTGAAGGAGATTAGTCCTGAATATTCATTGGAAGGACAGGTGATGAAGCTGAAACTCCAATCCTTTGGACGTGAATCTGAGTGAACTCCGGGAGCTGGTGATGGACAGGGAGGCCTGGCATGCTGCGATTCATGGGGTTTCAAAGAGTCGACATGACTGAGACTGAACTGAACTGAGGATCCTTTTATGATCATCTTGTGTATCATTGCCGGGAAAATTCTACAGACGGAGGAGCCTGGTAGGACTACAGTCCATGGGATCGCAAAGAGTTGATCTTTGCGACTCTGAGTTGTACAAGTTGCATGACTGAGCAACTTCAAATNTGAACTCCGGGAGCTGGTGATGGACAGGGAGGCCTGGCATGCTGCGATTCATGGGGTTTCAAAGAGTCGACATGACTGAGCGACTGAACTGAACTGAACCGAGGATCCTTTTATGATCATCTTGTGTATCATTGCTGGGAAAATTCTACAGACGGAGGAGCCTGGTAGGACTACAGTCCGTGGGATTGCAAAGAGTTGATCTTTGCGACTCTGAGTTGTGCAAGTTGCATGACTGAGCAACTTCAAATCTTGTTTATCATTACCCTCACATTTTTTTAAAAATGTACAGAAAAGGTTGAATTACATTAAAAAAAATAACCTACAAGGTGGGGCTATCTTACTGGACAGCCTTCCCTGCCTCAGTTTCTTTCTCTTCATTTTAAGTGGTGGTCACAACTCCTATCTTCTTGCGATGTGACTACTGGCTACGATGAATGAAAGGATGAGAACAGATTAACTCAAGAGTGTCTAGGACACGGTTAGGCAGTCCATAACTGTTGGCAACTATGAACCCAAGCAGGACATGTGACTTCTCTCAGTCTCCAGAGAATGGAGCCAGGCAGTACCATGTACAGCAGTGTTTCTCAGAGTCCAGTCCACACGACTAGCAACTTCTACATCTCAGAACTGGTTAGAACCAAATCCTTGGGCCCTGGAGTACAGTATATATTATGCCTATAGGGTCAGAAACTCTAGGGCCCAGCAGTGTTTGTTTAATCAAGTGTTCCAAGTAATTCGAAAGAATTTGGCTCAGAAGTTAAGAACTTGAAGTCTGGGCTCACAGGGACCTGGATTCAAGTCCTTGTTCTGCCATCTTACAACGCCGGGCAGGTTATCAACCTGCAAAGCCTCTGTTTNAAGAAATTCGAAAGAATTTGGCTCAGAAGTTAAGAACTTGAAGTTTGGGCTCACAGGGACCTGGATTCAAGTCCTGTTCTGCCATCTTACAACGCCGGGCAGGTTATCAACCTGCAAAGCCTCTGTTTTCCAAACCTGCCCTGCAAAGCCTCTGTTTTCCAATCTATTATTTTTTTAAAAAGGTAGGGACGGAGTCGGGGGGGAGATCATGAAGTTTAAAACCAAACCAATTGGTGTGATGCCTGACAAGTGGAAAGCTTCCACATGTAGTAGACGAGCGAAACGAATCTCAGCTGTGTTAAGCAAGGCATCTAACATGGCAACTGGCCACATTCCCTCTGCAAACCTGGCATCAATTTGAACTTAATCTGAGTCCAAAATCTGGCTCTTAGAATTGTGCTTAAATCCCACCTTATATCATGAAAAATGTGCAGGAAAATTGGGTTTTCTTTTGAAGAAGGGACTAGATTCTGTGTATCAAAAGCTCCCCATGCCATGGGACGTGGCCCTGTCTTCATACTCTGTCGGTGGGACTGAGCTTCCATCACCTGATTGGACAGAGCCCCTTGCACATCCTTCTGCTGGAGGATCCTCTCTCCCTAACCTCCTCTATCCCGGCTGTCTAAAAGGCACAGGCATCCCAAAGAAATAAAGGATAAGGAGACATGGAAATGGTATGTTTGAATGACAAAAGAGAGACATTATGCAAGTTTTATCCGGGCACCAAAGCAACATGTTCAAGCCTAAGTATGATGCGAATATACCCACTCCTTCAACAACCAGAAGTCACAAAAGTTTCAGAACATGCACTATGATTACAAGTTATAGTAACTTGATTACACTTGGAAATAATCCAGCTTTTCCTATTATTGCTCAAAGCAGATAATAAGCACTTTATTAACTGTCAGTGTCCTAACGCTGGCATTACTTCTATACATATAAATCTAACTGTGAACTCACTTAAAAATTCAGACATTTCCCTTCCTGGAACTTTAACATAAACGGTTCCTTGCAGTGATGCTGCAAAAATTAATTTAACACTGTATTTTCAGTATTTAGAAAAACAGACACACACTATTGATAAGAGTAAAACCATTAAATACACATTAATAAATTTCAAACTTTTAATTCTTTTGCAAATTAGGAAACAGAAATAGAGTAACATTCTCAGGTAACAAACAAACAAAAGCACTCAGATATGCTGCTATCCTGATAAAGAAAACATATTACCATGATACACTAAGAAGTAATGAGAAACAGAAATAAGAGGCGTATTCCAAAATTAGAAACAACGGGACTCGGAAAAAACGTTTCTAAACTTCTTCCTCTTGTTTTGCACAAGGAATCTCTGAAAGAGTCAGTCTTCCTTTGATGTCGAGGAAGTAAAAAATGGATGGAGTTTGTTGGTTCTCCCACAAAGGAGCAACAGCAGGCAGAAAGCCTGAAATTACCAAGCGTCTTTATGCTAAATTCCAGAGATTACTCTTTGCTTAAAAAACATTCTTCCTTTGCACCGTGACTAATGTGAAGAAAATGGCAATTTACTGCAGTACTTTGCCACAGTTTACATACAAAACTTGAACTCTGCGTGGTATTTCCTCTCCTTGTGGGCATTATATCATTCTTTCATACAAGCCATCACTGAGTGTTTATTGTCAGGCCACCGAGTCAGGGTCCTATGACAGGAGACGTCACACACAGATGAATGTACTCCTCCCGCTTATATGACGGCGAATAGTGTTGTGTGTGCAAGTGCACAGCCAGACACACTCACTCGGTGCTAACTGCAACCGAGTCTGTGCTAACTAATGTTAGATGAACCGGCACGTGACAAAGAGAACTATTTTCAGGTTAATAAAACTCTTGCCATGGTTCCAGCCTCCCNGGCTTGGAGAATTTTGATTCCACATGGTCCAGCAATTCCACTTCTGGAAATATATCCAAAGGAAACAAAACACTAACTCCAAAAGGTAACTGCGCCTCTATGCTCATAGTAGTATTATTTATAATAGCCAAGACATGTAAATAAGCTAAGGGCCCGTCAATGAATGAATGGGTAAAAAAGTTCTGCTATCTATCAGTCCATATATAGCACAACTATATGTGTGTGTGTGTGTGTGTGTGTGTGTGTGTGTGTCTACATCTATTATTCAACTATAAGAAAATGAAGAAATCCTATTATCTGTACCAACATGGATGGACCCTGAAGTCATTAGGCTAAGTGAAATAAGTCAGACAGAGAAGAACAAATTCTGTATGATCTCACTTATTTGTGGAATCTGTAAACAAACAACAAAACAGAAAAACCCTCGGTAAAGAAAAGAGATCAGACTTGTAGTGGCCTGGGGAGGAGGATGAGGAAAGAAGGAATTGGAGGAAGATGGTCCAAGGCACAGACTCCCAACTGTAAGGTAACTGAGTGCTAGGGACGTGACGCCGAGCACGACGACGTGGAGTACACTGACAGCCGGCAGCAAGCCCTGCTGTGTGATATACAGGGAAGTTGTCAAGAGAGTCAATCTTAAGAGTTCTCCATAAGAAGACAAGTTTTTCTTTTTTCTTCCTTTTCTTTTTAGTGTATTGGTTGAGATACACTGTGAAATAGCTGAACCCATGGTGGTGATCATTTCACCATATATATNAAGTTGTCAAGAGAGTCAATCTTAAGAGTTCTCCATAAGAAGACAAGTTTTTCTTTTTTCTTCCTTTTCTTTTTAGTGTATTGGTTGAGATACACTGTGAAATAGCTGAACCCATGGTGGTGATCATTTCACCATATATATAAATCAAACCATCATTCTGTATGCCTTGAACTGATAGAGTGCTGCATGTCAATTATTTCTTAATGGAACGGGGGTGGGGGGGAAGGGGGAGGGAGTTGGGTGGAAAGAATCAGAAAGGTACCAGACTTCTTAAACACAAGATTGGAGGCTAAGAAGTCAGTAGAAAAATACGGTCACATTTTTTAGTGCAAAGTATTTCCAATCTGAAGTTATATCCCCAGGTACAACATCTGTCAGGTATGAGAATAGAATCATGCGGCAATTTCTGAGATGCAAAGACTCAACAAATTTATCTCCTAGGTCTCCTTTCTAAAGCAACTCCACCAAAACGAGAGACAAAAATCAAGAGAACTGAAGACAAGGGTTTCAAACATTTAAGTGTTTCAACGTTTAGTAAATGGACATCCCATGAGCGTATGATTCACGCAACAGTTCCGATACGTGCCTGACCAGGTGGAACTGGAGACCAAGAACAGAAGCAGCAGCAGGTGTGAAACAGAGAGAATACCTGTTGTGCTTAAATGTGCTGAACGGAGACTCTGGCAGTAAATGGGCGACAGGGACACAAAAAATTAAGCCAATGGAAAAAAGAGAGAATTATTAACTACAGAGAGAGCCAAAGAAGACTCAACTGGAGGACACTAGATCAGCCATCCAGAAACAATATTTACACAGCCAGAAAAAATGCAAACACTGAGTACTGACTGCATGCTGAAGCTGAAGCTCCAATACTTTGGCCACCTGATGCGAAGAGCCGACTCACTGGAAAAGATCCGAATGCTAGGAAAGATTAAGGGCAGGAGGAGAAGGGGGCCACAGAGGATGAGAGAGTTGGATGGCATCACTGACTCTGGCCATGAGATTGAGCAAGCTCCCGGAGATAGTGAAGGGCAGGGAAGCCTTCACTGCAGTCCATGGCGCTATGAAGAGTCAGACACGACTGAGTGACTGAGCAAGAACAAATAATACTCCAAGGATGAAAGGAAGGGGAATGTGTACATGGGGAGGGCACCTAGGAGAGCAGAGTCCTCACCTCCAGGGGGAAGTCAATTCTCCAAATCTACCTACTAAAAACTCAAGACATAGCCAAGTGTTATTTAAAAATACAGAGGTGACTACCAAGAAAAGCCATTAAATACATAAAAGTGGTCAACTGGTGAGAGTGGTGGGTCCATCTGCCTCCTGAATCTGACGTTTTAAACTGATGTTGTGTCACAGAGGACCCACTGTTTCCTGAAAAACCACTGTTTTCCAGAGAATGGAACTTGCTCTCCAGCCAGCACAGCTCACAGTTCACCTAACGTTTTTGTCTTTTTTTTTAAGTGAATAAGCACCTGAACTGTACATCTGGAATCATCCTCTCATCATTATTTCTGCTGCGGCTTTATGCTCCTTTTGCCCAACAAACCTACTACTGTCTTCTCTAAGTACCTTGAAAACCCATTTTCCAAAGAAAATAAAATCAGCCTTTTGAAGTAGGCTCTTCTTTTGAAGCTCAGATTGGTATCCTGAGAAACTATTGATAGCTACTTCCTTATATAGGTGAACAACAACCTGATTGTTTATATTAAAGTAAGCTAGAATCGGATTTCAAAAATTTCTGGGGTGAAAACATATTATTTTGATATTCATACTGAGTATTAAATTATAAGATACTCAGTAATTCTCTGGTTTACAACAGAAAGCTGTTTAACACTTAACACTTCTATGTCTCTACCACAGGTTGTGAATCTCCAAAATTACCTCCTTTAATACAAAAACTATGTGATAGAAACTACCTGGGTTTATATGCATCAAGATTTATACTCCATCACTTGGGTACACCACAGTCATCCCAAAACTGTATTTCACAAATTCTCTGATGGACATCTAAAAATATGGTGATTAAAAAACCTAAGCTAACTTTCCAAAAAGTATAAAAAATATGACATGCCTGTCTTTTCTTCCTCAAACATCTTTATAGTAATGAATTTAATTACAATGAGTACCAAAAATGGGATTATGTAATTAAAGTTCTTTCATGCCAATGATTTCTAAGCTTATACTTGTTTGGTCAATCTTGTTAATTTTAATATTTCCCAAAGTTTTTAAAAATGCAAAGATATAGACTTCATAATACTTTATGATATAAAAAAGATATTTCATATTTAGAGATAATTTTAAAAAACTTTTATAGTTCTACATATGCCATGATTTAAAATCCATAGGCTTCATAATACTTTATGATGTAAAAAAGATATTTCATATTTAGAGATAATTAAGAAAAAAACTTTTGTAGTTCTACACATGCCATGATTTAAAATCCTGTTTCAATGTGTGAAAATGGTATCTCTCCTCGTTTTAGACTTCTGTCCTGGACAATTTCAGACTCAGTGACAGACAGGGAGGGGATGACTGGCTTAACAATCTGTCTTTAATGTCTGTTTTCTTCAAAGAATTTCTAGGCACCAGACACTTAAAAAAATAAGCTTCAACATCCTTGATGTTGAAGTAGACATTTTTCACTCCATCACAACTAAGCCAAGACACAGATACACAGATGTGTGGGCCAGAAGTAATCGTGGGGTCTCCCAAGATACAGCTCTACAGTGAACCGAAATACCCACCACGCGGAAAATCAGAGCATCTGGGTTTGACCCTGTCTTTTCCAATAACTTGCTGGGAGAGCTCTTACACTTGGCAATCTCTCTGATTGTTAGTTTTCTTCAACTATAAAACAACGGGGTTTGAGTCAAAGACTCAAAGTCAATTTACACTTTCAAGCTTGATGATGTTTTAGATTTTGCAACTTTTCGGTGTGTTGTCATTCATATCTTACTTTCCCACTGATCCAGACAGAAATCTAAATGATCCTTAACTGGCAGTTGTTGTTGTTCAGTTGCTAAGTCACGTCCATCTCTTGGTGACTCTTCTGTCTTCTACTGTCTCCCAGAGCTTGCTCAGATTCATGTCCATTGAGTTGGTGATGCTATATAACCATCGCATCCTCTGCTCCAGTCTTTCCTTTTTGCCTTCAATCTTTCCCAGCATCAGGGGCTTTTCTAATGAAATCGACTCTTCACATCAGGGGGCCAAAGTAGTGGAGCTTCAGCTTCATCATCGGTCCTTCCAGTGAATACTCAGGGTTGATTTCCTTTAGGATTGACTGGTTTGATCTTCTGGCTGTCAAAGGGACTCTAAAGAGTCTTCTCCAGCACCACAACTCAAAGGCATCAATTCTTCGGCGTTCAGCCTTCTTTATTGGCAGTGACCCCTAACAATTCTGTTTCAAACACTTGTGCCCCGCCCCTAAAAGCCCTTCACTGTATCTGGCAGGAAATACAAGGATCTTTTTAAATCTTAAAAGAAAGAAAGAAAGAAAGAGCCACTCCCTGACTTCTAGTGCCAACTACATAAAATCCAAGGGATGTGGTCTGGCATTTAGGACATTCAGAATCTGACCTCAACCCACCTTCCCAACCGGTATCGCCAAAGAGTCCCTTCCTTTCTTGTTGCCAAAGTTACAAACTAAACCTGTTTTTCTTTTTTTTTTGGCTGTGCCACATGGCATATAGGACCTTAGTTCCCTGACCAGGGATCAAACCCAAATCCCCTGCACTGAAGCGAAGAGTCTTCAGCACTAGAGAAGTCCCTAAACACGTTTCCCGCAAGAATGCCAAAGTCCTCCTGGTGCCCATGTGTTTTGCTCATGGTATTATCTTTACCTGGACTGCTCTCTAGCTCCAAAAGGTCAAGTTTTCCTTGATCCTCAGGTATGGGGACCATATATCATCCAAACTGGGACAATTTTGACAGTGACAGCGGATGCTAATTGGTAGGACACCGGGACATCAGGAATAAACTGGGGCTCCCCCAACCCACCAGGCCATGTGAGGGCCCACTTACAGGAAATGTCTCTCCTTCCACTGATACAGATCACACTGGACATTTGTATCCCCTTTCGAAGATCATTTCTGCTGTGCATCTGAGTTATGGGTGTAACAGTCTGAATCATGAAATGATTTGATGTTTGACTCCCCACAATGGCTGGCACATAGTGGGTGTTCAGCAAAAGTTTGATAAATGAGTCTCTTCCTAAGCACGTGTGATTCCAGTAGACAACATTAGGTTCTTTCAACTCAGTAGAGGCCATTGTATAACCAGCACCCCCATTCACACAGAGAAGAGCCATACTCCTCGGTCACCCCGCAGACCCGTCTCCCACAGGGGTGGCCCTATGCACACTGCAATTGGAATAAGAGCCCTGTGGTCCAGCGGAAGCATGCTGTAAATACATGCTGATCCGGGCCTGCTTCACCCCTGGATCCCAGCTCCTCCATGTGTCAAAACATCCTGTGCAGTAAATACAGTGAGTTCCCATCTTACGAACATTTTATGGTTCACAGAAATGAGGAGCACTGTCCAGAATGGGCTGCTAAGGAGGAGCCAGGTCTTAAATCCAGACACTGTCACCACCAGGCCTACCGTGGTCCCCTCAGGACACTTGCAATGAACTCGCAGATACGGCATCTGCATAACAGAAAACATCACTCTCAGCCCTGAATGCAGCAGGCCAGGACGCACAAATGCCCCAAGGGTCTTATGCAGTTCTGCCGATTTTCTCAAAATGAGAGGGAAAAAATCTTTCAGTAGCTGCTTCTTTCAGCTACTGGTATAGATCTAACAGGCTAAGTTTGAATGGGGGGGGCGGGGGGAGGAAAGGAAACGAAAGTAAGAGAAAGANACACACACACACACACACACACACACACACACACACACACACACACACAAAGGAAGGAAGGACAAGAAAAGGACACCTTTGACAACACTGCAGACTAGAAACAAGGCCCGGGTCGTGGAGAACAAGGTATCATGCATTGGTTTGAACAAAAAGTTCGTTCAGGGTTTTCTGTACCTTCTTATGGAAAAGCCCAAACTTTTTGGCCAACCCAATAGAATAATGGGTAGCATGTTAATGGGAAACACCATGAAGAGTCTAACAATATAGCAAGGCATAGGCAACAAAACAGCTGATAATGGTTGCTGCAGTGTTGGCAATGGGAGATGAAGAACTTTTATTTTTAGTGTAGTTTGTGAGGTGGTGTAGGACCACAAAAATGAATGTAAAAGCCAAAACTGTGCAAAATAATCTTAATAATTAATGAGAAAAGGCTTCAATTATTTCAGGACCTTTGGGATTTTTCAACAAAATATTAAAAGCTCTCAGCGTATAGGGAAATGAAAAATGGTAAAATTAGTATTTATTTAGTATACTGTAATTTACTAAATTACTTAGTATACTGTAATTTGGGGCCTTCTCTGGTGGCTCAGCTGGTAAAGAGTCTGCTTGCAGTGTGGGAGACCCAGGTTTGATCCCTGGGTCTGGAAAATCCCCTGGAGAAGGACAGAGCAACCCACTCTAGTAGCCTTGCCTGGAGAATCCCATGGGCAGAGAAGCCTGGTGGGCTACAGCCCATGGGGTCACAAAGAGTCGGACACAACTAAGCAACTTCACTTTCACATTGTAATTTAAAACAATGAAACAGAATTACTGTGTTTATTTGTGAAAAAAACTTATCAAGAGTAGTTTGAACAGGGCTTGTCTTCTTCATGTGGTATAACTTATGATTCTAAAAGAGAATCTCTCCTATACTTTGACAAACTGCCACACTCCTTTCTAAGTTTGGATCAACTGCCAACATTTTATTTTTTGTGAATTATCTCCAAGAGTTGCTTTACTGTTAAGATATTCAGTGGCATCGCNTCCCCTGAAGACGGACACTTCTACTAAAACAGAAAGTCTTACGAATTTAAACCAGAGCATTTAAAAAAAAAAAAAAAATCAAATGCACTAATTTTTTTGTCCAAGTATTTTCATGATCCCCTATTTCAAACACCACACATAGGGTTTCGATGAAACATTAAAACTTGTTCTTTGTGCCAGTATTTTAAGTTCCTTCATTACCTATAGGGTTTCTACATTCTTTCTTTGTAACAGTAATTAAATTTCAGCCCCAACGGGCTTCGCTCCCGTTGGCTGAGTCTGAAGGCATGAGAAGTATGTAGCGTTTATACAACAGGAAATCTCTAAGAGCATGCTGCTGAGGTTTCCTTCCCCGACACCCCCTCCACACCCATTCCTTAAACTGCCTTCAAAAGGCCTGCTGTACTCCTTAAAAACGAAACACACGTCGCGCACAGAAGCAGCGCTCCTACTCCTGGGTTTGTTCTGACACCACCGCTGAGGCTGGACGGGGCCTGGCTTCCACAGCCCCTCCGAGCTAGTCCCTGACCTCTAATGCTCAAATCCTGTAATGTCACGCAGGCCAAATATGCTTTTATGCTGTTATCAGAGTGGAATTTGGGAGGAAAAAAAGGAAGCTTCCCAACTTGGCTTTCTACTCTCTACATACCAAACCTTTGTCAAGAGGCCCTTCCAGGCCTTGACGCGAACGTGCCTTTGACTCTCCAGGTTGGGAGAGGCCTTTCACCCATGCCCACCCCCGACCCCGCAACCCCTGACCCTCAGATCAGCGCTGCCCAACCGTGGTCTGAGCTCCCATGGGTGTTTACCGAGTATATGTGAGACTCTGGAACAAAAGAAATGCTTCTTGATGGTCCATTAGAGGTAAAGCTTGTGAATATAGTGCTGAGACGAGGCTAACATTTATTGTTACTACCTCTGCAATGGCCTTCCCAGGTGATGCTAGTGGTAAAGAACCCGCCTGCCAATGCAGGAGGCCTAAGAGACGCGGGTTCGATCCCTGGGTTGTGAAAATCCCTTGGAGGAGGGCATGGCAACCCATTCTAGTATTCTTGCTTGGAGAAGCTCACAGACAGAGGAGCCTGGCTGACTATAGTCCAGGGGGTTGCAAAGAGTCGGACATGACTGAAGTGATTTATCACGCATGCAATACATCTGCAATAGTCCCCAGTAACACTTATTAGTACTTCTGGTTTATGAAATGCCCCCAGTGTACCTTTTCTATAGGGCATCATTGGTCAGGATAAGTATCATTATGGTAATGAGGGTGTGAAGTCACCACACCACACACTGGAGGCTGTCACACAGAACTGGAAGCCACCCAGTCATAACTTGCCTGGTTTTTTAAAAACATCTATCAATGCCCCCAGAAGCCAATCAAGGTCAAGGAATACCAAGGAGGGCTGACTCCACTGAGGAGCAGCCTCATATGGTTTAGGTCAGCTGGCCTCAACCAGAGCTCTTCCGGGACCCAGACCCACAAGAAAGGACTTACTCCAAAGTCTTATGTATCACAGGGATTTTCTCAAACAGTGCAGATTGCCTTAAGACTTTTCTAAAATAGCCTTGATTTTTAAGAAAGCAGAATCTCTAGCTTACTTCAAACTTTGTCTTTTGAAGACCAGTTCCCAATCTCTTCTTTCTTTTCCCATTATTTAGGGAAAAAAAAAAAAAGCTGAATCACATATCACAGAGGACACTGACCTGCCATTAAGTTATAATATTTTACAAGTAAAGTAATAGGCAGTTTAAGATTATGAAGTCTTACTAAATCAAATTTAGAGCAGAAAGTGAATTTCTTATATGGACCTTCCTAATTGCTGCTCACAGAAATTATTTTGTCCAAACGGCATGAGAGAATTTTAATTTCAGTTCCATTTTCTCATTACCCTCAAAAACTCTAAAAGTACCATTTTATTAAATTGAGTCTGTCCCAACTGAATAGAGTAATTCAGGGGCTTAGCTCACTTGTCCATTGGAACACTAGTTTCATTTTTCCTAAAATTAATACACCTATAACATTAGAGCAAACCACGCCTACTAATCTTGCCACCTTATTCAATAATTTAATTCTATGTCTAATTATGTTATAAAATTATAGGCTAGATCACAAATCACTTTTGTACAATGATCTAGAAAATACCCAACATCTCTTCATGAAATTGAAAACATTTAGATTCAATTTAATACTTTTGGGCAATCTACACACCGTAACACAGTCAAGACGGAAGAGACTTCCAAAGTCATTTGGGTCAATTCAAACAATCAAATGAAAAATAATAAAGGAAATAGAACACATTCTAATTTACACTGGAGTTGAGTTCCAAAAGTTCATTTATTGTAAATCAGCTGCTTGAGCTCTTGAGCTACTTACTTGCTTAGGCCCTCAAATCAGATCACAGACGTCTCTTAAACCCAGAGTTTATGGAAAGAAAGTTCTCTGCATCTTCCCTGTTGTATGACACGTTTTATCACTGGAAGGAGGATCTGTCATTCTGTTCTGACCACTTCCGTCAGCTGAGAGGAGACACTTTCCAGCTCCAGTTCACCAGGTCCTGCAGCCGAGGCGAGCTGGGAGCGCAGGTGGATAACATAACCCTGGGACGTCGAGTGCACACATATCCCAAGACTCTGGCCTTCTGATCTCTCTGTGGCCATCCGGATGCACCTGCCTGCTTCCCTTTTTACTGTCATCACTGCCTCTCAACATCCAGATCATTCCTCCTTTATGTTCACTGGGGAAACGGTCTCATCGCTTCCTTCTGTCCTCTTTGCTCCCTACTCCCCGTCACAGTGATGTCCTAAGGCCTCTCACTGCTAGTCTCTTAGGGGCCAGGGCTTCTCTTCCTTTAAGTCATCTCTCACCAAGGCACTATAAGTGAAGTGAAAGTCACTCAGTCGTGTCTGACTCCTTGAGACCCCAGCCCATGGAATTCTCCAGGCCAGAATACTGGAGTGCGTAGCCTTTCCTTTCTCCAGGGATCTTCCCAACCCAGGAATCGAACCCAGGTTCTCCCACATTGCTGGCAGATTCTTTACCAGCTGAGCCACAAGGGAAGCCCAAGGTGTGAGAAGAACAAAACTTGAACGCTGGCAATAACAATGCCTCTTGGAACACAAAAGAACAAGGAACACGTTTTAAAAGGCAAACGTATGAAAGGCCTTTGATAAGACCTTGAGGTTAATGATGGGACCAAGTACATGCTCTAGGAGCCAAAGATAACCACTAAACCAGATTAACTAGACTTGGCAATGGTATGGGGTGGGGGAAAGTGAGAAGAATTGGGTGATAGAGTTGAGTTAGCAGAGTTGTTCCTTGTGAGTCAGAAAACCTAAAAGTTCCACACACACACACACACACACACACACACACACACACACACACACACACACACAAAGGAAGGAAGGACAAGAAAAGGACACCTTTGACAACACTGCAGACTAGAAACAAGGCCCGGGTCGTGGAGAACAAGGTATCATGCATTGGTTTGAACAAAAAGTTCGTTCAGGGTTTTCTGTACCTTCTTATGGAAAAGCCCAAACTTTTTGGCCAACCCAATAGAATAATGGGTAGCATGTTAATGGGAAACACCATGAAGAGTCTAACAATATAGCAAGGCATAGGCAACAAAACAGCTGATAATGGTTGCTGCAGTGTTGGCAATGGGAGATGAAGAACTTTTATTTTTAGTGTAGTTTGTGAGGTGGTGTAGGACCACAAAAATGAATGTAAAAGCCAAAACTGTGCAAAATAATCTTAATAATTAATGAGAAAAGGCTTCAATTATTTCAGGACCTTTGGGATTTTTCAACAAAATATTAAAAGCTCTCAGCGTATAGGGAAATGAAAAATGGTAAAATTAGTATTTATTTAGTATACTGTAATTTACTAAATTACTTAGTATACTGTAATTTGGGGCCTTCTCTGGTGGCTCAGCTGGTAAAGAGTCTGCTTGCAGTGTGGGAGACCCAGGTTTGATCCCTGGGTCTGGAAGATCCCCTGGAGAAGGACAGAGCAACCCACTCTAGTAGCCTTGCCTGGAGAATCCCATGGGCAGAGAAGCCTGGTGGGCTACAGCCCATGGGGTCACAAAGAGTCGGACACAACTAAGCAACTTCACTTTCACATTGTAATTTAAAACAATGAAACAGAATTACTGTGTTTATTTGTGAAAAAAACTTATCAAGAGTAGTTTGAACAGGGCTTGTCTTCTTCATGTGGTATAACTTATGATTCTAAAAGAGAATCTCTCCTATACTTTGACAAACTGCCACACTCCTTTCTAAGTTTGGATCAACTGCCAACATTTTATTTTTTGTGAATTATCTCCAAGAGTTGCTTTACTGTTAAGATATTCAGTGGCATCACTTGATCTGGGATATCTTCGTCTTTTTCATTATAGTCGCTTGCCTCATTTAAGCCACAAAATTTGCCTTCACTAAATTCCTAGGGCCCCACATCTCATCTTTCATATGGTGGCAGTGTCAACGTTCCTGCTGTCAACCATTTCTTCTATAACTCTATTTACATTTGATTTAAACCCTGCAGTGTCATTTCCACGGTGTGGCAAAAGTTTCTGCCGTTATTACTCACTGTTACTTTCCACTGTAATGCTTGGTTGTTTCTAATGTATGCTTCATCTTGTATTTCTTCCAAAATTCAGCTACAGAAAATGCATGATCTCCAGTTGTAGCATCAATAATCAGTCTGAAAGTCCACTTATGATAACATGCTTCAAAAGCTATTGAAAAGCAAATTTTGCCATTTTCATGCAAGTTCCCAAGAGAATATAACTATAGGGGTTGTGCTTCAAAAGTTAAGTTATTTTGCGTACTTCTGGACAAAACCACAATTGATCCGAGTTTTGAAACAATGATACTACAGCCCATGACCTTTTATTTATGTGCTAAATGACTGGTTGAGATGCTTTTTCAGGACTGTTTAATGTTCTAGGATTCTCAGATTGATGGATACACACAGGTTTTAATTTAAAGTCACCCAATGCAAACAGGGTAAACACAGTTACTCTGTGTTTAGCCTCTTCCTTCATAACCACGTTGAGACCTGACATCTTTTATGGCACAAGTTCCAACCTGTCCCATCAACATTAATATCTGATTTCATCATCATCACTTGCAGCAACTAATCCTTGGGATCTGGATGCAAATTCCTCAGCAGCATCCTTATCTGTGCTATAGTTTCACCTGATGGCTTAGTAGTAATCAATTCATGCCAACTTCTGAATAATGAAGCCAGTCTTTACAGACAGTATGCCTTCTTCACTATCCACGTATTTACTATTTTCTTCCAATGTAGCAACTAATTTCCCTCTTTTGGCCTGAATGATAATCAAGCTGACTGGGATATTTAAAATTACAGTCTTTGGTCCAAAACATAAGGAAAGGCCCCATGTCAACCAAAAGCAACTTTCAGTTCATAGCACAATTTAAACTAAAAGATGCTGAATGGACTTCACCTTGTTGCCACATTCACAGGATGTGTTCGATATGTTTCACGCGTGCCTGAGTTGCATCTTCTCTTTGCTTGGCTGTCACACCTTCACGTCTTCTAACACTTCCAATTTCACTTCTAGCACTCTCACTTTTCATTTCTTTGCTGCACCTTCATTTTTTGTGGGCCCAATTCCCTCTTTCGATTATTCATTCTTGTAGAATGCCACGGGGTGGGGGGGCGGTTATCACTGGGAGATAAAGAGGCGGTACAGATGTATACTCAGTGGTCTGTGCATGAACTGAATAACTGACGCACGGTGAACAATCACTGTCAGAGTTGAAAAAAGGAACACGATTTGTCACTGATAATTGCACACATTTGTTATCTGGGCAGTGATTTGTGGATGGAAGTGAGGCTTGTACTTTACACAGCTATAGTTAATATGTGCGGGAAGCTGCATCCTGAACCCTGTCACTGTGGGGCTGGTGTTACACACAGAAACCACATGCGTGCACATCAGAATCGTGCAAAATGAGCTGTGCTTTATTTCATTCCAGTCCCTGCGTAAAAATTACCAGGGCTGAATCAGGCTAAAGATTTTAAAATCTTACTGAAAAGATGAAACTTTGGGGGAAGACAAAAAGAGCTCTAAAGTCTGACGGATAGGGAAAAGGAATCATATAAATAAGGCATATGGAAATAGAAGAGAAGGGTTATAATAACATTTCATTATAAAGTACAATTATTCACAAAGTTGACTTACTGTGATTCAAGTGTTTTTAGTACATTATAAATCAACTCTATTTCAATACAAAATTATAGCCTAAAAGAGAAAGTCCCTCTGAATGTGAAAATATTGGGGAGTGGAGAGAAGACTATAGGGAAGTGCATCTGACTATAGACGATAATACAAACAGAAGAAAGTCAGAAAGACAAATACCATGTGATATCACTTACGTGTGGACTCTAAAACATGACCCAAATGAACCTATCTATGAAACAGAATCAAGGACACAGAGAGCAGACTAGTGTTTGCCAAGGGGGAGGAAAATGAAGGAGAGGGTTGGATTGGACATTGGAGATTAGCAGATGCAAACGGGTGTGTATAGAATGGATATTAACAAGGTCCTACTGTTTAGCACTGGGAACACTTTTCAATATCCTATGACAAACCATAATGGAAAAGAATATGAAAAAGAACATTTATGTATGTACAAATCTGAGTCATTCTGTTGTACAGCAGTACTATAATTCAACTATACTTCAATAAAAAAATAAATAAAAAAAAAAAACATCCAGACACCAGGAGGCAGTCGTGGTAAGGCGACTATTAGGGGGAAAACAAGGCAGAAAGGAGAGGGGAGGCATTCTCCGGAAACTGCATGGTTAAAAGGAAAAAGCCAAGAGGTGGGAATTCAGAAAACTGCAAGGGAAGAAACATGCCAACAACTGAGGGACACACAAATCCTCCCCCGGCCCTGCCCTCCCAGAAGCCACCCAGCAAAGCAGCCGCACCATGGACACCGCCAGAACCCCGGCAGACACCCCCTGAAACAAGAGGCCAAAGTTCACATCACCAGCCATGGGACAGACAGACATCACAGACCCCCTGATATGATGCACTCAGGATACTGGATCACTTCCGGGTGTTTCGAGCAAAAATGCACAACCTGAATCTAATTGTGAATCAACAGCGGACAGACACAAATTGAGGGACATTCAATATACCAAAAAATGACTGATACTCTTAAAAAAAGTTAACTTCAAGGAAGACAAAGAAGTACTGAGAGTCTATTCCAGATTGTGAGAAAGTGACGAGACATTACGACTAAATAAAACAGGTGAGCCAGAACTGTATGGCAGACATGTCCTCAAGGGCCAATGGTGGGGCACAAATTTGACACAGCACAATTTAAAGAACATAGAACAGATCACTGTACTGTGACTAGGGCAGAGGGTCCTGTTATAGGAAATGTAAAGTAATTTAAGGGTGAACGGTGTATCAAGTCTGTAATTTACTCTCAAATGGTTAATAAAAATTAATGTATATAAGGGAGAGAGAGAGAGAGAGAGAGAGAGAGAGAGTGTGTGTGTGGAGGGAGACAGGGGAAAGGGGAAGAATGTTGAGGAATCTGGGTAAAGGATAGATGGGAGTTCTCTGTACTCTTTTTGCAACTATAAGTATGTAATGATTTCAAAATAAGTTAAAAAGAAAGAAAAATAAATTTTGCCCAGCCTTCCCATTAGTACTTGCCGGTCAAGCTCTTAGTTCATTCACTGAGAACGACAAAGCCAACCAAGAGTAAAAGGGAGTATAATTAAAGAACAAAGAACAAAAGAGAATGGGAAATTCACAAATAACATTATTACATCATCCTCAAATCTGAATTCAGAAAGCAAAAAAGGACAACAACAACCTTTTAAATAATCAGGCTTCATAATATAGGTTGCAAAATCCTGATTTAAACCACTAAGCCTGCCAAGTAGCACAGGGAAAAATTCTTTCAGTCTTTCCTCGGGTGTTCCTGCATCAGTGACTCTGTAAGTATATAGAAGCAGACACTCACACACAGAGAAGGGCCAACCAAAAAGGTTATAGTATGAGAGATTTTCTTTCAAGTGCACACAGTTCAACCAACTGCTAACAGAGGAAAGAATAATGGTGTAACCTAATATATCTTCATTCGCACAGCAGCACTTGACCAAGGCGCCCTCATCACCCAAGATCATCATAGTTTTGTCCCAATTAGTCCCCCTCCCTCCAAGCACTCTTTCTTTCAATCTTTCCAGCCGCATGCTTCCAGATTCTTCATTCTATACACCTTCCGTGCCATGACTCCTGTATCAAGACCCTTTGAAAGACACTGATAAAAAATCAGGTTCAAATCTCTTTCCCTCAATACTCACGGTCTCCTACCAGCTAGTCTTCAGCTTCTTTTCCCAATTTGTTCTCTAATCTTCCTTCAACCAAAACTGGCTACTGTGTCTGTGCTGACCCCCAACTATCCCTGCTGATCCTCGAAGCCCATCTGGTGGACCATCAACTCGGTGAAGCCTGTTCTCACCATCCCAACTGCCTCCCTCTCCTTGGAAGATGTAGTGATTAGAACCTGCTGCATATAAGTTTAAAAAAAAAAAAAAGCATGGAAGGAAGGAGGGAAGGAAGTATTAATAGAAGCCCTACAAAGTTCTGATTTTTTTGAGTATCGATTATCTAATTTTACCTATCAGTTTCCCCCTCCTTTCATTCATTTTATTGCTCTGGTTTTGCACATTCTTATTCTATAATATGGGCTTCCCAGGTGGCTCAGTAGTAAAGAATCTGCCTGCCAATGCAGGAGACACAGGAAATGCGGATTCGATCCTTAGGTCAGGAAGATCTGGAGAAGGAAACCCACTCCAGTATTCTTGCCTGGAAATCCCATGGACAGAGGAGCCTGGTGGGCTAGAGTCCATGTGTTAGAAGAGTCAGACACGACTTCGTGACTGGACCACCACCATTCTATAATACAATAGGACAGAGCAGAGGTGAGCGTATAGCGATAGCAAAGGAATTGTAGTTCTCAAAGAAGTTAAAGAAGAGCTTTCAGGGAAAACTGGCGCTGGTGCTCTGAGAGAAGGGGCCAGGATGGAGGGAAGGAGCAGAGTGCTGAGGCGGGGTGGGGATGGCGCTGCCAATGGGCGCTTCCAGCAGAGGCCACAGGCGCTATCCCAACCAGGAATACAAGGCTGGGATATATACTAGGCTATGTCCCAACAGGGGAGGGACTGATAGTGAGTCAGCATCGAATGCCACCAAACACATAAGGGCAGACTACATCCTAATCCAGTTCAAATTATTGTTATAATTGGATCAATCTCAATTAGTGAAATGCTGCTACATTTTCAAAGTATAGCAGTAATAAAGGGTAGGTTCTCTATGGAAGACATAACCATGTGATTACAGAAACAGAGATCCCACTGGTAAATGCACTGGGGCAGACTCAAGGTTATACCTGACCCTTCCCTCCTCTTCACTCAGGACAGGAGGTTCAAGGTCATTTCAAGATATACCCTGGGGGTAACCATGTGTGAAGACCAATGTCAACTAGACTTATTGTGGAGATCACTTCACTGTAGATGTATAAATATCAAATCATTACATTGCACATCTACACTCAGGATACATGTCAATTACATCTAAATCTTTTAAATTAATGAATTTTTTTGAAAGAAAAAGTCTTATAATTGCAGTCTAGTTACACAAACTCAATAGCCCAGCTCAAAGGGGGAAATTTAAAAATGTGTTCGTCTTTTAAAAGTCTTTAAAATAAAGAGAGACAAAAAGCATTTGAGTAATGGCATTCTACAACCCCCACAAGTGCTCCCAAGGATCAGCCTCAACCCAGAGAGCTACACCCTTCACTTTCCAAGTTTCCATGTATGAAAACTCTGCATTCCTTTGCCCATTCCTCCAATGGACTGAGTTCTTTGAGCGCAAACTGCCTTTTATTTACATATCTACTGCTTCCAGCCCAATTTATGGGCCCAAAAAATGTTTGTTATGAGTATCAATATTTAACCAGAATGGTGAGAACATAGCAAAAATAGTTGACCATTTTGATTAAAAAAAAGAGAGAGAGGGAAAGATTTTTCCTATAGGCCAGAAACTTCAGAAATAGTAAGTTAACTCAGATATTTAGTCTGCACAATTCAAGGTAATCACAGAAACAGTTAATACAATTCAGCAGGTATCTAATCACTTACTCTTCATTAACAAAACTTTGAGTTAGGTACTCCTATGACTTAACATAAGAGGCAGCTGAGGCTCAGACAGGTTAAGGAACTTGCCGCAAATCACATTGCCAGAGAAAGCAGAGCCAGGATTCAGAAGCAGGCAAGCTCCAGAGGCCACACTTTAAATGGAAATACAAACATATCCAAAAAAATCAAATAAATGCATTATAAAAATTAAGCAAAAAGTATTATATTTTATATAATATAAAATATAATTTATATTATAATATTGCATATTTTGCGGTTAATTTTTAGAATGCAGTCTAATTTAAACAGAATTAAATGATTAAAAACAACTTTTGTTTTGCTTTTAAAAGCTACCTAAACTACTGTTAAAATAGCGAGCTCATTAATCATAACTATTTGTAGGGCAATAATAATTACTAAAAACTGGCATTTTAATTATTAGTTTAATCAAAATAACATTAACGTGGTATGGAGCTTTTTCTTTAATAACAATAATCATTTTTAAAAGGCATAAAACAATAATCATTTTAAATGTTTAAATATTTAGATGTAAATATGAATTACATATTTAAATATGAAGGAGATCCAACCAGTCCATCCTAAAGGAAATCAGTCCTGCATATTCATTGGAAGGACTGATGCTGAAGCTGAAATTCCAATACTCTGGCCACCTGACGTGTAGAACTGACACGTTAGAAAAGATGCTGCTGCTGGCAAAGATTGAAAGCAGGAGGAGAAGGGGACGACAGAGGCTGAGATGGTTGGATGGCATCACCAACTCAATGGAGATGAGTTTAAGCAAGCTCTGGGAGTTGGTGATGGACAGGGAGGGAGGCCAGGGGTGCTGCAGTCCATGGGGTTGCAAAGAGTCGGACACAACTGAGCAATTGAACTGAACTGAACTATGAATTATAATGTTAAAACCAAAATGAAATAAACACAAATGAACAGAACACTTCAGCTGGGTCACCATGAAAAAATATCTGGTATGTGACTCCATCTCCCCATCCCTTTTTCTGAGAGCTGGTGAAGCACAAAGGACTACCTCCAGGCTGAGAAGCACTGTTAGGATCACAGCTGGTCCCTTCTCCAGCTCTGTGACCTCAGGGAAGGTTAACCTCTCTGAGCTGTGTAACTAACACCAACAGCCTCAAGTTATTTTGAAGACAAAAATATGCAATATACACAGGACAGCATACCTAAAGGAAATAAATGTTAAATCCTTTTCTTTGTTATAAGAGAAACAAGAACTGAAAGATTACCTTTTTCTTTTTTAAATCTTTTTGCCACAACGCTAGGCATGTGGTATATTAATTTTCTGACCAGGGATTGAACTCACGCCCCTGCATTGTCAACAAGGCGTCTTAATCACTGGACCACCAGGGAAGTCCCAATAGATAGATAACTTTTGGTCTCCCTTCATGAGTAAGTCCAAACTATACTGCTGTATTCCAGAGTCCAAGGAATAAGAAATCTGTCAATATCCTTTTTCATTTCTGAAACTTTGAGGAAAACAATTGCAATAATATCATCCCTGGGTGTTCCTTGGAAGGAATGATGCTAAAGCTGAAACTCCAGTACTTTGGCCACCTCATGCGAAGAGTTGACTCATTAGAAAAGACTCTGATGCTGGGAGGGGTTGGGAGCAGGAGGAAAAGGGGACAACAGAGGATGAGAGGGCTGGATGGCATCACTGACTTGATGGACTGGACGTGAGTTTGAGTGAACTCCGGGAGTTGGTGATGGACAAGGAGGCCNAAAAAAAAAAAAAAGCATGGAAGGAAGGAGGGAAGGAAGTATTAATAGAAGCCCGACAAAGTTCTGATTTTTTTGAGTATCGATTATCTAATTTTACCTATCAGTTTCCCCCTCCTTTCATTCATTTTATTGCTCTGGTTTTGCACATTCTTATTCTATAATATGGGCTTCCCAGGTGGCTCAGTAGTAAAGAATCTGCCTGCCAATGCAGGAGACACAGGAAATGCGGATTCGATCCTTAGGTCAGGAAGATCTGGAGAAGGAAACCCACTCCAGTATTCTTGCCTGGAAATCCCATGGACAGAGGAGCCTGGCGGGCTAGAGTCCATGTGTTAGAAGAGTCAGACACGACTTCGTGACTGGACCACCACCATTCTATAATACAATAGGACAGAGCAGAGGTGAGCGTATAGCGATAGCAAAGGAATTGTAGTTCTCAAAGAAGTTAAAGAAGAGCTTTCAGGGAAAACTGGCGCTGGTGCTCTGAGAGAAGGGGCCAGGATGGAGGGAAGGAGCAGAGTGCTGAGGCGGGGTGGGGATGGCGCTGCCAATGGGCGCTTCCAGCAGAGGCCACAGGCGCTATCCCAACCAGGAATACAAGGCTGGGATATATACTAGGCTATGTCCCAACAGGGGAGGGACTGATGGTGAGTCAGCATCGAATGCCACCAAACACACAAGGGTAGACTACATCCTAATCCAGTTCAAATTATTGTTATAATTGGATCAATCTCAATTAGTGAAATGCTGCTACATTTTCAAAGTATAGCAGTAATAAAGGGTAGGTTCTCTATGGAAGACATAACCATGTGATTACAGAAACAGAGATCCCACTGGTAAATGCACTGGGGCAGACTCAAGGTTATACCTGACCCTTCCCTCCTCTTCACTCAGGACAGGAGGTTCAAGGTCATTTCAAGATATACCCTGGGGGTAACCATGTGTGAAGACCAATGTCAACTAGACTTACTGTGGAGATCACTTCACTGTAGATGTATAAATATCAAATCATTACATTGCACATCTACACTCAGGATACATGTCAATTACATCTAAATCTTTTAAATTAATGAATTTTTTTGAAAGAAAAAGTCTTATAATTGCAGTCTAGTTACACAAACTCAATAGCCCAGCTCAAAGGGGGAAATTTAAAAATGTGTTCGTCTTTTAAAAGTCTTTAAAATAAAGAGAGACAAAAAGCATTTGAGTAATGGCATTCTACAACCCCCACAAGTGCTCCCAAGGATCAGCCTCAACCCAGAGAGCTACACCCTTCACTTTCCAAGTTTCCAGGTATGAAAACTCTGCATTCCTTTGCCCATTCCTCCAATGGACTGAGTTCTTTGAGCGCAAACTGCCTTTTATTTACATATCTACTGCTTCCAGCCCAATTTATGGGCCCAAAAAATGTTTGTTATGAGTATCAATATTTAACCAGAATGGTGAGAACATAGCAAAAATAGTTGACCATTTTGATTAAAAAAAAGAGAGAGAGGGAAAGATTTTTCCTATAGGCCAGAAACTTCAGAAATAGTAAGTTAACTCAGATATTTAGTCTGCACAATTCAAGGTAATCACAGAAACAGTTAATACAATTCAGCAGGTATCTAATCACTTACTCTTCATTAACAAAACTTTGAGTTAGGTACTCCTATGACTTAACATAAGAGGCAGCTGAGGCTCAGACAGGTTAAGGAACTTGCCGCAAATCACATTGCCAGAGAAAGCAGAGCCAGGATTCAGAAGCAGGCAAGCTCCAGAGGCCACACTTTAAATGGAAATACAAACATATCCAAAAAAATCAAATAAATGCATTATAAAAATTAAGCAAAAAGTATTATATTTTATATAATATAAAATATAATTTATATTATAATATTGCATATTTTGCGGTTAATTTTTAGAATGCAGTCTAATTTAAACAGAATTAAATGATTAAAAACAACTTTTGTTTTGCTTTTAAAAGCTACCTAAACTACTGTTAAAATAGCGAGCTCATTAATCATAACTATTTGTAGGGCAATAATAATTACTAAAAACTGGCATTTTAATTATTAGTTTAATCAAAATAACATTAACGTGGTATGGAGCTTTTTCTTTAATAACAATAATCATTTTTAAAAGGCATAAAACAATAATCATTTTAAATGTTTAAATATTTAGATGTAAATACGAATTACATATTTAAATATGAAGGAGATCCAACCAGTCCATCCTAAAGGAAATCAGTCCTGCATATTCATTGGAAGGACTGATGCTGAAGCTGAAATTCCAATACTCTGGCCACCTGACGTGTAGAACTGACACGTTAGAAAAGATGCTGCTGCTGGCAAAGATTGAAAGCAGGAGGAGAAGGGGACGACAGAGGCTGAGATGGTTGGATGGCATCACCAACTCAATGGAGATGAGTTTAAGCAAGCTCTGGGAGTTGGTGATGGACAGGGAGGGAGGCCAGGGGTGCTGCAGTCCATGGGGTTGCAAAGAGTCGGACACAACTGAGCAATTGAACTGAACTGAACTATGAATTATAATGTTAAAACCAAAATGAAATAAACACAAATGAACAGAACACTTCAGCTGGGTCACCATGAAAAAATATCTGGTATGTGACTCCATCTCCCCATCCCTTTTTCTGAGAGCTGGTGAAGCACAAAGGACTACCTCCAGGCTGAGAAGCACTGTTAGGATCACAGCTGGTCCCTTCTCCAGCTCTGTGACCTCAGGGAAGGTTAACCTCTCTGAGCTGTGTAACTAACACCAACAGCCTCAAGTTATTTTGAAGACAAAAATATGCAATATACACAGGACAGCATACCTAAAGGAAATAAATGTTAAATCCTTTTCTTTGTTATAAGAGAAACAAGAACTGAAAGATTACCTTTTTCTTTTTTAAATCTTTTTGCCACAACGCTAGGCATGTGGTATATTAATTTTCTGACCAGGGATTGAACTCACGCCCCTGCATTGTCAACAAGGCGTCTTAATCACTGGACCACCAGGGAAGTCCCAATAGATAGATAACTTTTGGTCTCCCTTCATGAGTAAGTCCAAACTATACTGCTGTATTCCAGAGTCCAAGGAATAAGAAATCTGTCAATATCCTTTTTCATTTCTGAAACTTTGAGGAAAACAATTGCAATAATATCATCCCTGGGTGTTCCTTGGAAGGAATGATGCTAAAGCTGAAACTCCAGTACTTTGGCCACCTCATGCGAAGAGTTGACTCATTAGAAAAGACTCTGATGCTGGGAGGGGTTGGGAGCAGGAGGAAAAGGGGACAACAGAGGATGAGAGGGCTGGATGGCATCACTGACTTGATGGACTGGACGTGAGTTTGAGTGAACTCCGGGAGTTGGTGATGGACAAGGAGGCCTGGCGTGCTGCGATTCATGGGGTTGCAGAGTCGGACACAACTGAGCGACTGAACTGAACTGAACTCCAATTGATATGGATGGCTTATGCAAAAATATTTACTTTAAAATTTAACTTTTGAAATCATTTTGCTTTAAAAAGTCTTTTTAAAAAAACTGACAACTTTGACCTCTGTGAGCCTCTGTGATGACTTTAAACTCTGCGTAAGGTGGAGATATCTTCACGTGACCCACTGAAGGCAAGAGAAACGACCAGATGATACTCAGTGGTTTCACAGCCAATGCAGACGATCCCTGGGCTGGGAATCTCCCCAGGAGGAGGAAATGGCAACTCACTCCAGTATTCTTGCCTGGAGAATTCCATGAACAGAGGAGCCTCTGGGGCTATAGTCCCTGGGGCCACAAAGAGTTGGACTCACTGAGTGATTAAGCACGCATGCACACATTAGCAAAATAAGGATTTAGATTTGTCAATAAATAGGAATAGATTTTTTAAAAACCTGAGTAGCTCNCCAAGTAGGCAAGTCCATACATAGGATTGCTAATGACATTGATACATCCCATGGCAAATACAGGGCTTCCCAGGTGGAGCGAGTGGTAAAGAACCTGCCTGCCAATGCAGGAAACATGAGACATGAGTCAGACCTTGAGTCTGGAAGATCCCCTGGAGAAGCAAACAGCAACCCACTCCAGTATTCTTGCCTGGAGAACCCCCATGGACAGAGGAGCCTGCAGGGCTACAGTCCATGGGATCACAAGAGGTGGACACGACTTAAGTGACTCAGCACACAGCACACATGGAATAGATAAGGCAGGCTTGTAGGGTAGATACTGACTGTAGGAGAGGTTGAGGCAACTCAAGAAAATGTTTCTTTGAGGGGCTGACACTTGAAATGAGATCTGAGTGATGAGGCCCATGACTTGCAAGGACTGGAGAGAAGACATTCCAGGTATAGGAATCAGCAAGTGCAAAGGCCAAGAGAGCAAAGAGCTCGGTGTTTTCAGGAAACAGAAAGAAGACCTTTGTCCCTGCGGAACTATCATGATTCCCCATGAACTTATAGGATATAAACTTTGTACCAAATGCTGCCTACTGTGGATTGTCAGTGAAAATGAAAGCAGCTCCCCATGCGCTGCTCTGACCATATCCAGCTTCTTCTCCATCCTCTGCTTCCCTTCACATCCCCTCAGGTCTTCTTACACCACTTGATTACCAGCTTGCCCTATCACTGAGTCCAAGAAGTCAGAGACCTCCTTTTGACTTTGAGCTCAGAGAAGCTTTTCCTAAGTGGAGGTCTGTCTGACTCTGGTGTGGTGTGCCTAAGGGTACCTCTTAGGCCGAGGCTCCACAGACTGGGGGAGACCAAACTGGTTTTGGCAAATACATCTTCATTTATTCATTCAATCAATAGTTAACTGGGCATCACCATCAACAGAAATAAGAATAAGAAAATGATGTCAATTAATGATTGGGGGACTCAACCAGGGTGATTCTTTTTTTGAGCACACTTAACTGGGACCTGGGGGCTCTGGAAAGATTTCTAGGAGGAAATGATGCATAAGTTGAAACCCAAGAGATAAGCAAGAATTAGCTAGTGAAGGGACTCATGAGAAAGAAGAGTATTCCAGATTCTGGAAATTGCATGTGCAAAGGTCCTGAGGTAGGAAATAGCATGGGGGGCATTCAAGGAACACCAAGTTTAGACTGAGTTAGATGATGTTTGAAAAGCAGGATGAGTGTAGACAAATCTGGCTGGGAGATCCTCCAGCCTGTAGTATCGAGATTCTTCAAGGTCTTTTCCACTATATTTGTTTTTTTGTTTTAAACATATAATCCTTTTCTAGAGAGTCAGATCAGTCACAGAGGTACACTACTGAAGAGGAGGGGCAAAGACAGAAGTGGAGTTAAGCTTGCCTTTCTCTTGTGTTTTGCCTTCACAAGGACAGTGATCTCTGTGGGTGTCCTCTCCCTTCTGCACCTTCTGCACCCAGTTCTCCTCCTGTCTTGCATCCCTATCTACATGTACCGCCCCCCC
>SJYW01002319.1:1134041-1155614 GCA_006410735.1 Raphicerus campestris
AATAACATTGTTTGCATACAATCTCCTAATTAGAATACAATGTGTTTACAATGAACAGCGTTGCACCTACAATAAACATCATTAAACAAATCTTGTCCTGCTAAGAACACTTAATATGAAAACAAATGAAGTCAGAAAAACCTCTTATTAATGAGACATGGCATGAATGGATAATGACATCTGGGATCATATATTTTCTCTCTGTAAAAGTTTCAATTAGTACTGGCAGCCACGGACTTAATTATTACCTTCAAATATTAATTTTAACCTTCAAAAGAATGATTTAGCAACGCTCCAAGATTAAGAAATTAAACCAAGCAGTTTTCTTCACTTGAGTACCTTTCAGTACTAATCTCCTAGCAAAACAATCTCTAAATTGGCAGACTTTCTTAAGATCGAACCCGGGTCTCCTGAATTGCAGGAGGATTCTTTACCATCTGAGCCACCAGGGAAGCTCAGAATTCGAAAACAGGTTACTAAATTAAGCACCAAGATTTCACAGTAAATAATTACTATTTATTCAAGTCACATTTCACCCAATTATTACCTTATTAAACCATCTCTGTAACCTCATCAACACATACACACCAACCAGAGGAAAAGCTCCCTGATTCAGACTAATAAACATTCCTAAACACCACACTGATGAAGTTAACTAAAGAGTGGGACAGGACTTAGTGACGGAACAACAAATCAACTATTAAAAGGAAACTTAACTTTGTTACTCTTTGAATACTCAAGCCAGAGAAACAAATTATTCAGAAGTTCTGAAGGTGTGTAAATGGCATGGGTTCACACAAGATTCTGAAATACAGACACCCTTTAAAGACCCTTGGAAACAGTTTATTATTACTTTCTTCTTTGTGGCTCTGAATCCATTATCTTAATTTCATATTCACTGGTAGGTTAGCCTTTCTGCTAAGGAAGAGTTCACACTAAGAACATAAATGCCATACAAATTCATGACTCAAAATAAGTAGCATTTTCAGTTTTACTAAAAACTTTCATTAGATTTTATTTACTATTCTATAAATAGAACTGAGTGTAATTCTTTAAAAAATGTATATCATTAAAAATACATAAAGCTGAAAGAACGGTCATCGGATTATTTATAGCTGGTTCCCAATTATCCAAAAAGGTCCATACATGCTTAACATGAAAGAGACAGCAAATGGGTCTCATCTCCATGGCAACCCTCATCAATTAGTAATGATCGCCCAGAGCACATTTTTGAGAAGGATGCTTAGGTAGCACGGCCAGCGCTGGGACGCGAGGGAAGAGAACAGCAGCCTGGGTGCCATGCTGGAGCCATCTCTGTCCACTATTAATAAATGTTCAGAGACCGTCAGGATAATTCACTCAAACATAATCTAGAAGGAAAATGAGCCTGCAAAAGTGAGTGGCACATTACACGTTCCAAAGCCAAAAAAAGGCGATTTGGGGGTAAACGCTTGTTGCTACATCATCTATCTGGTGATTCTCTTCCGATGGCGCCAGGGTCAATTTCACTGTTCATTCTTGACAGGAGATTGGATTTTCTTAGGCTTCACTTTACATTGCTCATTCTGGGAAGAAAACGGCATTTTCTTGGTTTTTACTTTATATATAATTTATGGAAGGAAGTTGAACATTCTTGTGTTTCACTTTACAGGATACTAACAGTAAAACCACCCGGCCCACACCCTAATCCCCCTGGGTAACATTAGCTGCTGCTGGACTCGGGCCAGGACATCCACACGCGGCTCTGCTCCAGAGCTGCTCAGCCTGGTGCAGCCCGGGAATGTGCCTGGGGGCGAGGGTACGCAAACCTACAACACAGGCCGGGCATTTAAAACGGTATTTCAGTTTTAAAGTAGGCACAAATGTATTACTTAGAAGAACGTAAAATTGGCATGGATCTCTAGAAGGAGAAAAGAGATTACAAAAAAATGCTCCCTTTATGGAAAGACCTGTGCGCACATGCACGCGCGCATACACACACACACACACACCCTCTTGGGTTCAGTCTTTGCATCTATAACACTTTGGGGGAAAGCTCAGAGAAAACACAGCATTGCTCCATTAGTGTCCATAAACTGAGGACTGACTCGGAAAATGGAACATTTAATCTTGATTTTAAAAGGGGAGAGGGGTGGCAAGTTGGTCCTGGTTACAACTTAACTGCCAACAAGTACATTTGGGCAGAAAGAGTTCTGTTTCTTAATCTGCACCAAAATCACATTAATGGTAGCAATACTAAACATTTATTTGAGTATTTCCAGGCAATATGACCCAGAACCTGGTGTCCCCCTTCCAGTACTTGCCAAGAATATTCCATCTAGTAGTGAACCTCTGTATTTTGTATTACATCTCCTCTGTCCAGAACATTCTCTCTCAGATAGTTCCCTGGCTCTTGCCAATACTTTTCCACCATTTTTCTAAAATAGCACCCCACCCCACCAAGACCTCGATTCCCCAGTGGCTTCACCAGTCTGTATTCTTCTCAGCACAGATACTGTGCTACGAGTTTCTGCTGACTGGTCAGTTAACCTGCAGGGAACACACCGCTAAGGCAGCCCAGTATTCTGTGCTGCTTCTCACATACTGTCAAAGCCCATGAACAGTGCCTGGCATACAGCAGGAGGATTAAATATTTGTGACATGACTGACGACCAGATGTATCTGTATATTCAGAAATGCATCACAGGAGGCATGATGACATCGGACCTGCACGCCCACAACACAGCCCTCCTGGCACGGAAAGACGGGCTCCCAGGCCTCCCCCGCAGGGCCACCGTCTGCCCGTAGAAATGCCAAACATTGTGAAATAAGCCCACTGGTGATACAAAGGTGAACCCAGTCCCTCTGGTGATACCTTTTTTTTTTTAAACTGCCACTCACCAAGAGGTAATAGAGAACGTACTAGGCACAGGAGGTGTCATATTTGTCCCCTAGAGCAGCAGTGGGGTGCTGCAGACTGTGTCCTTTCGAAATCCTAATGTTAAACTCCCAACCATAAATGGGGGTCTTTCGGAGTTGATGAGGGTTCAGTGAGGTCATAAGGGTGGACCCTAATCTGATAGGACTGGTGGTTTTAAAGGAACAGGTGGAGGTGATGGTTTAGTTGCCAAGGCACGTTCGACTCTCGCTACCCCATGGACTGTAGCCCGCCAGGCTCCTCTATTCACGGGCTTTTCCAGGCAAGAATACTGAAAGGCCATTCCTTTCTCCAGGGGATTTTCCTGACCCAGGGATCAAACCTGAGTCTCTTGCATCTCCTGCACTGCAGGCCGATTCTTTACTGCCGAGGCACCTGGGAACCCCAATAAGAGAAGGAATAGAGAACAGTTCTTCCCTCTCTACACACACTGATGGCAAAGAGCCATATGAGGACACGTGAGAAGGGGGTCATCTACAAGTCAGGAAGAGAGGCCTTGGCAGGAAGCAGATCAGCCACCCCCTCGGTCTTGGAGTTCCAGTCTCCAGAACTAGCGGCATTGTCTTACGGCAGCATGGATTAACGGGCAGAGGGTGGAGACCCTTAACAGCCTTGAAATCCTCTAAAACCCATTTCTCCTTTCCTGTTAACTCCTTCTCAGGTGGAAAAAGAGGCGGTATACGTAAACATACAGCTGATTAGGTCTGATGTACAGCAGAAATTAACACAACCGTGTAAAGCAACTATAGCTGAATGAAAATTAACACCAACCAAATCTTCCCAGTGTGGTTCCCACAGCCGGGCTCATCCTCATGCAGGAGCTGCTCTGGCTGGGACTCCCCACTGCAGGAACACAAGTCAGCAGGCCTGAGAAGGCTTTCTTTCTATGCCGACATCTTTCTAAGGCTCAGTAAGTCTAAATATGAGGGTTTGTTGATATAAACTTCTTAGGGGTCTGTGAAAATTAAATTAACCTATGGTAAAAGTTTAGTACACTGTGTCACACGGAATAAACGTCAATATAATATTGGTTACTATTATTAGTGATGCATCTGGCCCTATCACTTCATGGCAAATAGATGGGGAAACAATGGAAGCAGTGACAGATTTAATTTTCTTGGGCTTCAAAGTCACTGCAGATGGTGACTGTAGCCATGAAATTAAAAGACGCTTGCTCCTTGGAAGAAAAGCTATGACAAACCTAGACAGCATATTAAAACGCAGAGACATCACTTTGCCCACAAAGGTCCATATAGTCAAAGCTACGGTAGTCATGTATGGATGTGAGAAAGTGAAAGTTGCTCAGTCGTGTCTGACTCTTCCATTGACTATACAGTCCATGGAATTCTCTAGGCCAGAATACTGGAGTGGAGAGCCCTTCCCTTCTCCAGGGGATCGTCCCAATCCAGGGATCAAACCCAGGTCTCCCGCACTGCAGGCGGATTCTTTACCAACTGAGCCACAAGGGAACCCAATGGATGTGAGAGTTGGACTATAAAGAAAGCTGAGCACCACAGAATTGATGCTTTCAAACTGTGGTGTTGGAGAAGATTCTTGAGAGTCCCTTGGACTGCAAGGAGATCAAACCAGTCAATCCTAAAAGAAATCAATCCTGAATAATTATTGGAAGGATTGATGCTGAAGCTGCAGCTCCAATACTTTGGCCACCTGATGCAGAGTTGACTCATATGAAAAGACCCTGATGCTGGGAAAGACTGAAGGCAGGAGGAGAAGGGGACAACAGAGGATGAGATGGTTGGATGGCATCATTGACTCAATGGATATGAGTTTGAGTAAACTCCGGGAGTTGACGATGGACAGGGAGGCAGTCTATGGGGTCACAAAGAGTCAGAAATTACTGAGTAACTGAACAACAACAACAACTATTATCAGAAGCAGGATTATCCAATTTTACTCCCAAAATAACACTATGCAGTGTATACAACCAGTACCGCCATTTCAGGAAACTGAAGCAAAGAAAGGTCACTCAGGTCTAAGTGGGGGAGCTGAGATTTGAAGGTAGGCAGTCCGACTCCAGGGTCTAAGCTCTCAACTTGGCAACTGGCTCAGGGTGAAAACTCTGTAAAGGTTACTGCTTTTATTACTGATGCCACACTATCATATTAGTAAAAGTAAACAGAATAGGACATAAATCAAGAAAGCAATTACTTTTTTCCCATGCTGTTCTTATAAGGGCTCATCAATCATTTTATCAACGCCAAAACCCTAATTTTATCTGCTTATTAAAGAGAATGCTTCTTTGTGTACACGAAAAATAGTTGTTATCTTGATATATCCTTGAACGTATTGAGAAGTTCTGAGTAAGTAGTTCGTGTTTGTGAGTTCTATGGGAGTTAATTCCATTCACCAATAACAATGAAGGAAGTCGGCTTTGGTCTTTCTCTCTATGGGCAGCGCCTGACCACTCTCCCTTCAGAACAGTGGTCTCAAGTCTCATGTAGAAAAGAAACAGCCTGCTGAATACACAGTATTTTCAAGCATATATGTATTGAATAATATTCACTAAAATGGCAATGGGCTTCCCTGGTGGCTCAGCAGAGAAGACTCTGCCTTCCATGCAAGAGAGACATGGGTTTGATCCCTGGGTCAGGAAGATCTCTTGGAGAAGGAAATGGCTACCCACTCCAGTATTCTTCCCATGGACAGAAGAGCCTGGTGCTACAGTCCATGGGGTTGCAAAGAGTCAGACATGCCTGGGCAGCTAAACAACAACGCAAATGGCAGTATACATACATGTTCTCTGACTCCAGTTTAACTGCATCAGAAATCAAAATCAATAACAAACCTTTGTTATGGGGGAAAAAATAGCTAAAAATTATAAAATGTGTGAAACAGAATGATAAACTCCTACATGTAAAAACATAAACAAATTCAAGAACAATACCACTAGTTTTACTAGGTAGGAAGTACAATTTTTAAAGGGAAAAGACCAAAATCTTAACCATCTCTTTTAAGAAGTTTTAAGAAAAAAAATTCAGCAAAATCAACCCAAAGTATTTGAAGAATGGAAATAATAAGTGCAGAAAATCATAATAGAAAGCAAATGATAAGAAAGATGAATAATGTCAATGTCAAAATTCATTTCTTTCCAAAAAAAAAAGTAAAATTGGTTAACCTCCTGCAGGAAAAGGAAGAAAATAAAAACACAAACAGAAAATAGCAGAAATGAAGAGGAAGTACAACTACAGATGCTACTACCTAGATTAAATATACATGAATTTCTCATGAATCACTTTGTGCTAACAGATTTGGACATATGAATGGAATAAACAAATTCCTGAAAACTGAAACTCAAAAGAACTGAATCAAGAAGAAATAGAAAGCTTGAATTGTTTCAAAAGCATTAAGCAAACCATATCAGCAGTTAAAATGTTACACCCATATGATTTTACAGGCGTGATCAACCAAACAGTCAAGAATGAATTACGGCCAATATCATTTAATCAATAGAATAGAAAAAGTGGGCACATTCCTCAACTCATTTTATCATGGTATAAATACACAACCTTAATACCAAAATCTGACAAGGAAAGAATGAGGAAGTACAATTATAGGTCAAGTTAACTTAAGAATGTAGACATAAAACAAAACAATAGGACATTATATGTTAAAGTATTTTAACATCTCTGAAACCAAAATACATCTTATAGCCTAAGATACTTTACAATCATCATGTGCCACTTAAAATACTAATATCCTTGAAATAGAAAGGAATGTTACTTAAATGGCATTTTAAACTTGAAAAAAAGTATTCGTAAGTAAAACTCTAACAATATGAATTCATAACCAACTTGGGTTTATCCTAGAAATGCAAGGTTGGCTTAACATTAAACTATCAATTATATTTAATGCAACATGCCATTCATAGAAGAAAACTTATTTGATTATCTCAAAGAGAACAGAAAACCTTTTAACAAAATTCAACACATGTGAGAAAGAAAAAAAAACCAGCACCTTAATATGCTAAGAACAGAAGGGAACTTCCTTAACCTGATAGAGGTGCCCACAAAATGCCTATTTACATTGAAAGCATTTCCTGTAGGGTTTAGAACAAAACAAAGGTGCCCATTATTACTACTCATTTCAACACTGTATTGTGAGTCCAAGCTAATACTGTATGGCAGGAAAAAGACATAAAGGGATTAAGGATTAGTAAGGAAGAACAAAAGTGGCATTATTTGCAAATGTCATCACTCTTTTCATATAAATAATCTAGGAGACTTTTCCTACCAAATATTGAGATTCATTATAAAACTATAATATTTAAGATAATATTATAATGGTGAAAGGACTGAATATATAGACAAAAAATATAAATTTAAGAACAACACAAAAATAGAACCACATAAAGATTGACACTTCATACAGAGAAACGGATGTGAAAGATACTGATGTATTACTGCTCAGTGGGAAAAATTGGACTTTTCAACACATACTGCTATGGTGACAAGTTAGATATAAACGGGAAGAAATGAAATTGGTTTCATTCCACCCCCCAGACTCAAAAACCAAGTCCTAGTGATCTGAAGACCCAAGTGTGAAAGGCAAATCTTTGAAGCTTTGCAAAGATAATACAGTAGAATACTTCATGACCTCAGGATACCGTGTTCTTACACAAGAAACAAATGTACAGTCATAAATGAGATGATGGGCAGAGCCAACTATATTAACTTAAGAACTGGCATTCATCAAATACCCTGGAAGGGAGAGAGAAATAAGCTACGGACTGGGAGAAGAAATTTACAGCAGATATAACTCACAAAAATTTGTTTCTAAAATATGTAAGAAGCTCTTTTAAGAATCAATATTAAAAAATAAAAGACAAAACAAAAAACTAGCAAGCCAACAAGAAGATGAAGAGCCAAAAAAAATCCCTAACCAAGAGTTTAAAAGAAAAGGCAGGATGTCTTGGGTGGTTCCGTGGCTAAGACTCCGAGCACCCAAAGCAGGGAGCACGGGTTCAATCCCTGGTCAGAGAACTAGATCCCACATACCACCACAAGAGTTTGCATGTACAGCTATTAGACATGCCACAGCAAAGATCACAAATCCCACGTGCCACAGCTAAGAGCCAGTTCAGCCTAATAAATAAATAAATAAATATAAGGTGACCAAATGCCCTCTAAACATATGAAAATATTCTCAACATGGATAAATTCTAAATTTTAATTGTGTATATTGACCTTAATGGAGTATTTTTATTTAGGCTATTTTTTAAGTTGACTGACATTTTTGGAGTGTTTAGTAGATGTACATATTTAAGTTACCACCACCACAATGAGAATATAGAATATTCCATCACACCCAAAAACATCCTCATCTAGCCCTCTGTAGTCACACGTTCCTCCTCCCACCCTGCCCCCAAACCCTGGCAAACACTAATGAGTTCTTCATCGCTATAAATTGATCTTTTTAAGAAGGTTGAATAAATGGAAGTATACAGCATTGAATCTTCTGAGACAGAAGTCTTTCGCTAAGTAAATGACATGAGATTCATCCAAGCTGTTGCCACCACTCTCTCTGCTGAGCAGGGTTCAACTGGATTTAAGAGCCATAATCTGCTCATACCTTCACCCCTTGAAGGACATCTGGGTCATTTCCAGTTAGAGGGAATTATGACCAGAACTGCTGTAAACATTTGTGCACAGGTTTTTGTGCGAATGTAAGATTTTACTTTTCTAGAAAAAATGCCAATGAGTGGGATTGTTGGGTTTTATGGTAAGTGTGTATGTGACTTCATGAGAAACTGGCCAACTTTTTTCCAGAGGAGCTGTCCTATTCCACATTCCATCAGCAACAGATGAGAGTTCTGATTACTTTACATCCCCATCAGCAACAGATGAGAGTTCTGGTTACTTCACATCCCCATCAGCACTTGCTAATGTCACTACTTTTTTCATTTTAGCCATTTTAATAGGCATGCAGTGGTATCTCATTTTGGTTTCCAATTATCCACTGTTAGCTTATAAAAATACTGTTTTACACAGACTTAGAAAACGAACTTATAGCTGCCTGGAGGAAAGAAGGGGGGAAGAGATAGTTAGGGAGTTTGGGGTGGACATGTACACACTGCTATACTTAAAAGGGATAACCAACAAGGACTGCTGACTGCACAGCACCAGGAACTCTGCTCAGTGTTATGTGGCAGCCTGGATGGGAGAAGAGTTTGGGGGAGAATGGATACATGTATATGTATGGCTGAGTCCCTTTACTGTGCAGCTGAAATGATCAAAACATTATTAATCGGCTACATGCCAATACAAAATAATAAGTTTTTAAAAATACTGTTTTAATTTATGCACATACTGTACCCTTGAGGAGGCACATCATCATTCCCCAGTTCTTAAGTGTGGTCTGTACATGGTGACTTTCTTCTCAAGAGGACAGAATGGAAAGAGGGGAGGAAAAAGGAACTTCATAATATTAAAAAAAACAAATACCCTGACAAGATGCTATCTCAGCTGAATTAAGGTCAGCACCAATAGGGATAAGTGAAGCGAGTGAAAGTCGCTGAGTCGTGTTCAACTCTTTGCGACCTCACCAACTACAGAGTCGATGGACTCCTCTAGGGCAGAGTACTGGAGTGGGTAGCCTTTCCCTTCTCCAGGGGATCTTCCCAACCCAGGGATCGAACCCAAGTCTCCTGCACTGCAGGCGGATTCTTGCATTACAGAAACACCTGTAGTAATTGTGGGAGACGACAGGTTAGGGGCAAGGATACACTAAGTCAGCTGAAAACGTGATTTAAATTGAAGACACCTTGTCTTCAATTTCATTTGTATTCTTCATGTTCCTAGGAAAAGTGCTCTCTCGCTCAGTCGTGTCCCACTCTTTGCGACCCCATGAACTGTAGCCCACCAGGCACCTCTGTCCATGGGGATTCTCCAAGCAAGAATACTGGAGTGGGTTGCTGTTTCCTTCTCCAGGGGATCTTCCCAACCTAGTGGCTGAACCCGAGTCTCTCACGTCACCTGCACTGGCAGTCGGATTCTTTACCACTGAGCCACCTGGGAAGCCCATATTCAGTACTGTAGTATAAAGATTATGAGAGGCGTATCTTCCCTACAGCAATATCTGGGAACCTTCCCAGAATATGTGACAATTCAGTAAGGGCTTTCAAAAGAAAAAAAAAAAGCTAATTTGTCACCACATCTTTTAAAATATAATATTTTGGCTCAGAATCAGATGCCATACAATGATTATATGCAAGAATGTTAATATAGGAAGAAACTCCATTTCTTGGCAACATTTAGAAATTCAAATACTTTTGTTAAAGGTATTCCAAAAGCAAAACCTGTATTTCCACCACCCCTGCTTCTCCAGGCTCCTCTTGATACAGGATGCTAACATACTTCATTTGGAGCCTACAGTAAAGGAGAAAAGTCTTGGCTTTAACCATAAAAAGGCAAATGTAACAGAAAAACATTTGTCCATGTTGGCTGCCACAGGAATTGGAAAACTTTCTACCAAAAGTCAGACTGAGAAATGATAAGCCAGCTTCCACTAAGAAGGAGAAACCACTTTCCTTCTGCTCTTTTTTCAACTTAAATCTCAACCTGGTTTTAGCAAATCCCAAGGAAGAACTAGGCTTTCCAATCTTGATTAATCTAGATTAGCCTCTGTGTCAAGGTCACAATCCTTACGACTCCCCAGACAGCCTCCGTTTACACTGTTCTCTCACTGCATCTTCGGTTGCACATCGTGTGTGTTTCCAGAAAGCTGTGTGTGTTTAAGGATATCTACTTCCTGGGATTATTTCTGTAATTCATTACCAGAGAAGTTTCCCTGAAAACAGCCAAAGCTATCTTGAGAAAGAAGAACAAAACTGGAGGTATTATGATCCCCGACTTTGAACTATACTACACAGTTACTGTAATCAAAATAGTATGGTACTGGCATAAAAACAGACACACGGATCAGTGGAACAGAAAAGAACACCAAGAAGTAAACTCACACACATATGGTCAATTATGAAAAATTATGGCAAAATTATTATGATGAAGGAAGCAAGAGCATAACAACAGGGGGGAAATACTCTCTGCAATAAGGGGTCTTGGGAAAACTGGACCGCGGCATGTAAAAGGATGAAACTAGACCATTTTCTCACATCCTTTACAAAAATAAATGCAAAATGGATTGAAGACTCTGATCTGATAGATTTTCCTGTTCAAGAATGCCATAGAAATGGATTCCCACCATACGCAACCACTTGAATTTGGCTTCCTTCCTTAGTCCATGCGTTCTCAATGGGTGAGTAAGTGATACTGTCGCCAAAGAAGTGAAAACTGATTTTTGGCAGGTGTAAACATCTTAGATATTGCAATGGTCTGCGTCTGCCAAAGGGCTGTAGCACATAAACAGAGAGATGATACCTGTGGCATCATGAAGGGAACAGGCAGGTGGGGAAAATATGTAAAAGGGCTGCAGGGTGTAATAATTTTTTAAAGGCTGAATCATCAATTTCACATAATGCATCTGAGATTCATCTACAATAGTTTGTTACTTTTAACAGTTGATGGTATTTTAGTATTAAAAAAAAAAAGAGGCCGGTTTGTTTATCATTCAGGTGAATCTGAATGGACAAACGAGGAGAACTGGGCTTGGGTCCAGCTGAGACACCTACTGGACAGGTCACTTCCGGCAGATCATCTCACCTTTCTAAGCCTCATTTATAAAACAGAAAAGCAGAAACAGTTGTAGGTGCCTCTTCTGTTGTAAAGGCCTGAAGAAAAGACCAGACACTCAAGCATGAAACCAGAGCTCCCTGGAAACCAAGGCAAGACCACAGCACCCACAGCAAGACATGAGCAGCCCCAAANCATTCAGGTGAATCTGAATGGACAAACGAGGAGACCTGGGCTTGGGTCCAGCTGAGACACCTACTGGACGGGTCACTTCCGGCAGATCATCTCACCTTTCTAAGCCTCATTTATAAGACAGAAAAGCAGAAACAGTTGTAGGTGCCTCTTCTGTTGTAAAGGCCTGAAGAAAGGACCGGACACTCAAGCATGAAACCAGAGCTCCCTGGAAACCAAGGCAAGACCACAGCACCCACAGCAAGACATGAGCAGCCCCAAAGCTGGGATCCCTGATCATATGAGGGGCTGCTCCCTCATGGAAGAAGAGACATCTTCGATTTCGCATGAAAGCCAAGACTCGTGGAGACAGAAATAAAAAGAGAGGCATGCAGGAACCGAGAAGAAACGAACAGCAGCAGTAGAGGCTGTTGTGCCCTAACGCACAGCGACTGGAGCCTGCAGCTGGGACAGAACATCAGCTTACTGCAGAGCCAGGCCTGTCGGGAAAGCCATCGCAGCCACGGTTCTATTCGCTAGGCACTGGGCCAGCAACACACAAACGGCCGCGCCAAACGTCATGAGAAAAAACGCCATCTGCCGAGTACTTAGGAAGCGTGAGCACACAAACACTCGAGGGACTGGCACAATTTCATTCACCTAATCTATACATCACCAAGACTTAGAAAGGGCAGTTAAAAGTCTTGGCATCAGCAGTGATGGGGAACACCCTCCCTTGTAAGGTAATCTATTCCATTCTTCAACAACCAGGTATCAGATTGGGGCTCATTGTAGGGAATAACATGCGGGTCTTCTTGCAGTTGTGCCCACTGGCCCTATCACTTGAATAGGCAAAGTCCAAACTTTCTTTACCATAACAGACCTTCAAATATGCCAGATCATCGTCATTAGGGGATCATGTTCTCATTTGCCCAGGACAGTCCTAGTTGTATGCACATCAGCCCAGCATAAGCACTAATAGCACCTTCTTTCACTCAAAGAGTTCTGGTTTAGACAACAAATTATAGGATCACTCAGTACTGAGATACCTTCCTGATGCCCTCCTCTTCAGACTAAACATTCGCCTGCTCACCATCCACTCCACCTGTGACTTTGTCTCCGGGCTCTTCACCCTCCCTAAGCCCTGAGCTCTGAACAAGCTCTAGGTGACTAATATCCCTAAACCAAACCCAACAGTCTAGGTATAACATTACAGGAAAAATCAGAATTTACTCTTCTGACCATATAAAAGTACCTCTGCATTTTCAGAAATCAGGTTACATTATTTATGCTGAGCCCAAATTATCAATGAAAAGTTTCTCACCCTTTCCCCTCGTGTTTCCTCTAGGCGATCCTATATTCATGCAACAGATTTTTAGATCCTGGAGCAAGGCCTTTAAAGCTGCATTGGATTTCATTTAGTTCATTACTGTATCCAAGTCTGTGCGACATTAAGGTCCTGATTCTCTCATGAACCTGATCTTTTGCTGCCTTGTCCTGTCTGCAAGTCTGATAAACTTGCATTTTTCTCTATAATATTTATTAAAATAGAAAAAAAAAAAAAAAAAAAGACTGAACTTGGAACTATTATCAGAATCCTAGAATAAGCCCAAAGAAATTGCCTCTCCAGATTCCACTGACCCCTCAGGGACACCTTTAGGGATGGTCACTCAATTACCAGCATGTCCAACTAAAAAGGTTAACATGTCCATATCTTACCATGTTCTTGGTAAGAATGGTACACAATATCTTGTGTAGATGTACCATGTTTACTGCAGGAGGCTATTTTGGGACACTAATTTTGCAGGTAACATCTGGATGCCAGTGTGGACATATCCTGAAAACAGATCACAAGGACAGAAGTACGTTCACTCACTGGTATTCCCCAAGTCATTCAGTACATACAGGTTCTCATGTGTGTTGAGCACCGGGACTGCCTTGGTGATACAATGGTAACAAGGTATCTGGCCATGCCTACATATGACTCTGAAAAAAAAAACCACTCATTTTTAAAGAGTTAGAGGAAGACTCAATAAGAAAACAAAGTAGGAGTCAAAGGTTACCGTGGAGAGCAAAGAGAATGTCTTACAGAAAGGGCCGAGAAAGAGGCTGGATGATAGCAGAATCAAAGAGGACCCTGCATCAACATATATGCACAAACATGTGTAGCACAGAGAGCTGGTGAGAAGCTGCTGGACAGCACAGGGAGCCAAGTCTGGTGCTCTGTGATGACCAAGAGAGGCGAGATGGGGGAGGGGAGTGGGCTCAATCAGAGGGGATAGATGTATAATTATGGCTGATTCCCGCTGTTGTGTGGCAGAAACACAACATTGTAAAAATTAAAAAGCAAAAAAAGAAAAAAAAATTTAGAAAAGGACCCTGAGCCCAGATGGTGAAAAACTACAGTGATACAGACATCCCTGGAAAGCAGACAAAGGACAAAGGACAGGTGGTGGTGGGTTTGGTTTTGAGCATGTTAAGTAATGATGGGAAAGTGATATGAAGATTAAATGTATAAAAGAATTCTTAAAAAAGAAAAAGACTGGAAGAAAAATAATGAATATTTGCATAATCTTCACACAGAAAAAGGCTTTCTAGGCATTTTATAAAACACCTAAGGACTTCCCGGGTGGCGCCAGTGGTAAAGGACCTGCCTGCCAGTGCAGGAGACGCTGGCGACTCGGGTTTGATCCCTGGGTTGGGAAGATCCCCTAGAGAAGGAAATGGCACCCCATTGCAGTATTCTGGCCTGGGGAACCCCACGGATAGAGGAGCCTGGAGGGATACAGTCCATGGGGTCACAAAGAGTTGGACGCCACTGAGCGTCTGAGCATACAACACAAAAAGCATAAAAGCAAAAACACAAAAATTCAAAACACTAAACATCATAAAAGTCTATAAAATCTAAATGGAAAATACACGTGCATCACATTACAGCTTTGACTTCATGCTCAGGGCCACGTGTCTGAGAGTCCCAGGTGGGAGGAGGACCACAAACACCCGGAAGAGGACAAAGTCAGAATCCGCGAGGGGTGTGTCATGTGGGCAGAGGAGACAGCGGGTCACCACGAGAGCAGAGAAGGAGCGGGGTGGGCGAGGGACCCCACCGAGGCCGGGACCACATCTCTGTGCGTCCAGTGGGCGTGGCTGCTGGCAGTCTGTCCGAGGGCAGGACGCCCATGGAGGTTGGCAGTGGCTTCCTAGCCTGGGTCCTGAAAGCCGTCCCCTCTCCGCAGTGTAGACAGGCCATCGGTGGAAGCCCATGGAACTGCAGCCAGCTCTGCGGTCCAGCCCGCGGCCCTGCCAGCCTCCCTGACCTGCAGTGGCAGCCTCTCCTCACTCTTCCAACAGGGGTGAAAGCAGCTGACTCTGTACTAAGCCCTTTATCCCTTAGAATACAGACAGGAGCCTGTTTTCCTGAATGAACCCTGATTGACACCCCACTGGATTTATTAAGAGGATCACTGTTTACTTTTGAAAGGTCAGATTATAGTAAAGCAATGAACAGGAAAATGAGATCAGAGGGTATTAAAAAAAAATAGCCAGCCATCATTCATATCATTTATAGAGCACATGCTCAACAAATATTTGCTGAACGTTGAGTGTGGAAGGACTATTTCAAGAAGATGGGCAATAAAAAAAAAAGAGACCTATTAAGGTACTTCAAAGGCTCATGGGTCACTTTCTGTTGTAAACCCTAAGACAACAGAGAATACAGTAAAAGCGATACTACTACTACTAATAATAGAAGCTATTTATTGAATGATGTTTGTGTAATATGTCTTGTATGAAAATCATCTCATTTAATCCTCCCAACAATTATAAGAGGTTGGCATTAACATGATATCACCATTTTTCACATTAAACAATGAGGCTCTGAGAAGCCTCATCTGTTTTTGTTTCAGTTCTTACTCACAAGCTGAATTCCTCTCAACCTCAGTTTTCTTCATCTAGGAAATGGTAATATAAAAGGATTAACTGATATAATTATGTTGGCACCAAAACAAACTTAAGCCTCTCTGTTGTCATTGTTTAGTTACCCTTTGGTGACCTCACGGACTGTAGCCCACCAGGCTCCTCTGTTCATGGGATTCTCCAGGCAAGAATACTGGAGTGGGTTGCCGATTCCTTCCTCAGGGGATCTTCCCGACCCAGGGACTGAACCCATGTCTCCTGTGTTGGTAAGCGGATTCTTTATCACTGAGCCACCCTGGGAAGCCCTTTAAGGCAAAGTTAATAGCACCATGCGTGACACCGTGAAGCTACCAAGCAGATAGAAGAGCCAGCGTTTTGATCCATCAAGATCCCAAAGCCTACAGTCCAGAATCGCAACACCACACAGAGGGGCAAGGGTGAGGTTTCTGCTGCAGATGAAAGCTTTTGGTCTGCAGCTGGATCACACAAGAAGAAGAACTGTCATCCCACTAATACAAGGGTGGCTGGGACTCCAGCGCTGCTTGGCTCCGTGGCTCAATTGTCACTGAAGACTTCGCCTCTGTCCATCACGACCCTGCCATCCTCCCTGCGGGCTTCATTCTGAGGCTGGCAGCAAGATAGGGACCATGGTTCCAGGCAGCACCCAGACAGAACAACATCCAGGAGGATGAGAAAAATTGTCCCCTTCCCCAGCTGTTTCCCAGCCTCAAGCAGACTCCCCCTCAAGTCTCAAGGACCAGAACAGGCCACCTGTCAACTCTTGAGCCAGTCTTCACAGAAGGGCTAGAATGACCACAGTTGGCATATACTAAAGATCTAAGGTAGAATGAGGAATTAAAAGATGTATTTCAGGAAACTGAAAACTTAAGGCATCTCTTCATGAACTCACAGGGCATGGCTTACAATGATGAAGAGGTAAAAGAATTCCGAGGTGGGGAGAGTGGAGAGCCAGAAACAACACCGGCATTGGAAAAACCACTCTGGTTGGAGAAACGTGGTACCCTATGACAAAGGAAGTCCGGTGTGAAGTCAGTGTGGGGGTTGCACAGCCCCCGGTGTTAGTCAAAGAAGTACCCAGTAAAGCCACTACGTGTCCAGCAATAAAGACCTGAAATCCTAAAAATATGCACACAACCTTGCACCTAATGCAAAATCCAACACATTTTAGGGTGTAGTAACCCTACTGTAGTAACAATAGAGAGTTTTTGTACAGCATTCTGCTTCCTTCTTACAATTCTTCTTCCATTCTCACACATGAATAAAAATAAAGCAGTGTGTGCATACATAGGACATAGAAGACGTACCAGATCACAGTTATTTTTCATATTCACACAACCAGGTTTGATGTAGAGGCTAATCTGTCCATCCTTTGACCTAAAAATACGGGAATAATGTAAACCCTACAGAGTTCTAAGGAAACTGCTTCCATTTCATCTATAACAGTTCTCTGCTATTCCTAAGAAATGCCAGGTCTATTTGCCTTGAAAATGACAAGAGTGGGTATGAAGAACATCACGTATCTCCCATGGAGTCATTTTCATTATCCCATATATCTCCCAGGCACTGGATATTTACAGGAGCCCCAGGACACCCACGGGGTTGGGAAGGGTATCAAGGTCACTGCATCTGATACCCTTCTCTGCCATAAGAGGATTCCAGGGGATCAGACGTAGGAAGAAGCTTCTAGGATCAGGTCTTTACTACTGCACAGGTCGGCCTGAAAGAGCAACAGTGCTGTCACTGCTCAAGAATCCGGAGCGTAACTGATTCTCACCCAGCTCTGGCCTGCAGCGGACGAAAGCTACCCGCACACCTGAGTGGCCAAGATGGTGGCTTCTCACTTACTTCGAGGACTGTCGGACTCACCTGGGCAGCACCTTGGTTCAGCACTGGGGACGCTTTGTGCACTTCAGATGATTTCTTTGGCCACACACTGCATCAGCAAAAGGTAGTGTGTCTAGCACATCTAAGCTTTTGTGGAGAGGTTTGAGCTATCACGGATTCGAAGTTCTGACATAAGGAGGAATTCAAAACTGAATACTGGTGATTAAGTACCAAATAACCATGAAATTGTAACATTTCAGAAGCTCTGATACAACTACAGCAGGGTTCAGTGGTCTGGAGGGGAGAAAAAAGCCTTCTTCAACCCTCTTAGGGTCCTTGGCAGGATTGAAAATTAAATTGACAAAAGACCGATTAACAGAAGAACACACAAATTTATTTAATAAGCTTTACGGGACAGGGAAACCTTCATAAGGAAATAGAGATCAGAAGAAACAGGCCTGTGTCTTTTTAGGCTAAGTCTGATGAAGAGGGGATGGTTGTGAAGAACGTGACAGGTTCAAGTTCACCCCAAACCATCAGAGAAAAAGAACATTCACAGCTTTAGCTGCTAATATGACTAAATAAGTAATGAAAATAAATTAAGCAATTTCAAGAAGTTACAAAAAACAAAAAAGCAGAAGGAAGGAAAGAATTAAGATAAAAAGTCAAAATAACGGAATTGGAAAAAATAGCTAATAACAATAAACTTGGGAGGGTTACTTTAAAAAGAAATATGCAAAACAGCTGAGCAATTAGATAACCTAAAACCTGAAAAGAAAAAATGAAAAAGCACAAACTGAGAAATAAATGAGAACAGGGGAACAACCAGAGATACAGTAGGAAAGTAAAGTATGTTAAGGGATTACCTCGTCCAATCAACTGGAAAACACTGACGATTATCCAGGAAAATATAAATACCAAACTGGCCCCCCGACGACAGGGAAAAATCTAATCAGTTGTATAGACACCAAAACTGTTAGCCAAGAACTAATCTCCCAGAAAAAGTACAAGACCAAGTAAGTCACGAATGTGAACACTACTAAATGGCAAGGAACACACAATTTCAGTGAAAGGTGAACTGTTCCATGGAAAACAGTGAAAGCTTCCAAATTCTTTTCAGGAACTCAGCAGAACATTAGAACAAAAAATCTAATCAAGGGAGCATCAAAAGAGGGGAAGAAAAAAATTAGAAAATCAGACTTATGAATATTCATATAATATTTCATGAATATTAAGGTACAAATTCTAATACTAGCCACACATTTTTTTAAGTGACCAAGTGGGCTTTACACCAAAATTCAAAATTAGGATATCTATTAATGAAATTCATCATGCATGCTAAGTCGCTTCAGTCGTGTCAGCCCTCCAGGTTCCTCTGTCCATGGGATTCTCCAGGCAAGAATTTTGGAGTTGCCATGCCCTCCTCCAAGGAAGCTTCTCTGCCCAGGGACTGAACCTGCAATCTCTTATGTCTCCTGCACTGGCAGGCAGGCTCTTTACCACTAGCGCCACGTGGGAAGCCTGAGCACATGTATCCATAAATGCTGCTGCTGCTGCTGCTAAGTCGCTTCAGTCGTGTCCAACTCTGTGCGACCCCACAGACGGCAGCCCACCAGGCTCCCCCATCCCTGGGATTCTCCAGGCAAGAATACTGGAATGGGTTGCCATTTCCTTCTCCAATGCTTGTGAAAGTGAAGTCGCTCAGTCGTGTCCGACTCTTTATGACCCCATGGACTGCAGCCTACCAGGCTCCTCCGTCCATGGGATTTTCCAGGCAAGAGTACTGGAGTAAGTTGCCATTGCTTACACACTCTAATTTTGGGGGGCTTTAAAAAATAATTTAACACGAACGATATACTATACATGTACTCTTGAAACCTTCATTGTTTCTCTAAACACTCTCAAGATTTATCTGTGCTGATATATGTAGGAATATTCTAGTTCATTTGTTTCAACCACTGTATAGCATTCCACCTTATGACAAAACCACAAAAGTTGCTTAACAAAATGTCCCCTACTGATGGACATTTGGATTTCTGACAATTTTCTGCTTTTATAAATTCTGCTACAATGAACTTGCTTGTACATACTTACATGTATCGATACTAAGTGGCACTCCAGGCTTATGGGAATGCAAATGTTTAAACTGACATACATTGCCAGTTGCTATCTTAGTAGTTTTATCAGTTTCACATTTTTATCAGCAGTGGTGAAAGCTTCTATTTCTCTGCACCCGCTCCACACCTGATTGCTATCAGGCTTATTAATTTTAGTAAATCTGGTAAAAATGAGCTGGTATTTCACTGCAGTTTTCCTCTGCATTTCCCTTATTAATAGTGAAAGTGAGATTTTCACCACATTCATTAACCATGCATCATGAGGAGACATGGGTTCGATCCCTGGGGTGGGAAGATTCCCTGGAGAAAGGAATGGCAACCCACTCCAGTGTTCTTGTCTGGAGAACTCCATGCTGGTGGGCTACAGTCCATGGGGTTGCAGAATTGGACATGACTGAGCGACTAACACTTTCACTTGCATAATTATTTAACATGAATAAAGATGTTTTTCAATAAAATTTATATATTACACAAACACACACCCCTTCAGGCAGCTGATCTCGTGACTTTGAAAATTCTAAAATAACTGGCTTTTCAACAAACAGGACTTTTCCTTTTCGTCTTCAAGACCAGAAAAGGAAAGTCAGCTTTCTTATCTTTTCTTCAATCCCCAAATTATCAACTTAGAAGGATTTAATCTTAAAGTGGTAAAATATCCTTTCTATATTTGCAAAGGTAACTTTTATCTTTATAACTGGAACAATGCTTCTGATACCTTGATGAAACCGAGGGTTTAGATGACTTGTTTCCATTGTGACTTTCTTTAAAAGTCATCAACAAACAAATCCAAGTTCCTTGAATGAACAGCTTTAGAACTATATAATTATTGCTATAGATAAATATAGGAATAAAGAATTTCTAGGTGAAATACTGACCTTGGAGAAAGAACTGACAATAGTGAAAGGAAATGTATTTTACATACGAGAGGCATGGTTTTCTATGATTTACACATAAAAAAACATTCCTTGATGAGTTAAGAGAATATTCATCTCAAACACTATATGTTCATTTAAGTTCTCACTCTTAACCCAGAATATCTTTTGGAATTAATATACAAACATTATATCTCTGCTTTTAAAACTGGCATTTTAAAAAAATATAAAAATCCAACTTAAATTTTTAAAATTAAAATGAAACTGTTGTTTCAAAAAAGAAATCACTGTTTCCCAACACACCAGGTGCATAGATGGCTACACAGAGGGGCTGGGAGGTGGGTGTCTGACCCCTTCCTGAAGGTGGAGGGCTTCACAGGTTATTCTGAAATTTACAGAAGAAAGTTATGTTTTCTTCCTGCAAACTGTGTCAAGGGCTAGTGCTTCAAGGTTTGCTCTCAAGAGTGAGCTGGGGAGGAGGCAAGGATGCAGGAGGAGGACAAAGGGGATCTCTTCACTGAGTCCTGTATTCTCCGAGGGAGAATGAATTACATTATCGATATACATCCCTGAAACCCACTCCAGGATTCTTGCCTGGAGAATCCCCATGGACAGAGGAGCCTGGCGGGCTAAAAGTCCACGGGGTCACAAAGAGTGAGACGCGACTGAGCACACACCCATGCACCCATATATCCCTGCAACAGTCAGTCCAGTTCCCAGCCCGCACGCCTCTAACTGGGGAACTGGCTGCCACGGGCCGGCCCCATTCCGGTGCCCTTCTGCAGAGTGAATCCACGGAAATCCACCCAGCAGCCTGCCCCTTGGAGCCAGCTCTAGATTTCCCTTCCGAGGGGCCAACCTGGGGCTTCACTACCGCCGCTGATCTAGGTGGACACTGCTCATTTCCACAGCACAGAGCAGTATAATCAAACAATCACACGACAGAATCAAATAGCCAGCCGTCACTGGGTGAGGAAAATTGAGGCTGAAGTAGGGTGGAGAGCAGTGAGACAAACATCAGGACAAATGAAGTCTTTAAGGAGGAGATAATGTGCAGTATGGGGAGGAGGAGAGGCGAGGTCTTTTTTTTT
>SJYW01002319.1:1193989-1207005 GCA_006410735.1 Raphicerus campestris
CGACGTTCGGGCCGACCAGGACGTAGTAGCTGCTGAATAAATACTTGTGGAATGAGAGAAAGTCCGCGTTCCTTCCCGGACACGTCCAGGGGCCGGGCCGCCGCGGTTTCCTTCCAGCGCGCTCGCCCACACTTCCCCGGGCGGCGGCTGGGCTCGGGGCCGGGGACTTCCCGGGGCGGGGGCGGACGGAAGGGGCTGGATGCCCGGGGCGGGCACGTCCAGCGCGAGGCCCCGCGGGCCGAGCGGACGTGGACGACGACCAGGGCGGGGTGGTCAGCCGCTTCTCCGGGTCTGGCCCGAGTCCTCCCGGCGGGGCCCCCCAGGGGGCAAGGCGGGTCGCGGCGCTCTCGTACCTCGGGACTCGCCTTCGCTGTCCGCCGCGAGGCCCGCAGGGCCCTTCGGAGCTCCCGAAGGGCCAGGCGCCCTCGCAGAGGCCCCCGGACGCGTTTTCCGGCGCCGGCGGGGCTTTTCACACTTTCTACCCCACCCCTCGCCCCAGGAACTGCCCGGGGAACCGAGAGGGGGTGCGGAGCACCGCGCGGGGGACCCTTTTGTGCCCTAGCTGTTTGCTGGGACCTTTTGCTTCCGAAGGGAGCCTCCCCACACCCCCTTCCTCTCGGGCAAAGTCTTGTAGTTTCCCTGGAAATCGGAAAGAGGTGGAAGGAGAGGGCTGCGGGGCGCTTTCTCGTTAGTTTTCCGTCCCGAAACTCTTAAAAAAATAAATACATAAACCCCAAGCGTTCGGTCGCAGGGAGACTTTGGGAGTCCGGAGGAAGCAGCGAGCCGTGCATTCCTCCGTCCGCCTCCCTCCCACCTGGCCGGCGGCTCCCCTCCCCCGCCGCCGCTGACGCCCGGCTCCGGCCGGCGCCCAGGCCCGCGCGCCAAGCCGCGGGAGCGGCAGGGTTAAGCCCTGGAATGTGGCGGCGAGGAATGTGCATGCAGATGAGCCGGGCGGGGGGCGGGGCAATGGGCAGGGCTGGCCCGGAGGGGTGGTGTGGGCGGGGCAGGGGCGCGCTAAGGGGCGGACGCATGCTAATCGCACGCAAATGAGGAGCCCCGTCGCCGCCTCGGCCGCCGCTCCGCCGAGCTTCCCGGATCCGAGCCCAGACGGCGGCGACTCGGGCAGCCTGGGCGCCGCGACCCTCGGCGGCCGTAGGGGGACGGGGAGGAGGAGGAGGAAGAGGCGGAGGCTGCGGCGGCGATCGCGAGGAGGAGGAGGAGGCGGAGGAGGGTTAGCTCGCCCGCTCCGACGCAGACATGGTGGACTGATCCCCGGCGGGGCCGAGAGCAGGGTTTCCTGAGACGCCCCCAGTCCCCTCGCGTGGCCCCCGCCGCATCCCCGCGGGCCCCCACCCCTAGCCGGCGCCCGGATCTGGGGTGCGGCGGCCGGGCCCGGGCAGTCGCGTTCCCGCCGCGTCCCGCGCCCGGTTCCCCTATGGAGGCGCCGCCCGCCGGCGAGGCCGCCGACCATGCCTAGGAGGGCCGGGAGCGGGCAGCTGCCGCTACCCCGGGGCTGGGAGGAGGCCAGGGACTACGACGGCAAGGTCTTCTACATCGATCACAACACCCGGAGGACCAGCTGGATCGACCCCCGGGACAGGTGGGCGGCCGGGCCGCGGGGCGGGCGCGGGGACCTGCCTCGGGAGCGCGGCGGCGGCTGTTGTCCGGGAGACCCGGGCGAGCGGCGGCGCCCGCGGCGCTGGGGGCGTGGGGCGCGCGGGGCGTCGCCTGCCCCCGGGGGGTGCTGCCGGAAGGGGTCCCGGGGAGGAGGCACGGGGACCGTCCGCCCGAGCCGGGGCTGCGTCAGCCCGGCCAGGCGCCCTGGCCCGAGGGGCCCGCGGAGAGCCGCCGCAACCAGGCTCCCCCTTGGCCACTACCTACCCGAGCGCCCCGGGACCTTGAGACGCTCGGGGCGCGGAGGCGAGGGTGGGATCGATGCCCTGGGCGGGCGCTGTGTCCGGTTAACGGACCCAGAAGGGCCACCTGAGCCCTGCTCAGAGCCCGCCTCCGCCCGGAGTTGACCAGATGGAGGCTGGAGGGCACATTCGGCCTGGGTGGCGGGGCGGGGCCCGGGGCCTCCCGGAGGAGGAAGGCCCGAGCGCCAGGTGGGGGGGTCACCCATTCTCTAGGCCACCTGTGGCATCTCTGAGGGCCGTTCTTGGTTTCCAGCCTCGAGTGCACTTCTTGACCCGGGGCGCGCCCACAAGCAGGCCGGAGGCCCGGGGCGTGGAGGGGGTCCGAGGGCTCTTCCCCGCTGGACCCGGCTGGTGGGTGCAATTGACTTTGCCCCTCAGATTCTGGAGACGCTTGTTTGGGGGTTTGCTGCCTGGTGTTTATCTTCACCTGAATACTTGAACTGCCTCCCAGATCTTGAAAAGACAGATTCTGTTTTGAAATAAGTGGTGACATGAACCATAGAACTGAACCTTGGTTATTGAGGAACTGGCGGACTTGAGCTTAGCTTGTGTTCCTGTTAAGTTTTAAACACACTTTTTATTCCTGCTCAGAAGCAAAGAGGAAAAACATGACATTCTAAGAAGTTTAGAAGCTGAAGTTTAGGTGAATGTTCACAATGTTCACAAACATTGTTTCTCTCTTCCATCTTTCTTTTCACCCTGAAAAAGAAAATGTCTCATAGTTAGATTTTTAGAAGAATCATAGGAAAGATTTCTAATAGTAAATTTGTAAACTGTCTATTAAGGAAATATTCCTGCTTATAAATTTAAATACTATACCATTAGGGAAAATTCTAAATCTTGGATAGTTATAATTTCTGAATTTTCTTTCCACCTTTGTGTGTTGTTCATACTTTATGTTCTCAGTTACTTTTATCCTAAGAATATTGTTTTTGAATGCTATTAAAGAGCAGTTATAAGAAAGTCACAAGTGGCATTATAAATTTATGGAGCAATCCTTGTTAAATTATCCATGAAGGTATCAGTTTAGGTTTCCCTCTTGAAATGAGAAAAGACACCTGTGCTGAGGTCGCGTCTTGCTCCAGCCTGGTTGCCTGTTGCTGGCTTGATGAAAGTTATGACAAGCATCACACCTTCACAGTCTCTCCAGGCGTGTTAGCTGTTGTCATAAACTTCACGCTCCAAGCCAGTTATTGCACTTTGAAACTACTTAACAGATAGTAAATGTCAGTGATGATGGTGTGCACCCAACAGTGGCTTTTAAGGCACCTGTATAAATACTTGACTTTAACAGTCGTAGGGTCATTCTTTCTGCTTTGTGATACTTGGAGTTTCAGGTTATTGAAACTTCAATGCATTCTTGAAATATTTAGGCATTTGAGGTTCTCTTCTGCTTCAGTTTACATGATTTGTTAATATCATCTCTCTTGTGTTTACTAATAAGGACTACAAGACTATGTAATGCCTGGGTAAAGCAAATAGAAAGTGAAGTAAAATTATATGGCTTGGCTTATCTTTATCACCACTTCTTAAACAAGTTAAGCATGTCTTTTATTTTAAATTGTTAATGGATTAACAATTATCATGAACACATTTTCTTTTCAGGAAATGTGTAACCACTTCATTTGATGGGGACAAACAGTTTTGACTAAGGTGATTTGTTATTATTCCACTTTTCCTTGAAGCTGTTGTACCTTTAAGTATTTATAAATCTAACTGCTTATAAATATTTCTGGATATCAATAATAAGAGTTTTAAAGATATTCTGCAAGATCAGAGTCAGAGCTGATATACTCAGTTTAAATTTGGTTGTATTTTCTTTTAGGGCAGTGAAGTGTCTATATGGTCTTACTCACTAGTGTAGAAGATGGTCGGAGATGTTATTTGAAGGAAGCTGTGGGCAGTTTTGTTACACACTTAGGAGAAACATGTGGGCAAAGAGGTGTCATACAGGTCAATTGGAGTGTGCCCCTTCTTTTTACAGGATCAAATGAGAAATCCTGGAAGAAAAGTGACTTGATAAACTGTGGGTCTGCAGTACTTCTTATCTGTTAAAGCCATTATGATTAATTACCCATATTTATGTTCAGAAAAATAATTTTGTGTTTTTTAATNGACTTAAGTGAAAGTGAAAGTGGCTCAGTCTAGTCTGACTCTTCGCCACCCCTGTGGACTGACTATACAGTCTGTGGAATTCTCTAGGCCAAAATACTGGAGTGGATAGCTGTTCCCTTCTCCAGGGAATCTTCCCAACCCAGGGATTGAACCCAGGTCTCCCACATTGTAGGTGGATTCTTTACCAGCTGTGCCACTAGGGAAGCCCAGGACTTCAAAAAGGGACCCTAAATAGAAACAAAACTCAAAAGCGTTTTAGAGACAAGCTCACTTCTTCTCCCCCACTGGGTGGCACAGGGCACATTTGGTCACACAAAAGCAGTTCAGATGATAGGAAAGTCGCTCCTCAGCAGGGTTTTTCTCTCAATCAAGTTTTCACTCTGCTGTTCTGAGTTCACTCAGTTTACATAGTACCACCCCTTCAGAGAATTCTTAGGGGTTAAGACAAGGACTTTTCATTTTGTTTACATTCACATCTGTAAAAATAAAACCAACATGAAGATTATCCACTATTTTATAGATGATACATTTAGATTTCATTTGGTTCCAGTTCAGAAGGATGATGCTGATCCTGACTCTTGCCCCAGATCCCAGATTATTCCAGTTTTCTGGCCTTCAATTTCCTTTTCTCCCAGCTTTCCAATGTTCTCCAATACTGATAGTCGGTGAGGATGAGCTGCCATTAAACAAAGCTCCCATGTTAATGTCCAGATCCTGGGTGGCAGGAAATTGAGTGGTATCAAAAATGAGAGTGGAGAGTGAAAATTATTTCAACAGAGAATTCCTTATATCTATCCAAATTGAAATATATGTTTTTAGTCCAGTATATATGCATATTTAGCAATCCTAGTTCTACAATATGTAAAATTAGTTAGTTTTGGCTGCACTGGGTCTTTGTTGCTGTGCCAGAAATTTCTCAGTTGCAGAGAGTGGGGGCTGCTCTCTGCTGCTCTTCTCATTGGGGCGCCTTCTCTTGGGGCAGTGCAGGCAGGCGTCTTGGCACGTAGGCTTAGTTGCCCCGAGGCATGTGGACCCTTCCCAAAGCGGGAAAGAACCTCTGTCCCTTATACTGGCAGATGGATCCTCACCCACTGGACCACCAGTGAAATCCCTCAGGGCTACTACTTTACCTATAGATAGTTCCCCTAGATATGCAAGAATGTTCATTGTAGCATGCTCAATAATAACAAAGCTGGAAAAATCACCAGTGTCCATCATTAAGGGACTAAGCAAATGCATTATCCATACAAGTGGGCATTTAAAAAACATTGTGTAGGGACTTCCCTGGTGGTCTAGTGGTTAAGAATCTGCTTTGCAATGCACGAGACCCAAGTTCAATCCCTGGTCAGGGAACAAAGATCCCACAAGCCTTGGAGCAACTAAGTCCATATGCCTCAACTCCTAAGCCCATGTGCCATAACTCGAGAGTCCATGCACCACAACAAAAGATTCCACATGATACAACAAAGACCTGATGCAACCAAATAAATAACTATATTTAAAAAAAAAAAAAAGCATTTTGTAAAAATGTGTTTGCCGATAAGGAAGGATGCCCAGGATTCTTTTTAATCCAGTATACATACATATACTGGAAGAAAAGTAAGGTGCAAAAGACGCTTGCTTGTAAGGAATTCATTTACATTCTTTCTTACATAATGAAAAAATATAAGGTTCCATTCTCCTTTCACCATCTTTAGTTTGCATTTTTCCCCATCCCAACTTTATAATCCATGAAAAACAGCTTTTTTTTTTTCTTGCTAACTTCATTGGAGATGGAGCCAGTCATAAAATTCAAAGAACACAGTCTCGTATATACTTCCTTAGTGTCAAGGGGAGCATTCAGACAGTGAATGAAGAGAGTGGGGGCTGTCCGAAAGGAAGGTCTCATCAAGGCAGGATACATGACGAAAATGATCGGTAAGGCAAATGGATGGGGTTGAGATGCGAGGACGTGATTCCAAAATGGACCAGCATGCAGGGACAGTGGGCTTACAGAAGGACATGGGTGCCAGAAACTCCAGGCTGAATCTGGCATGCAAGGACCCGACTGGCTGGAGCCATCTAGTTAGGAGGCTGGCATGATAGTATAGGTATGAGAGAGATAAAAGCCTGGATTAGAAATAAAGTGAGGAGGGCATGAAAAGGAATGATCCGGCAAGAATTTGCTCCTGATTAGATTAAGAGGTGACTAGACCAGAAGGAGGAACCTGGTCCGATTCCAAGATTTTAGGCCATCAGGAGAGACTCAAATAGCTGAAATAAATGAGGAAGTCCAAAAGGGGATCTGATATGGGCTTTGATTTTTAGAAATTAGAGATACTCCAGGAGAGAGTTAAAGGTCAAGACTCAAAGGGTCAGGACTGTGAGTGTATCGCTGAATGTTGCCTGTCCGAAAATTCTGTAAAGGGCTAAGAATTTGGTACTAAGTCTTGGGAAGGAAATATCCAAGTCTAATAGAATTAAATAACCCATCTGTAATCCTGTGTTTGGCCTAGAACTCTTCAGTAATTTGATATGATTTAGTTTATTTCTTTGTAAAATGTGGTCTCCGTTTTCAAGGATGTGTGTAAGAATTCGTTACTAGCGTGTAATACATCTCTGAATGAATTATTGTTATAACCTTTATCGTTAAGCTATTGAGTCAACGCACGTGTAGGACAAGAGGAACTGGTTTTTAATATTTTAATATCCCCTGTCTCTCCAGGAGATCAGGGATTATATAAACCGGAACTTCTAAATAAAGAGAACATTTTATTCCCCTAGATCAAACTAGTGACTTTTTTGTTTTTGCTTTTCTGCATCTGAAGTGTTAAATAACATCTCTATTTCTATGAGTTATTATGAATAGGTAACCGTAATCCACAGTTCCTAAACATTATTGTTTGGACAGTCCTTAAAAAGAGGGACTTCCGAGGTGATCCAGTGCAGGAGGTATGGGTTCAGTCACTAGTCAGGGAGCCAAGTAGTGTAGCCAAAAAATAAAAATTAAAAAAAAAAAGAGAGAGAGGNAAGTGAAAGTGGCTCAGTCTAGTCTGACTCTTCGCCACCCCTGTGGACTGACTATACAGTCTGTGGAATTCTGTAGGCCAAAATACTGGAGTGGATAGCTGTTCCCTTCTCCAGGGAATCTTCCCAACCCAGGGATTGAACCCAGGTCTCCCACATTGTAGGTGGATTCTTTACCAGCTGTGCCACTAGGGAAGCCCAGGACTTCAAAAAGGGACCCTAAATAGAAACAAAACTCAAAAGCGTTTTAGAGACAAGCTCACTTCTTCTCCCCCACTGGGTGGCACAGGGCACATTTGGTCACACAAAAGCAGTTCAGATGATAGGAAAGTCGCTCCTCAGCAGGGTTTTTCTCTCAATCAAGTTTTCACTCTGCTGTTCTGAGTTCACTCAGTTTACATAGTACCACCCCTTCAGAGAATTCTTAGGGGTTAAGACAAGGACTTTTCATTTTGTTTACATTCACATCTGTAAAAATAAAACCAACATGAAGATTATCCACTATTTTATAGATGATACATTTAGATTTCATTTGGTTCCAGTTCAGAAGGATGATGCTGATCCTGACTCTTGCCCCAGATCCCAGATTATTCCAGTTTTCTGGCCTTCAATTTCCTTTTCTCCCAGCTTTCCAATGTTCTCCAATACTGATAGTCGGTGAGGATGAGCTGCCATTAAACAAAGCTCCCATGTTAATGTCCAGATCCTGGGTGGCAGGAAATTGAGTGGTATCAAAAATGAGAGTGGAGAGTGAAAATTATTTCAACAGAGAATTCCTTATATCTATCCAAATTGAAATATATGTTTTTAGTCCAGTATATATGCATATTTAGCAATCCTAGTTCTACAATATGTAAAATTAGTTAGTTTTGGCTGCACTGGGTCTTTGTTGCTGTGCCAGGAATTTCTCAGTTGCAGAGAGTGGGGGCTGCTCTCTGCTGCTCTTCTCATTGGGGCGCCTTCTCTTGGGGCAGTGCAGGCAGGCGTCTTGGCACGTAGGCTTAGTTGCCCCGAGGCATGTGGACCCTTCCCAAAGCGGGGAAAGAACCTCTGTCCCTTATACTGGCAGATGGATCCTCACCCACTGGACCACCAGTGAAATCCCTCAGGGCTACTACTTTACCTATAGATAGTTCCCCTAGATATGCAAGAATGTTCATTGTAGCATGCTCAATAATAACAAAGCTGGAAAAATCACCAGTGTCCATCATTAAGGGACTAAGCAAATGCATTATCCATACAAGTGGGCATTTAAAAAACATTGTGTAGGGACTTCCCTGGTGGTCTAGTGGTTAAGAATCTGCTTTGCAATGCACGAGACCCAAGTTCAATCCCTGGTCAGGGAACAAAGATCCCACAAGCCTTGGAGCAACTAAGTCCATATGCCTCAACTCCTAAGCCCATGTGCCATAACTCGAGAGTCCATGCACCACAACAAAAGATTCCACATGATACAACAAAGACCTGATGCAACCAAATAAATAACTATATTAAAAAAAAAAAAGCATTGTGTAAAAATGTGTTTGCCGATAAGGAAGGATGCCCAGGATTCTTTTTAATCCAGTATACATACATATACTGGAAGAAAAGTAAGGTGCAAAAGACGCTTGCTTGTAAGGAATTCATTTACATTCTTTCTTACATAATGAAAAAATATAAGGTTCCATTCTCCTTTCACCATCTTTAGTTTGCATTTTTCCCCATCCCAACTTTATAATCCATGAAAAACAGCTTTTTTTTTTTCTTGCTAACTTCATTGGAGATGGAGCCAGTCATAAAATTCAAAGAACACAGTCTCGTATATACTTCCTTAGTGTCAAGGGGAGCATTCAGACAGTGAATGAAGAGAGTGGGGGCTGTCCGAAAGGAAGGTCTCATCAAGGCAGGATACATGACGAAAATGATCGGTAAGGCAAATGGATGGGGTTGAGATGCGAGGACGTGATTCCAAAATGGACCAGCATGCAGGGACAGTGGGCTTACAGAAGGACATGGGTGCCAGAAACTCCAGGCTGAATCTGGCATGCAAGGACCCGACTGGCTGGAGCCATCTAGTTAGGAGGCTGGCATGATAGTATAGGTATGAGAGAGATAAAAGCCTGGATTAGAAATAAAGTGAGGAGGGCATGAAAAGGAATGATCCGGCAAGAATTTGCTCCTGATTAGATTAAGAGGTGACTAGACCAGAAGGAGGAACCTGGTCCGATTCCAAGATTTTAGGCCATCAGGAGAGACTCAAATAGCTGAAATAAATGAGGAAGTCCAAAAGGGGATCTGATATGGGCTTTGATTTTTAGAAATTAGATACTCCAGGAGAGAGTTAAAGGTCAAGACTCAAAGGGTCAGGACTGTGAGTGTATCGCTGAATGTTGCCTGTCCGAAAATTCTGTAAAGGGCTAAGAATTTGGTACTAAGTCTTGGGAAGGAAATATCCAAGTCTAATAGAATTAAATAACCCATCTGTAATCCTGTGTTTGGCCTAGAACTCTTCAGTAATTTGATATGATTTAGTTTATTTCTTTGTAAAATGTGGTCTCCGTTTTCAAGGATGTGTGTAAGAATTCGTTACTAGCGTGTAATACATCTCTGAATGAATTATTGTTATAACCTTTATCGTTAAGCTATTGAGTCAACGCACGTGTAGGACAAGAGGAACTGGTTTTTAATATTTTAATATCCCCTGTCTCTCCAGGAGATCAGGGATTATATAAACCGGAACTTCTAAATAAAGAGAACATTTTATTCCCCTAGATCAAACTAGTGACTTTTTTGTTTTTGCTTTTCTGCATCTGAAGTGTTAAATAACATCTCTATTTCTATGAGTTATTATGAATAGGTAACCGTAATCCACAGTTCCTAAACATTATTGTTTGGACAGTCCTTAAAAAGAGGGACTTCCGAGGTGATCCAGTGCAGGAGGTGTGGGTTCAGTCACTAGTCAGGGAGCCAAGTAGTGTAGCCAAAAAATAAAAATTAAAAAAAAAAAGAGAGAGAGGCATATGACCTTTTAAGAATTCCCAGTGCCAGGCCAAACCAGAAAGCTCAGTTACCACAGCTACTTCCCTTCCAGTTAATTTCGATACCATCACCTTAGGCAGCAACAATCATTCCAGTTCAGTAGTAAGCAGCATCAAACAGGTTAGATTTTACCTATTTCACGGCAGATGGAGAGCCACATTGAGCAAACTCCGTGACTGCTAAAATGAGGAAACATTTAATAGCTGTCTTACTAGCGCAGAGGAACAAAAGTTCAAATGACATGTTTGTATGTGTGAGGCCTCAGAAGGGACCTCTTATATGCTCTGTGAGATAGACTGTTAGAATAAATATCCATTTACATTCTTCCTTACATAGTAAAATAATGTAAGTTTCCACTTTCCTTTTACCATCTTTAATTTGCATTTTCTCCCCATTCCAACTATATAATCCATGAAAAAAGATGGGATCCCAGCTTTAAAAGATGGGATTTGGGACTCCCGGCTTCCAATGCAGGGGGCTTGGATTTGATCCTGGTCAGGGAACCAAGATCACAATTGCTATACAGCAGGGCCAATAAGTAAATAAAGAAATAAGATAAACGATGGGATTGTATTCCCTCATCCCAATCTTTTAAAACAATTTTATATCTCCTTTCCTATTCCTCTGGATTTTCCACTAAAGTCTTTTCTACTTGTTATTGATCAGTCTCTCTTTCCCTACTTCATCTTCTTTGTTCATCTTAGTTCTTGATTTCCTGATGTTGACTCAATGCTGTAAATTTGGCTTTGAGAAATTAACTACAATATAATCTCCCAAATTCATTTGATTTGTGGATTTTCAAATTGAATAAAGAGAAAAAAGGTCTGTGTAATAAAGCATGTTCAAAGAAATAGGTTTTGCCAGTAAACATGTGGAAAGGTGCCCAACATCATTAAGAGCCAGTGAAATGAAAACTAAAACCACAATGAGAAATACTCATGCAGCTGCTGGTGGTGGTGGTTTAGTCGATAAGTCGTGTCCGACTCTTGTGACCCCATGGACTGTAGCCTACCAGGCTCCTCTCTGCCCATGCGGCCACCACAATGGCAAAAACTTAAATGTAATAATGTCAGGTGTTTGTATGTGGAGCAACAGGAATTGTCATCAGTGATGGGTGGGAATGCAGATTGCTACAGACACATTTTCGCTGTATCTAAGAAAATGGAGGATATCCACACATCCTATGACCTACTGATTCCATTCCCAGGTGTATCCCTAGAGAAATTCACACATACATGCATCAGATCCATGTACCAGAATGTTTAGGGCTTATTATTTACAGTAGCCCAAAAGTGAAGCATGCAAATGTCTGATAAAGACTGTAGTAGATAAACAAACTATCATGTGGTTTGTTTAAACAACACAATAGAGCGATGATAAAAGGATCAACTATAGCTACATGAAAAAGAACTGATGCTGAAGCTAAGGCTCCCGTATTTTGGTCACCTGTTGCAAACAGCTGACTTACTACTGGAAAAGTCCCTGATGCTGGGAAAAATTGAGGGCAGAAGGAAAAGAGGGCATCAGAGGATGAGACGGCTGGCTGGCATCACTGATGCAGTGAACATGAACTTGGGCAAACTCCGGGAGATGGTGAGGGACAGGGAGGCCTGGTGTGCTCCAGTCCATGGGGTTGCAAACGGACCTGACTAGGTGACTGAACAACCACAGCAAAAGAAGCAAGAAGCAAAATAATTTGTTCACAAAGATTTCATTCATATAAAGACCTCCAGGGTTCCTGTTTTTATGTCTTTAAATATGTGGAATATTGTTATTACTGTTGTAAAAGTGTTATTTTAATATTTAAAGAATAAGAAATTGGAGCCATTTACTTCTTGAGATATGCCCAAGACAGCTGGATTCTTTTTATTTTGAAAAACGTGAAAACTATAGAAAAATTGAGAGCAAGATAAAATGAATACCTAGACTGTCTTCTAGATTCACCAGGAGATAATAACATGTTGCCACATTACTTTTCTGTCTCTATCTATAGATAAAGATTTTTTTTATTCAACCATGAATAAAAGTAAAAATGAGGACATGAAAGTAAAAATAAGGACATTCTCTGCTATAGCCATAGCATTATTATCACCCTCCCCTAGTTAAAATTGATATAATGAAAAGTTAACATACAGTCCATACCCCATACCCAAATCTCCGATTACCCTAAAATGTCCTGTATAGCTATTTGTTTTGTTTTTTTTTTTAAAGAAACAGGATGCAGTCAAGGACGTCCTGTGGCACTGAATTGTCCTGTCTCTTTTGTTTCCTTTAATCTTGAACATCCTTCTGCTTTTTCTTTTTTTTAGTTTTTTTTTTAAACGTGGACAATTTTTAAAGACTATTGAATTTGTTACAACACGGTTTCTGTTGTTTATGTTCTGGGTTTTTGGCCCCAAGGCATGTGGGATCTTAGCTCAGGGATCAGGAGTGGTTAAGACTAACCACTGGACTGCCAGGGAAGTCCCCTTCCTGGTTTTTATTTTTTTTAAATTATTCTATGACAGTGACGAAGAGACAAGGCTAGCAGATTTGCAGAATATCCCACAGTCTGGTTTTTGATGACTTCCTCAAGATTCAGATGAAAAGTCTTTGTCAAGAAAATGCCACGGTTAGCTTCATACTTCCCACCTCATCACATCAGGAGACCTCTGACGTCCTCATCGATCTGGTGCACGACCAAGTGACCCAAGGTAGTGTCTGACAGGTGTGTATGTGATACCCGTGTAAAGGCGTCTTTTCTCCTCGGTAACCAGTAACCATCTGTGAGGTGATACTTGGAGACTCCGTGCATATCCTTTTCCCAAACCTGTCACCCGCTGGATTTGGCATTTATCCAAGATCCATGCTTCAGTCAATTCAGTCGCTCAGTCGTGTCTGACTCTGTGACCCCATGGACTGCAGCACACCAGGCCTCCCTGTTCATCACCAGCGCCTGGAGTTCACTCAAACTCATGTCCA
>SJYW01002319.1:1215318-1237390 GCA_006410735.1 Raphicerus campestris
ACTGAGTATTAGGAATTGGAAGCTGCTGTGACATTCAAGGCCCAGAATACTGTGCACTGGCTTATAATCTGAACTCAGAGCCTGGTGTACCTCCTGGATCATGCCCCTGGGCAAAGTATTAGGCTCCAGTGTCCTGATGGGGATACTAATAGTATAGTCCTCATAATGCTGTAGGATTCAATGAAATATTAGATGTAGGGTATTTAGCACCACTCCTCATACCAAGTATTCTGTAAATGGTACCCACTATTTTCACAAATGTGCAGTTGTACTCATACTGAGCATGGGTGCTGGAGTGAGGGGCCAGGAGAAAGGACATCCATGACTCTGGTACTTCGAGATTTGTGATGGGTTTCTCTGAAGAAGTTTTCTGATTTATAACTAGAGTTGACTTTGCATCTTTGCTGTTAAGGAACAGGTGGAGATGAATGCTTCTTGATACTTAAGTAGCCCAAGTTGTAAGAGAAAAGCACTCTGGATATTTAGCTGTGGGAGCCAATGAGGGGCCACTGAGAAAATGTTTTCTGTGTGTGTTTTGAAGGATTGACATGTATGTGGAGGGGACCCTGGATCTTCTGGAACTGCTTATCATGCATCCTTTCCTCAAACCAGACGATCAGCAAAAGGAAGTGGCTAATATGGCCCAGAAGGCTATAATTAGATACTTTCCTGTGTTCGAAAAGGTAGGTGGCAGCGAAGCCTGTGGGGACAGCATCACCAGACCACAAAACACCCCTCTTCTGTTCAGGCAGAGTAAAAGCTAAGCCCTGCTAGACCAGCCTCCTGGGTTCCAAAGAGCTGACGGTTGCATCAGCACAAAGCCAGCATGTCTTGGAGCCTCCCCAACTCTTCCAGAGTCTTCCATGCTCTCTGGCAAAGATACAGGCTCATCCCTGTGTGCACTCTGATTGCTTGCCTTTGCCAGGTGCCACCCTGTCCAGGACACACACAGAAGAGCAGAAACCAGCTCCTCCATTCCTTCTTTCGTTCCATCCTACTTGATAGTTGCATATGAAGAGAAGAACCGTGGCTGTTTTCTCTTCCTTTTTGTTCTCTTTTGTTATCTTCCTTGTCTCGTTTCTGTTTTTCTGAGCTTCAACTCCTCCTCTCTTTTCCTCAATGGAGAAGGATTATTTTAAATGCCTCAGTTAAAATAAGAAAAAACAAGAGCACGTAAAAGCCGGGAATTGGCAGATTTGCTCTGGCCATTGACATGAAAGTAGATAAGAAGGAAGAGAGGTACTTTCTGAGCATTTCTGTCCTTGGTTTCATGGTCTCTTGCCTTTGTGAATGTAAAATATGATGATGCAGAAATGGGCTGTGGTGAGGGAGGAACAAGTGTCTCAGATAAAGGCACTGCCAGCTTCTGTCTCCCTGTGAGTCAGACTACGTCAGAACTCCGCCAAACATACGAGCTAAAAGTTATTACTTTCTTATTTATTTAGTTATTTATGGCTGCACTGGGTATTTGTGGCTGCGCACCAGCTTTCTCGGGTTGCGGTGAATGAGGGCTACTCTCGGTGTAGCGCGCGGACTTATCATCATGGTGGTTTCTCACGTTGCCGGGCAGGAGCTAGAGCGTGGGTTTCAGTAGTTGAGACACGAGGGCTTAGTTGCTCCGCAGCATGTGGAAACTTCCCAGACCAGGGATCAGACTCGTGTCCCCTTCATTAACAGGCAGATTCTTACCCACTGGACCACTGGTCTTTTTATGCATAATGAAATAGAACCACAGAGAGACTGGGTGGGTGACTTGCCTAAGGTGGGAGCCAGGACTGGAACTCTGGCCTCTGACTACAGTTCAGACTCTCTGTCTTTCTCCAGTCTGGCTCCAGTCACTCTGTCTGATTTGGAATCATCCTAGAGTCCCTCTCTGTCTCTCATACACACACAGGCACGCACATACACATATCTGCAGGGCTCTCCCCTGGTCTCCCCCTGTTCCTTGCTTCTTTCCAATCACCATCTATTCCTATGAATCTCTGCACCTAATCCTCAATATAGAAGTCAGGATGAATTCTCATTCTTTTAATTTTCTTGGTCTTGAAAGTGAAGTGAAAATGTTAGTCGCTCCATCGTGTCTGACTCTTTGCGACTCCACAGACTGTAGCCTCTGTCCATGGGATTCTCCAGACAAGAATACTGGGGTAGGCAGCCATTTCCTTCTCCAGGGGATCTTAGAAGATGTTAAAGGAAGCCAGTGGTTTTTTTTTTTTTACTGTCGTGTCTAGTTTATGACTGTGAGTCCTGACAGTCGTAGAAACACAGAACTGGGAAATGAGATTCGACTCCTTGGACAGGACCAATGGCTTACTTCTTCTTACATCCTTCCCACCATCTCCTGAATGCATCGGGGCTAATTCTTTTCTGTAGACACATCTATAGAATAGCTGTATCCTTTTAAAGCACCAGATGCTAAATCCAGAATTAATACTTCATTCTGCTTTTCAGGGTCTCATTCTGTTATAAAGCAGAGATCTATGGATGGTGTCATTTCTACACCTTTTTTGCTCTTTCTCTCTTAGAGAACTTCCTCTTAATTGGTGTAATTTGTAAAAAGATAAAAAGGCCATGGTTTCAGCTCTTCTCAGATGCTGCACTGATTCCATAGCTATATTAGTTTCTCCATGTCGACTGTTGTAACCGATGTAAAACATTTATACCTTGCAGGTTTTACGGGGTCATGGACAAAGGTTTCTTGTTGGTAATCAGCTGAGTCTTGCAGATATAATTCTACTCCAGACCATTTTGGCTCTAGAAGAGAAAATTCCTAATATCCTGTCTGCCTTTCCTCACCTCCAGGTAAATAAACTGTTTTAGAAGATTGACCCACAACTCTCAGGCCTTCCTTCAATGCCTGTTGATTGATTGGCTCTGTGTTTGTGTGAGTGTGTAATTTTTGTGGTTCTCATTACGGTGGTGTTACGCAGTCTCTTGTGTCCAACTGTTTTGTGACCCCATAAACTGTACCCTGCCAGGTTTCTCTGTCCATGGGATTTCCCAGGCAAGAATACTGAGGTGGGTTGCTATTTCCTTTCCTTCTCCAGGGGATCTTCCAGATCCAGGGATCAAACCTGCTTCTCTTGCACTGGCAGGCAGTTCTTTACCACCAAGCCATGGGGGAAGCTAGATTCTAGTTACTAAAATGAAACGAAAGGACAAACTTGAAATGGGTTTTCTGGTTCCCAGGCCCTTAGAGCTGAGCAGTTGTTTACACATGAAAGAAGTTGTCTCTCGATTTTGCTGCATGGCTACACTCTTGGAACACATTCCATACTAGAGAGTTTTTGTTAATATTAGTGACATATGTGTGAATACTTCTGCATAATGTTTGTACATATGCTTAATTAAGGCTGTGCTTTGTACACAGGAGACATTTGGTAAATAGTAGCTTTTTAAATAAATGACCTTTTTATTTTGAAATATTTTATTAGAATAATTATAGAGAATGGATGTTCAGTTCCCATATAATTTAGAATTTTTACCAGATCAAATGGATTTTTCCTCTCAATTACTGAAAATTGTTACGATTTGACTCTATGAATGAAAACAGATTTTTTTTCTTCCATTGCAGTTTACATGAATATCTGGTATCTGAACCCTAGGCTACAAAAATGCAACTGGCCATCTTCCACACATAGCTGGAAAGAGAATTCATTTGTTAATAGGAGTAAAAATGTCCAAGGAAGCTGAACCTTAAAATGTAACTTGTACTGTCTGATGAATTTTAAAAGTATTTTTATTTAAACTTTTTTCTTAGAGCAATACATTTGAGGTACTTCTCATGTCTTTTTTGTCCTTCTTTTTCTCTTTAAGCAAGTATAACCCCATTTTAAGTATCTTTTTTATTTTGCTGTCTCTGAAAAGAGTTGACATCGTGGTGTGGATTTGCCTAAAGCCTGGTCTAGATCCCAGCCGCTGTGGCAGAGATTGTAAATAATCATACCAACAGATCAGCCCCTCAACAAGTGTTGGATTATGGCTCTGTTTGGATGCCTGTAACAAATATTTATTGCAGACATTTTGATGGGCCATTTTGCAGCACCGTATTTTCATAGAATGGCTCAGCCAGTAAAGAATCTACCTACAGTGCAGGAGACCTGGGTTTGATACCTGGGTTGAGAAGATACCCTGGAGAAGGGAATAGCTACCCACTTCAGTATTCTGGCCTGGAGAATTCCATGGAGTTGCAAAGAGCCAGACACGACTGAGCAACTTTCAAGTTGAAGTTCAATTTTCATAGAAATAAACACCTTTGCTTTTAGCCTTGAACTTTTGTGTTTTCTCTTTTCAGGAGTACACAGTGAAAATCAGTAATATCCCTACAATTAAGAAGTTCCTTGAGCCCGGCAGCAAGAAGAAGCCTCCCCCTGATGACATCTACGTGAGAACCGTGTACAACATTTTCATGCCGTAGGACGGCAATACCGCTGTGAGTGAGCACTGCCCCCAGAGACTGCTGTGTCCACAGTAGTGTCTTAATTGAAGCCAGGCTGCCGTGATCCAGCTGTCGTGGTGCTGTGTAGATTGTTCCTACGTTGGTCTTTCATGTCCTGATATCTCTTTGAGACATGTCCACCTGTTTTTTTTTGTCCAGTGAGTGATGGTTACAGGACCTCTTCTGAAAAATTTTTGGAGAGGTCAGCCTTTAAGTTAGATCTGCTCTGTCTGTTCATTTCCTGGTACAGGGATAGGTAGGACCTTGTATCGTCTGTCCTCTGAGCTTTTGTCCTCTCCTTATCCCATTCTCAACCCCCTCCAGTCTCTTCCTGTTTTTAGTGTCAAATAACAATGGAGTTTTTACTAGATAGCGAGTAACCCTCCTCTGAGCTATAATAGATCCGTAGTAGTGATGAATGCCTTTGATAGTCACTAAAATAAAGGATTTACAAATCATTGCACTGCTGCTAGAATTTTTAAGTTAAATTATTTGGAATATAGAATGCATTCACATGGTTCAAAAATCAAAAATAAACTAAAGGCTATACAAGAACTTCCCTGGTGGCCTAGTGGTTAAGAATCTGCCTACCAATGAAGGCACAGGTTTGATCCCTGGTCCTGGACCTAAAATCCCACATGCTATGGAGCAACTAAGCCCACTCACCACAACTACTGAAGCCTGTGTGCTCTAGAGCCCGTGCTCCACAGCAAGAGAAGCCGCCTCAGCGAGAATCTCACACACACTGCAACTAGAGGNTTGAGAAACGTCCACCTGTTTTTTTTTGTCCAGTGAGTGATGGTTACAGGACCTCTTCTGAAAAATTTTTGGAGAGGTCAGCCTTTAAGTTAGATCTGCTCTGTCTGTTCATTTCCTGGTACAGGGATAGGTAGGACCTTGTATCGTCTGTCCTCTGAGCTTTTGTCCTCTCCTTATCCCATTCTCAACCCCCTCCAGTCTCTTCCTGTTTTTAGTGTCAAATAACAATGGAGTTTTTACTAGATAGCGAGTAACCCTCCTCTGAGCTATAATAGATCCGTAGTAGTGATGAATGCCTTTGATAGTCACTAAAATAAAGGATTTACAAATCATTGCACTGCTGCTAGAATTTTTAAGTTAAATTATTTGGAATATAGAATGCATTCACATGGTTCAAAAATCAAAAATAAACTAAAGGCTATACAAGAACTTCCCTGGTGGCCTAGTGGTTAAGAATCTGCCTACCAATGAAGGCACAGGTTTGATCCCTGGTCCTGGACCTAAAATCCCACATGCTATGGAGCAACTAAGCCCACTCACCACAACTACTGAAGCCTGTGTGCTCTAGAGCCCGTGCTCCACAGCAAGAGAAGCCGCCTCAGCGAGAATCTCACACATACTGCAACTAGAGCAGGATAGCCCCTGCTCGCTGCAGCTAGAGGAATCCCGTGCGCAGCAACAAAGACCCAGCGCAGCCAAAAATAAATAAATGTATATTGGTGGAAGTGTTTCCAGCCCTGCTTCCCAGTTCTTTTCAGTTCTGCTCCCTGCAGGTAAACATCATTATCATTTGTATATCCTTCCAGTTATATTTGACATAAGTGTAAGAAAATATGAATATATATAACTTTTATCTGTTATTACCCAAATGGTTATTTAGAGGCTTCTAGTTTTTTTGCACTTCAGAACTAAAAGTATGACTTATTAGTACTGTTTTAAACATGCGTTGACTTGTGTCTTAAATATTAATTGAGCCCCTATTATGTGCCAGGCAGCGTGCCAGAAGGCAGAACCCTAAAACAGAGCCCTACTTTTAGAAAAAAGTCACCGTGCAGTAGGCAAGATAGATGCATCAATAGCAGAAGTAATTTTAGAAAAGAAAAAATTGCCGCTCAAGAGTAGCTAATACTTGGGAATTTAAAAACTGGAGAAAGGCAAGTATTTGATCCGCATCTCATAAAGAAAACACACTCATTTCTTATTGCAAGAGGGATTTCTGTCAAGATGTAAAAACAGTCCCGAGATGACCCTTCATGCCTGTCACAATCAATGCCAGCCCCTTGAAGTTTTATTAGAGGAAAATCCAACACAGATGTGGAGATGGTTTTCTGTCTTCACATTTTCACAATCTGAACACTCAGTCATCACTAGATACTTAGGACTGCTGAAGGAGTAAGGGCTGGCAGCATGTGCATCACTGGGCAGGCCTGGGCAGCACTGGTGTCCAGGCTGATGCTCCCACCAGCCTCCTGGGAACAAAGGAACAAAAAGAAGAAACTGAATGGGTGTGGGGATAAGGGTGCGGAAAGAAGCACCTTCCCCACATACAGGTCTGGCCTTGGCTTCAGGAAGCTGATCGCTAANAGGACTGCTGAAGGAGCAAGGGCTGGCAGCATGTGCATCACTGGGCAGGCCTGGGCAGCACTGGTGTCCAGGCTGATGCTCCCACCAGCCGCCTGGGAACAAAGGAACAAAAAGAAGAAACTGGGTGTGGGGATAAGGGTGCGGAAAGAAGCACCTTCCCCACATACAGGTCTGGCCTTGGCTTCAGGAAGCTGATCGCTAAGCCTTAGAATCTCTCTTACCATTTAGTATTCGGAGACATGCCTGATAGGAGTATTTTTGTTTGCCAGGGGCCCTGGGCCAGGTAGATAACAACGGCTATATCATTTTAGGCATAGGCTTTGAGCCACAGCAACCATGGGATGTAGGGCGGGGCTCGGGTCATGTGGTGTCAGCCCCACTCTGGAGGGGGCTGGAGACAGATCAGCCACATGGGTGATCAGTCATGCCCCGTGATGGAGCGCCAATAAAACCCTGGACTTCCGGTTCTGCCGAATGAGGACATCTGGACACTCCGAGCCTGGAACCCTCCTGGACTCAGTCCTGTGCATCTCTTCCCTTGACCGATTTTCATCTGTGTCCTCTCCGTAGTAAACTGTTGCTGTGAGTATGACTGTTTTCTGTGAGTTCTGTGAGTCTTCCCAGCAGACTGTTCGGGCATGAGGCCATTTGGGGGACACTCCGTGGGCTTCCCAGGTGGCGCTAGTGGTAAAGAACCTACCTGCCAGTGCAGGAGAAGTAAGAGACATGAGTGTGATCCCTGGGTCAGGAAGATCCCCTAGAGTAGGAAATGGCAGCCCACTCCAGTATTCTTGCCTGGAGGATTCCATGAACAGAGGAGCCTGGTGGGCTACAGTCCATGGGGTCACAAGAGTCAGACACGACTGAACAATTAAACCACCACCACCGTGAACCTGCAGTTGTCAGAGCAAGGGTGGTCTTGGATTGCTCCCTTCCAATGCTTCAGTGAGGGCAAACACTTTACCCTCACTTGGAGATTAATTTACACATGGGAGCAGACACTGACTTGGTAACAACCAGGGATCTCTGTTGAGTTGTGTAAGACAGCAGGAAATGGCAGCTGTTATATGACTGGTTGGGATTTTAATACCCAGGGCCATTGCCTGATAATATTATTCGAGCAGACCAGAAGCCATTGTGCAAACAGTGCTTTGGGGGTTTTAATTCTCTCAGACACAAGGGGGCCCTCAAGGCTGGCTCTTGGAGAAGACAACCAGTGAGGAAGTGCTGGTTGGAGGATTAGCAAAAATAAAGAAGGCCAAGCTGCCTCCAGTGAAGACAGGTTCCCACATCGCTCTGCTCAGGGATGCACGACCTTAAATCATTCAGTTCACTTCCCATGTTGGAGACAAGCGCCCCCTCCCCCATCCTGCACAGGTGCAGTTTCCTGGCCTTGTCACAACCTTTTTTGGGGATCCAGACCTTTCAGTCTCAACAGCCTCCACCGTCCCAGCTTCACGAGCCACCAGACTCTGGTAAAAGAGCCAGGAGGTCAGGTAGCAGATGGCTATCCTCAAAGATTTCAGCATGCTGTGTTCAGGAAGGCACCAGCCAGGTGAGGCAGGGAGACAGGGCAGAGGGGACCCATGAGGCCCACAGGCTAGACCCCACAGCAGCTGAGCCAACGGGGTGGAAGGGCACCCTGCAGATAAACGGGGCAGTTGTGGGGGCTCCAGTGTCCTCTGGGACAAAAGGAGGAGCTGAACGGTGTGGGGTTCTGGTGTCTGTCAGAGAAGGAGGCGCAGCACCTAATGAGCCCAGGACCCAACATAAGCTGCTTAGAGGGGCTTTGGTAGACTGGGTGCCCAAAGGAACACGAGACACTCCTGCCTGGGTCCCTGAGGAGGGCGGGTATGGAAGGGCCCGTGGACGGAAGAGCACAAGGTGAATTCCAGGGGGCAGGGTCTGCAGCAAATGGCCACCAGCCCAGGCTCTCGTAACTGCTGGTGTTCCCTCTTTGCTGTATGTGCATTTTATTCGTCTAACCCAAATTGTCTGCCCAGAAGATTCCATGGCGGGATCCTTGTTCCATCAGCTTCAACGTTCCAACTAAGGGAATCTTCTGAGCATGAACCTTGCGGCCCAACCCCACGCCCCATGTTTCTTTGTTTTCTTCAGAACACTTGACACCTACCATCAATCTCTCTGTTTAACCAATCTGTGTCTTTAAAGTGGGTTTCTTGCAGAAAACCAAAAATAGGGTCTTGTTTTAAAATCCACTCATGAGTGTTTACAACATTCATATGGAGCTCTGTATCCCGGTCACAGGTGTAAAGCCTTATATGCAGGCCACAGAGGTGGAGCCCTGCACCGATGTCATCTCCAAACTGACCAAGTCCCACAGTAACCATTGCCATGAGCCTCCCTGATCTAAACTGGCCAGCTCCCTGACCCCATATTAGGGGAAAATACTCACCCGATTACCCACCCTATAGCACCCTAACTAGTCACCTAATGCCACCCTTCCAGCAGGAATTCTCTTTGTCTTGAGACTATAAAAATTGGCTACTAATCCATGAAAGGAATCAGCTCTTCCTTGAGCCAGCTCACTCTTCTAACAGTGTCTCCTGCTTTAATAAACTCTATACTCCTCGCATTCTGCCTCATGTCTGGAGATTCTTTTCCAGCTTGTGCCATAGACCACGAAAATTCACATTTAAAGTAATTACTGATGTGGTTGCTTTAATCTCTTTTCTTTTCTTCTTTGTGTGACTCTTTTCTATTTGTTGCCTTGGTTCTTCGCACCCCACTGTTTTTGCTTTGTCTTCTACTCTTTTTCTGCCCTCTCTGTTTCAATTGAGCATGTTATACAATTCTATTTTTTCTCCTTTCTTAGCATATCAATTATAGTTTGTATTTTTCTGGTTTTAGTTGTTGTTCTGAAGTTTGTAATATTCATATACAACAACACCAAGGCCGCTTCCAACACTATATCACTTCACAGGTGAGGCAGGTACCTTATCAGTTCAGTTGCTCAGTTGTGTCCAACTCTTTGTGACCCCATGGACTGCAGCACGCCAGGCTTCCCTGTCCATCACCAACTCCTGAAGTCTCCTCAAACTCATGTCCATCACGTCAGTGACGCCATCCAACCATCTCATCCTCTGTCATCCCCTTCTCCTCCTGCCCTCGATCTTTCCCAGCATCAGGGTCTTTTCCAATGAGTCAGCTCTTCGCATCAGGTGGCCAAAGTATTGGAGTTTCCGCTTCAGCATCAGTCCTTCCAATGAACACCCAGGACTGATCNCCCCACCTCCAAACACCATCACATTAGGGATAATGTTTTAATATATGAATTTGGGGGAGAAGGGGGAACATTCAGTCCAGGCCATAGTATAGATTATTTGTTCCACCACCAAATTTTAGAATGAAGAAAGTCAAAACAAATTTTTCATGGAGGAAAAATATGTTTCTACTGAAGACATTTCAAGAAAAATGTCTTTTAAACTAAAACCAAAATTAAAAGTGGAGAAAAGTCACAAATATTCTGGTCAACTCTTTCAATAGGGTAATAAATACACACTGTCCATCAAAGGCCTTCCAAAACTACACAGAATCTGACTACAGAGAATTTTGATATCTCAGGAGTTCAGGGACAAGTCACACACTGAGGCCAACCTAGCATACTTCCAAATGTTCACACTGTTTCTACTCTGTTAAGATTGCAGTATGAGAAAGTTTCAGTTCAGTTCAGTTCAGTCGCTCAGTCATGTCCAACTCTTTGTGACCCCATGAACTACAGCACGCCAGGCCTCCCTGTCCATCACCAGCTCCCAGAGTCCACCCAAGCCCATGTCCATTGAGTTGGTGATGCCATCCAACCATCTCATCCTCTGTCGTCCCCTTTTCCTCCTGCCCTCAATCTTTCCCAGGATCAGGGTCTTTTCAAATGAGTCAGCTCTTTCCGTCAGGTGGCCAAAGTATTGGAGTTTCAGCTTCACATCAGTCCTTCCAATGAATATTCAGAACTGATTTCCTTTAGGATGGACTGGTTGGATTTCCTTGCAGTCCAAGGGACTCTCAAAAGTCTTCTCCAACACCACAGTTCAAAAGCATCAATTCTTCAGTGCTCAGCTTTCTTTATAGTCCAACTCTCACATCCATACATGACCACTGGAAAAACCATAGCCTTGACTAGATGGACCTTTGTTGACAAAGTAATGTCTCTGCTTTTCAATATGCTAGGTTTGCCATAATTTTTCTTCCAAGGAGTAAACGTCTTTTAATTTCATGGCTGCAATCACCATCTGCAGTGATTTTGGAGCCCCCAAAATAAAGTCAGCCACTGTTTCCACTGTTTCGCCATCTATTTCCCATGAAGTGATGGGACCAGATGCCATGATCTTCGTTTTCTGAATGTTGAGCTTTAAGCCAGCTTTTTCACTCTCCTCTTTCACCTTCGTCAAGAGGTTCTTTAGTTCCTCTTCAGTTTCTGCCATAAGGGTGGTGTCATTTGCGTATCTGAAGCTATTGATGTTTCTCCTGGCAATCTTGATTCCAGCCTGAGTATAACATTATTTTCTATAAAAATTCAAATTTGTGTAAAAATGTGCTACCTTTAGAATTATGATGTTTGCACAATCTCTGGATGTCTATCTTCTTCAATTAAAAGCTGAAAACTACTCCCAAATTTAAAATCTGTCAACCTCACAAACACTTTGACAATTTCACATCCAGTGAATGTGGACAGAAACCGAAATATATAGAAAAAAAAAATTCCTTCAAGTAATCATTTTGAGATTTCATAATTTTAAGTCAAAATGAAAAGAGGCAATTCTATAGATTGACACCCCTTCCAATTTGGTTCTGATAACACTCATTTCTTATAATATCCCTTCTCTGTTTTTCTTTGTGGTGATCATAACCAGGTCTATCCAAGATAAATTGTAAATACACCTTTGCCTCCACTGTGACTTCTATTGCATTCCATAGTCCACATTTTCCTCATTATTTTCACTGAGAGATTAGCACAGGTCAGAGTCTCTTGCATACAAAAGATGGAGAGAGCTTTAAATAACCACTGTTACTCAAGAACTGACCTAGAGTCCATGCTTGCCTTCTTACAGATATCCAATAGGGATATTTGATTTGGGTAGTCAGTGGACTGTGGACCTCTCTCTGTCACTTTGTATGGACAATTGATTCCACTCATCCTGGGGGAAATCACAGCTACTTTATGGATGCAGGAGCATACCAGGTGAATCTTTCTCTTTTAATCAGAAAAGCAAAAGCTTTTCCAAAGTTCCCCAATGGGCACATTTTTTTCACATGTCTGACCATAACCTCAAGGGGCTTGACCAGCCTCCATAGTAGAAGATAGCAAGGGAGAAGGGGACCAGCCTACCATAATTTCTGTCACACCTGCTGAGTCATTGGGTATGGAGGTTTACATTTTAATAAGTACTACTCGGTATCTGTGGTGTATTAGTTCAGACCTTATGTCAAAGACTGTTCTGACTTTTATCATTGCCATCTACCTTTTCTTTTTGATTCAAATGAAAGATGATATTGGGTTTGGAAACCCGGCTCCCTAGTGAGACCAGTTCCCACGGTTCTCCAACAGGTCAAAAATTTTCCCCTAAATTTTTATTGTGTTAAAAAATATATAACTTTAAAAATTTACAATCTTAGTAATTTTAGTTAGTATAAAATATATTCCCTGTGTGGTACAATGTATCCTTGTAGCTCATTTTATACTTAATATTTAGTACCTCTTACTCTTCTATCACTATATTGCCCCTCTCCCCTACCTTCTCAAGAGGTCATATTTTATCATCTTTTCCTCAGATTCTTCTATTTCTGGGCTGTTGTTTCTATTTTGGGTGTGGAATTCAACATCCATACCACCCAATTCCTCCATCTATGCTTCACACCATAGCCAGAGCACATCACAAGATGTGAAGACAGTTTATGTTCTTCAGTGTTTTCCACGGCACTAGAATAAAACCAGAGCCATTATCAGAATCTGCATTATCGATGCCATGTTACCCACTCAAAGTCATCTTACTAACTTTCAGCCACTAAATTTCAATCTTGCTAGTCATCCCTCCGTTCCCAGAATACGCCTCCCTCTTTTCTCATGTCAATGCCTTTGCACCTCCTGCTCCATCTCCTTGGAATTCCCTTCCAATGGCTCTTGTCATGTTTGACTGCTCTTTCTAATCCTCATGTCTCAGTTTACATGCCACTTTCTCAAAGAAGCTCTCTTGACCAGTCTTTTTAACATAGGTCTTTCTTGTATTTTTTGTTTCCTGTAGCACTCTATTAATGACCTTTAGAGTAGTGTTGACTAACTGGGGGACCTTGGGCAAATTATTAGGGTCTCTCTGACTTTGGTTCTTCATTTGCAAATAAGGGCAAATAACTTTACCAACCTCAGGAGTGGTGAGCAATCCACACGGCAAAGCACTTACTAGTGTTTGGCATCTCTAAAACTTTGCTAGCTGATAATTACTTGTATTATTTTTATTAGGTTATTTTTTCTGTTTCCCCACTAGATTAGAAACTCTGAAAGCAGAGGGATCTTGCCTGTCCTGTTCACAGTATATCCCAGGACCTGACCCAGTGCCCGGCACACAGTCAGTGCTCACAAAATATTAATTAAATAGATGCTGAATAAATACATGAGTGGAGCGCCTACCTCAGTGGTAGCTTTGACTCTAGATTAAACTGCCAGTTTGATTCCAGCATTCAGTGGCCTCCTTTCTAAGCTGCCAAATTCAGCAAATAAAAATACATGATCCCAGTTAAATTGGAATTTCTATATTTTGTCTGGCAACCCTACTTTCTTCACTACCACCTTCACCCTTATTAAGCAACACTTTCTGTCTCTCCTCCTCCCTCTCCCTGCCTTTCTCCTCCTCTTTGCTTCTCTCCTTTAAAGTTTATTTGGCTGTGTCTGAATATAGCTCCCAGTNTTCTGATTCTTCTGGCAAAAATTCTAGTAATGAAATTGGCCCCAAAGCAAGAGATTTACCACCAAATCCAAGATCAAATCATTTAGAAGTCACCCACCAGTGAAATGGTTACCAGATGTGCAGCTGATCTGAAAACTTTATTCTGAAATTGCTTTTTAGTCTTTCTTTATTTATGCTTGTTTCAAAACATATTGGTGCCTACACGGTAGTCATCTCACTCAAATCATTTCCATTCACTTGAAAATATTAACTGTTACCTAGGACATATCAGGCAGAACATTTTAAATTACAAGTACCAAGAAAGAGCAATAGGCCATTAATAACAACTAGATTGGAATTAACGTTAATGTTCATTCTTGCACAAAACTGAGTAAGTCCCTTGTTTAGTAAATGGCTTTGTTAAGTCTTATCCGTTTAATGTTTATTGGGGTTGGTTTTGAGTTCATACCTAGGTGGGTGCTTCTTAAGCTTCGGTCCCTGTGAATTCTTTCAGATCTGGTTAATGTGCAGATTCCATTGCAGTAGTTCTGAGGTAGGGCCAAAGATTTTGCATTTCTAGCAGGCTCCAATGAATGCAGATACGGCTGATCTGTGGAACACACTTGGAATTTTAAGAGCATAGAATATCAAGTGCTTCTTAACACTGAATATTCCCATACTTGAAGACACTGCTACTGTAGGTCTAAGGTTCAAGACTAGATTGCAATAAGTGTGAAAAACATTTGTAGCTTTAAATACAGTTTTAATCTCAAAGTTCTTACTTTGTATCATCATATTTTAAAAAAAAACACACTTTAATTATAGCCTAGAAAATTTACATTAGCAAGTACTAATAAGAATAAATTTTAGCAAAATTCCTTTAAAAACTGTGAAAATAAATATCATGCATAAGAAAACCCCTTTTGAAGTTCAGATATGTGGTATATTTGAAATTTCATTTAGAAACAATATTACATTGGAAGATCACGGTATCAAACTCTCCATCATTTTAGCTTAGCAACTAACATGTAATATTTTAAAGATTGTTATCTACTTGTCAAAAATTATTAAATTTTAGGTGAATAAGTTATTATGAATGAATCTATCTTCAATTATTGGCCACCTCTGAGTTTAGAAATGAAGTTATTTTTTCAGGGATAATTTATTCATTGATTTTATTTGTATTCTCTCTATTTCAGAATATAAAATAGCAACTCATCATAACTGGGATTAGAAATGCCATTTCTTTAGCATAATGGTCATTCAGGCAATGAAAGAAAAGCAAAACAATTGCCTAGTCCTATCTAACTTGTTTCTTCTGCTCATAATGATACCTTGTACTTTTCTAAACTATTCTTGGAACAGAATTTTATTTTTCACTTTAAGCGATTTTTTCTTTTTTTTAAACCTGCTTATTTCTTAAAATATGTATAATTTACCTTTAAAATGGATTTTTTCACCACCTTATAATTTTATTTAACTTTATATGGATATATGTGTATATATCATATGTAGATATATACACAAACACATACATATAAATATAGAATACTTTAAAATAAAATTACTTTTACTGTGAAAAGCAATTTGGCAGTGCTTCAAAAGTTAAACTTAGAGTTACTTACTACATGACCCATGAACCCGCTCACTCCCAGCAAAATGAAAATCCCTCCAAGCAAAATGAAACCATCCACTCAAAAAATGTATACAAAAAACGTTTCATAGTGGAAATGTTCACAATAGCCATAATGAATAGACAGCTCAAGTGGCTAACTGATGAATGGATAAACACTTGTGGTGTACAGACACAATAGAGTATTAATTGGTCATATCAAGGTTTTGAATTTTGATACATGCTACAACATGAATAAACTTTGAAAACTTTCTGCTGAGTGAATGAAGCCAGTCACAGATCACATACCATATAATTACATTTATATGGAACATTTAGATAAGGAAAATCTGTAGAGACAGAAAGTCGGGCTCAGGGGGATGAGATGTGACTGCTAATAGTTACAGAATTTTGTTTTGGGGTGATGAAAACATTCTAAAATTAGATAACTACACAGCTTTGTGAACATACAAGAAAACATTGAATTATACACTTTCTATGGATGAACTGTATGGTATGTGAAATATATTTCAATAAAAATAATATATATATATTTTAAAAACTATTCTACACACCGAGGAAACCAGAATTGAAAAAGATACGTGTACCCCAATGTTCATCGCAGCACTGTTTATAATAGCCAGGACATGGAAGCAACCTAGATGTCCATCAGCAGATGAATGGATAAGAAAGCTGTGGTACATATATACAATGGAGTATTACTCAGCCATTAAAAAGAATACGTTTGAATCAGTTCTAATGAGGTGGATGAAACTGGAGCCTATTATACAGAGTGAAGTAAGCCAGAAAGAAAAACACCAATACAGTATACTAACGCATATATGTGGAATTTAGAAAGATGGTAACGATAACCCTGTATGCGAGACAGCAAAAGAGACACAGATGTATAGATGATTTGGGAGAATGGCATTGAAACACGTATAATATCATATGTGAAACGAATCGCCAGTCTAGGTGTAATGCATGATACTGGATGCTTGGGGCTGCTATATTGAGACGACCCAGAGAGCTGGTACTGGGAGGGATGAGGGTGGGGGGTTCAGGATGGGGAACACGTGTACACCTGTGGTGTATTCATGTTGGTGTATGGCAAAACCAATATAATATTGTAAAGTAACTAACCTCCAATTAAAATAAATAAGTTTACATTAAAAATAATAAAATAAAATAAATAGAAAAAAATTACTTTTACTTGAAAAAATGTATATATCCAAGGGGGGAAAAATACTTAGGTAGAAATTTCTCCTATTCACTTTACAGGGCCTTATTTTTTTTTTTTGGTCAAGATCCCTTATTCATTAGTCATTCAGTCACGTCTATCTCTTTGTGGCCCCATGGATTGTAACTTGCCAGGCTCCTCTGTCCATGGAATTTTCCAGGTAAGAATAATGGCATATATTCTCTTAGTACTTACAAGCAAGGCTACTTGTACACACAAGTGTTCACTACATAGTGACTACACCATGTGAATTTCATAAAAGCATAACTTTAAAATGATCTATCTCTTCGTTTATTTAACAGTATTGTCATCTTGAACCTCTAATTTAGTCTTTAAATGTGTACACAATATATTTAAATACATTCTCCATTAGCTATTTATTATTTTTATATTAAAGCTAAAGCATGATAAAACAAAGGTGCAAAGTAAAGTTCTCATTTTATGGCAAAACAAGAAAAATTTAAACTTAAAAACATTTTCTGCCCTATGGCCTTCTCTCTCCCCTCTGCTGCTGCTGCTAAGTTGCTTCAGTTGTGTCTGACTCTGTGCAACCGCATAGATGGCAGCCCACCAGGCTCCCCTGTCCCCGGGATTCTCCAGGCAAGAACACTGGGTTGCCATCCCTTCTCCTTCTCTCTCCCCTCCACTGGGCCTTAAACCTCCCACATCAGCAGAAATAACTGCTCATAAAAAGCATATTCTTCTAGCACCAATAAAACAACTCCTTAAAAGATAACATTCCTTATGGTCTTTTAAAGAGTCACATGACACCACTTTGTACTTGCAGACCTCTGACTCAAAAAGCTTATATAATGGTGTTTTGACATCTAATAGATGTTCTTAAAGCTTTCTGAAATGCTGTTCCTAGATTATGATCCTTAATTTGGCTCAAACAAAACTTTTTTCTTTCTTAGGTAGCTTTTCATCAACAAAGACAATNTGCAGACCTTTGACTCAAAAAGCTTATATAATGGTATTTTGACATCTAATAGATGTTCTCAAAGCTTTCTGAAATGCTGTTCCTAGATTATGATCCTTAATTTGGCTCAAACAAAACTTTTTTCTTTCTTAGGTAGCTTTTCATCAACAAAGACAATGAAACTTATTACACAATTATTAATAATGTGCTCATGCTCAATCGTTAAGTCATGTCAGACTCTTTGCAATCCCACGGACTGCAGCTACCAGGCTCCTCTGTCCATGGGATTTACCAGGCAAAAATACTGGAATGGGTTGCCATTTCCTTTTCCAGGGGATCTTTCAGAGATTGAACCCGTGTCTCCTGTCTCCAGTACTGGTAGGCAGTTTCTTTACAGGTGAACCATAGGAAGCCCAATAATACTATGTAATTATTCAATTGAATCTCCTATCATCTGAAATATAATATTTGCCTATATAATTTGTTATAATAAAATATAACATCACTACTCTGGGAGTCAACTTAATAAGCAGATCATTGACAAATATATTAAGCTGTAGAGACCATAAAATTATATAAAAAAATGGATAAAGGAGATGTTTCACTTTTTTTTTTTTGACATGCTAATCAGAGCCAACTCTTGGATATGTTTGTTTGGCTTATACTGAATGTCAGTTCAGCTCAGTTCAGTTGCTCAGTCATGTCCGACTCTTTGTGACCCCAAGAATGGCAGCATGCCAGGCCTCCCTGTTCATCACCATCTCCCGGAGTTCATCCAAACTCATGTCCATCGAATCAGTGATGCCATCCAGCCATCTCATCCTCGGTCGTCCGCTTCTCATCCTGCCCCCAATCCCTCCCAGCGTCAGAGTCTTTTCCAATGAGGTAACTCTTCACATGAGGTGGGCAAAGTACTGGAGTTTCAGTCTCAGCATCAGTCCTTCCAATGAACATCCAGGACTGATTTCCTTTAGAATGGACTGGTTAGATCTCCTTGCACTCCAAGGGACTCTCAAGAGTCTTCTCCAGCACCACAGTTCAAAAGCATCAATTCTTTAGTGCTCAGCTTTCTTCACAGTCCAACTCTTACATCCATACATGACCACTGGAAAAACCATAGCCTTGACTAGACAGACCTTTGTTGGCAAAGTCATGTCTCTGCTTTTGAATATGCTATCTAGGTTGGTCATAACTTTCCTTCCAAGGAGTAAGCGTCTTTTAATTTCATGGTTGCAATCACCATCTGCAGTGATTTTAGAGCCCCCCAAAATAAAGTCTGGCACTGTTTCCACTGTTTCCCCATCTATTTCCCATGAAGTGATGGGACCAGATACCATGATCTTAATTTTCTGAGTGTTGAGCTTTAAGCCAATTTTTTCACTCTCCTGTTTCACTTTCATCAAGAGGCTTTTTAGTTCCTCTTCACTTTCTGCCATAAGGGTGGTGTAGTCATAATTTCATCAGTGTTTTCTCTTCACTGGATACTTTATAGCATTGCATACATAGCCTAGATGCATTTACATATTTGTTGCATCCACAAAGTTATTCTCAGGTAAATATATACAAACCACTTTTACCCTTCAAGATATTTTAATAAACTTTATTTTCAAATAATATTTTGTAATTTCTGAGCCTCTCTGAATTCTCTATGAATCAGCTAAATGAAAATTACCCTTATTCTTAACCCAACTATTTACAAATGCTGCTGCTGCTGCTAAGTCGCTTCAGTCGTGTCCGACTCTGTGCGACCCCATAGACGGCAGCCCATTGGGCTCTGCCATCCCTGGGACTCTCCAGGCAAGAACACTGGAGTGGGTTGCCATTTCCTTCTCCAATGCATGAAAGTGAAAAGTGATAGTGAAGTCACTCAGTCGTGTCTGACTGAGGAGCCTACCAGGCTCCTTCGTCCATGGGAGTTTCCAGGCAAGAGTACTGGAGTGGGATGCCATGGTGAAATAAAATTTCATCCTTGATTCATTGTACAGTTATCACCTGTATATAGTTATGTTATGGCATTCTGACATTCAGAGTTCATATTATTGAATATCATATTTCATTTCACACGCAATGTTCATTGCACATGACCTTATATACACTGTTAGCATCAAATAAATTATATAATACTAATAATAGTATTAGTCACTCAGTCATGTCAAACTCTTTGCAATGCCATAGGCTAGCCTGCCAGGCTCCTCTGTTCATGAAACTCTCCAGGCAAGAATACTGGAGTGGGTAGCTATTCCCTTCTTCAGGGGATTTTCCCAACCCAGGGATCAAACCCAGGTCTCCTGCACTGCAGGTGGATTCTTTACCATCTAAGCCAACAGAGAAGCTTGATAATACTAATACATTTTTCCAATTTAATAAATAGTTCCTAGTTAAAGAGGGGTTCTCTGGTGGTTCAGAAGGTATAAAATCCACCTGCAGTGCAGGAGACCTGGGTTTGATCCTGGGTGGGAAGATCCTCTGGAGGAGGGCATGGCAACGCACTCCAGTATTCTTGCCTAATTAGTTCCGTGAATTGAGGAGCCTGGCAGGCTACAGTCTGTGGGGTTGCAAAGAACTGGATGTGACTGAATGACTAACTACACACAGTCTAAAAGTCTAGGCTAAGTAATATTAGTTGTCTTACTGCTGAATGTCTCAGAATTGCCAATATGTTAATGTACATTATGACATCTCAAGAGGAAGATTTTCTAGGATTCCTCACTTTAGAGTGCCCACCTGACTGTAATTCAGTTAGCACAATTTAGGAAATGTTTTGTGGTAGAGACATGTTAGTATAGATCTGATAGATCTAGGGTTTAGATCACTCCTAGAGGACTGTTTGCAACCCTTGACACACATTTTAAGAGAGAAACAAACTGTTATTTGTTGAGAACAGAGGAATTATGATGACAACTGGGCTACATATTTGGTGACCAGACGTACTGAAATTAATTAGTGACTAAAGGAGAAAACAGAGTTTTTACTTTATAGTTCGTAAGCTAGTTGTTCAAAAGTGTAAAAGACTTCTTGGGAAAGAATGGATTTCTTTGTTAATGAAAATATGAAAACATATACAAATTTATTATTTTTTTCTTAGACCACTAAAGAGAATACAGAGGTCAAATAAAATGTTACAAATATATATTTTCAAGCTTTACATTCTATGATTCTATAGTCAAGAAATAAAAAAAACCTTTCTATTTTGTAATATGTGGATTGTTCACATATTCTAAGTAGACAGGAAAAAATCAGTTCATATACTAGACAAATTTGTCCCATTTTATCTTATTTAATCAACATGTAAATCTGAAGAGATAATAAACATCAAAATCTTAGTAAACACAATGGTTCTGGGGTCTTGTCCAAATGAATTAATTCCCTCCTGCTTTGATTCTACTTGATCTTTTATGAAAAAACAAACATTGCCAGATTGTTAGGTTTAACATTGCTATAGAAAATTAGTATAATTCTGAAGAAATAGATGGATGGGAAATATTATAATTATTTCAAAAAACTAGGCCAAGATCGACATTTCAATAAATGATGTTGGGACAACAGAACAGCCGTTTAGAAAAACTTGAAATCATATCCTATAAGGTAACAGGTACCTATAAGGTACCTGACTGAATGGGAAAGCTTTCAGACTATAAATCAAGATACAAAAGTAATAAGTAAATAAACTAATAAATTTGACTACAAATTTTTAAAGTATATACTTTTACATTGCCAAAAATATCTCAGTCAAATATAAACAAGAAACTCAGAGAAAATACTTGTAAAATATATCACAGACAAAAGACAAGATCTATTATACATAAAAATCAAGGTTTTTTGTTTTTTTTTTTAATTGAGAAAATAAGGAATCCAGTTTTTGGTCAAAATGGAATAAAAAAGATCAGAATATTCTCCCATTGGAAACAACTATGACAAAACATTTGACTCAATGACACTCAAATTACTAGACATCAGAAGTTGAAATGACAGAGTCCCTAAAAGACTAGAAACAACTTAAGTGAGTTTGACGATTGTCCCAGGTGACATCATGGAGAAAGTTTTCAGGGCATTGTGACGGAAAGAGTGCCTACGCCAAAACAATTGTCTCTCTGGTTGAAGAATGGAGCCAGCATCTAAGGAAGCCTAGAGATCTTTACAAGGCAATCTCATGAGACAGAGTACTAGACAGAGAGAGCTGTCTAGCTGTCTGCCATCAAGGAGAGGATGTCATAGATTGATCGGAAGACAGTCTCTATCAATATACTGAAAACTGATTAGCTCATTTGTGTGAGGAAACTAAGGCCTAGGAAAGAATCACCTAAAAAGACTATAAGAAAAAGGGAACAGAGTTCATATAGGGCTTATGAAAATTCCTGTTCTCACCAGCTTGAATAAAAAGAATAAAAAGAAAAAAAAACACCTTGTAACTAATAGGACAACAGCTATAGTAGTAACAGTCTTGCCTCAGTAGTGGGAAAAGATTATCCTTAGTCTAAACACAGTTCTTTTTTCACTTAACAAACATTAAGACCCAAATGATCAAACTTTTTCTAAGTAATCTGATCATGTCCCAGAAAAAAAGGTCAGAGATATCTATAGGAGAATAAAATTTCCCTACACATAAAAATATAAAATTCATAAT
>SJYW01002319.1:1237598-1247625 GCA_006410735.1 Raphicerus campestris
CTTCATGGGAAATAGATGGCGAAACAGTGGAAACAGTGGCTGACTTTATTTTGGGGGCTCCCAAATCACTGCAGATGGTGATTGCAGCCATGAAATTAAAAGACGTTTACTCCTTGGAAGAAAAATTATGGCAAACCTAGCATATTGAAAAGCAGAGACATTACTTTGTCAACAAAGGTCCATCTAGTCAAGGCTATGGTTTTTCCAGTGGTCATGTATGGATGTGAGAGTTGGACTATAAAGAAAGCTGAGCACTGAAGAATTGATGCTTTTGAACTGTGGTGTTGGAGAAGACTTTTGAGAGTCCCTTGGACTGCAAGGAAATCCAACCAGTCCATCCTAAAGGAAATCAGTTCTGAATATTCATTGGAAGGACTGATGTGAAGCTGAAACTCCAATACTTTGGCCACCTGACGGAAAGAGCTGACTCATTTGAAAAGACCCTGATCCTGGGAAAGATTGAGGGCAGGAGGAAAAGGGGACGACAGAGGATGAGATGGTTGGATGGCATCACCAACTCAATGGACATGGGCTTGGGTGGACTCTGGGAGCTGGTGATGGACAGGGAGGCCTGGCGTGCTGTAGTTCATGGGGTCACAAAGAGTTGGACATGACTGAGTGACTGAACTGAACTGAACTGAAACTTTCTCATACTGCAATCTTAACAGAGTAGAAACAGTGCGAACATTTGGGAGTATGCTAGGTTGGCCTCAGTGTGTGACTTGTCCCTGAACTCCTGAGATATCAAAATTCTCTGTAGTCAGATTCTGTGTAGTTTTGGAAGGCCTTTGATGGACAGTGTGTATTTATTACCCTATTGAAAGAGTTGACCAGAATATTTGTGACTTTTCTCCACTTTTAATTTTGGTTTTAGTTTAAAAGACATTTTTCTTGAAATGTCTTCAGTAGAAACATATTTTTCCTCCATGAAAAATTTGTTTTGACTTTCTTCATTCTAAAATTTGGTGGTGGAACAAATAATCTATACTATGGCCTGGACTGAATGTTCCCCCTTCTCCCCCAAATTCATATATTAAAACATTATCCCTAATGTGATGGTGTTTGGAGGTGGGGGTTTTGAGAGATGCTTAGGTCCTGAGGGGAAGAGCACTCTTAAAAGAGACTAGTGCCCTTCTAAAGAGATACCAGAGAGCTCCCTTGCTGTTCCACCAGGTAAGGACACAGAGGGAAGACGGCTACCTATGAAGCAGGAAGTGGGCCCCCACCAGTCACCGCATCTGCTCATAGCTTGATCTTGGACTTTCTAGTCTATGGAAGTGTGAGAAATAATTTTCTATTGTTTGTAAGTTACCAGTCTATGGTATGTTTTTATAAAAGCCTGAATGGACTAACACACACAACAACAATGAAATTAGGTGTCCGGAGATGGTCACTGTGGATTAGATGGTCAGGAGGCTAACCCCACTAAGGGGTAAAATTAAAACAACAAAATCACAATTAAGAAGAGTCCTTCAGGCTGCTGTAGAGTTGCCTGAGCCCACCATTTGTTCTCGGGTTGAATATAAAGAGAAAATTTGTACAAGGCACACAACACCCCTGCCCTTTCTATAGCACCTATACAGAAGGATACTCTCTCCTCATTTTCTCCCACCATTTTCTTACTAAATACTACTACTCATCCAGAATGAGAGATAGGAGGAAGAAAAGGAAAACGCTTTCTCTTATAGTGAAAATAATTAAATATCCCCTGTCCAATTTTTCTAACTAAAGAGAAAAGTTGCTGGGTTTTGCTTCTAAACTATTCAGCTGGCACCAGTAGGAATACTGAGTCTGAGACCCTAGACTGCCAGAGAGCTCCTAACCCGAGAGTATTGATTAGTGAGAACTTCCACAAAGGCCTCCACCTGAATACAAGACAGCATCACCCAACTGCCAGGNCTCTGGGAGCTGGTGATGGACAGGGAGGCCTGGCGTGCTGTAGTTCATGGGGTCACAAAGAGTTGGACATGACTGAGTGACTGAACTGAACTGAACTGAAACTTTCTCATACTGCAATCTTAACAGAGTAGAAACAGTGCGAACATTTGGGAGTATGCTAGGTTGGCCTCAGTGTGTGACTTGTCCCTGAACTCCTGAGATATCAAAATTCTCTGTAGTCAGATTCTGTGTAGTTTTGGAAGGCCTTTGATGGACAGTGTGTATTTATTACCCTATTGAAAGAGTTGACCAGAATATTTGTGACTTTTCTCCACTTTTAATTTTGGTTTTAGTTTAAAAGACATTTTTCTTGAAATGTCTTCAGTAGAAACATATTTTTCCTCCATGAAAAATTTGTTTTGACTTTCTTCATTCTAAAATTTGGTGGTGGAACAAATAATCTATACTATGGCCTGGACTGAATGTTCCCCCTTCTCCCCCAAATTCATATATTAAAACATTATCCCTAATGTGATGGTGTTTGGAGGTGGGGGTTTTGAGAGATGCTTAGGTCCTGAGGGGAAGAGCACTCTTAAAAGAGACTAGTGCCCTTCTAAAGAGATACCAGAGAGCTCCCTTGCTGTTCCACCAGGTAAGGACACAGAGGGAAGACGGCTACCTATGAAGCAGGAAGTGGGCCCCCACCAGTCACCGCATCTGCTCATAGCTTGATCTTGGACTTTCTAGTCTATGGAAGTGTGAGAAATAATTTTCTATTGTTTGTAAGTTACCAGTCTATGGTATGTTTTTATAAAAGCCTGAATGGACTAACACACACAACAACAATGAAATTAGGTGTCCGGAGATGGTCACTGTGGATTAGATGGTCAGGAGGCTAACCCCACTAAGGGGTAAAATTAAAACAACAAAATCACAATTAAGAAGAGTCCTTCAGGCTGCTGTAGAGTTGCCTGAGCCCACCATTTGTTCTCGGGTTGAATATAAAGAGAAAATTTGTACAAGGCACACAACACCCCTGCCCTTTCTATAGCACCTATACAGAAGGATACTCTCTCCTCATTTTCTCCCACCATTTTCTTACTAAATACTACTACTCATCCAGAATGAGAGATAGGAGGAAGAAAAGGAAAACGCTTTCTCTTATAGTGAAAATAATTAAATATCCCCTGTCCAATTTTTCTAACTAAAGAGAAAAGTTGCTGGGTTTTGCTTCTAAACTATTCAGCTGGCACCAGTAGGAATACTGAGTCTGAGACCCTAGACTGCCAGAGAGCTCCTAACCCGAGAGTATTGATTAGTGAGAACTTCCACAAAGGCCTCCACCTGAATACAAGACAGCATCACCCAACTGCCAGTTGCACCCGTTGTGGGACGTCTCACCCAAACAACAAGCAAGACAAAAACACAAACCCAATCATCAGCAGACAGGATTCCCACAGGTACCCCAAAACATACCACCTCACACAGCCCTACCCATCAGAGGGGAAAAGCTCACCTCCTCCAACCAGAATGCAGGCACAAGTCACTCCCAACACAAAGCCTAAAGTATTCAACTGGTACCAAAACCATCATGAAGTTCTTCATTTTAAATAGAGGAGTATTGGGCTTCCTTAGGGACTCAAAGGTAAAGAATCCACCTGCCAATACAGGAGGCATCAGTTTGACCCCTGATCCAGGAAGATCCCATGTTCTTCAGAGCAAATAAGCCCAGACGCCACAACCAGTGAGCCTGTGCTCTACAGCCGGGAGCTACAACTACTGAATCCACGTGTCCTGGAGTCCATGTTCTGCAGCAAGAGAAGACACCACCATGAGGAAGCCATGCGCTGCAACTGGAGAGCAGCCCCTGCTGCCCACAGCTAGAGGAAAGCCTGCACAGCAACAAGGACCAAGCACAGCCAAAAATACATGAGCAAAACTAAATTGGGTATTATTAAAAATAGGCACATCCTGCCTATGTTAAAGCAGATCTCAAATAGGCCATTGAATCTCTTGTTTCTTTCTACTTGGTGTTATATTTCCTATTTTCTTCAGTGGATAGCAAACTTCTTGGGAGAAATGATCACGCCTTAAGCACCTTTTGCACCTCTATCATCTGTCTGCTATGTTTTGAATAAAACAAACCTTGAAAGAATAAAGCAATAAATACAAATGTCAAGTATAGATTATAAAAATACTCTGTCTACAGATTACTAAATATGTTTGTAGGAAAGGATTTAAACGTCTGAACTGAAAATTCTAATATTCAAAATGTTTGATTTTTTTTCCTAATTGAAGGAAAGATAAAGATGGAATTTCCGGTACACGGTAACACCAAAATGTTCTTAGGTTCTTTTTTCAGTTTTGAGAATTCTCATGATTTGATTTTCATCCAACACTGTCAGTTGAGACATCTGATAATCTAAAAGCATTCAGAGAATTAGGATCCCATATGGTTCAAAAATATTTCCTATCCGGCAGGGAAAAAGAGAACATACTGTGAAAATAATACCGGTATATCCTTCAACTTACGTGTACAAGGAGCACAAATAAATTTAAATCATTATCCATGATTATAATGATCATCAGTATTGATTACAATGAACAATATAGGAATATACAATTTCCATAACCACTCTGTATTATAAAAAATACCTGAGGTATATTTCAAAGCAAAGATAGCCATGGAGTTATGGCTTGTCCTTCAGAAGCAACAATAATTGGAAATGAGCACTGAATGAGGAGTCCTGACTTATTACTAATGAATTGTATAAACCTGGAAAAGTCATTTAACTTCCTTAGGACTTAATTTTCTCAACTAAACAATGATAAAGTTGGGCCAGATGTTCCCTTCTAACACAGCGTCTGTTCTGGAGGTTCTAGCAGGAAGTACATCTATTCATATATTGTCTGAAGAATAACTGTCCTTGTTTAGGGGTAAATAATTTTCTTTAAATGAGTGAGTAGTATTAAGGGATACATTTACATAGTGATGAAAGGACAGGGACTTGGGTTCAGCCAGCTGTACCAAGTGAATTAATAATGATAAAAATGAATGGCTGTTAATACTCATTGAGTGTTGACTGTGGGCCAGACACTGCTTTAACCCTCAGAAAACATCTATGAAACTGATCTTGCTATTAATTTCCTCATACTACAGATGAGAAAACCAAAGGTAAGAGATAAGTGTGAACTTGACTGAGATCACACAGTAAGTGACAGAGTTGCTGCGGCAACCACGGTGGCAATAGAGTGGATGATAGAAGCAGATAAGCAGATGCCTCGCGTCCCATAGTGTCTAGGCAAGTGTCTGCCACATGAGATGCCTCATAGAGATCAGATGGATGGGATGTCCCCTGCTCATCCAGTGTCTGCGTTAACCTTCTTTTCCATGATCTCTCCCAGTGAATTGGAGATTAATAGAAAGAATATGGAATGAGGAGATCCAGGGTTCACACCACAGTTTTGCTCTTTAATAGCAGTGACTTCGGGCAACTGAGCTTCCTTTCTGTATGTGTAAAATGGAGATAACAATGATGCCTACCTTTTAGATCTGTGGTACATAATGTTTATGAAATTGCTTCCTAAACTATAAAGTAAAATTGCTAAAAATAAAGTATGCCTGCTAGGAACTATTTTTTTTTCCTCCTATCTTTTTTGTTAGGAACATAGAGCTGTAAATCTTCTAGTTTCATGTTGTTTTTGCCAGAAATAGTCTATTCTGAAAGAGGCAGCATGTGTGGTGGAAAAAACTGTAGGTTTTATTCCTAGCTCTGCCATTTACTTAGCTTTGCGGCCATGGGCAAGTCACTTAATTGGGCGTCCTGCAGGGCCTCAGGCTCAGAAGAGGCCTGTATTTGGAGTTTAATGTTCTGTGGTTGCTTGTCTTAAAATTTGTCATAATTTTTTTCTTCAAATTTTTATTTTTTAATTTTTTTGGGTATAATTGTTTTACAACTTGAATTTGTATTTTGTGCATGAAGAATGATGGGACTATGGGGTATGTGTTGGGGTTTCTCACCACTTACCAGGGATGGGTTCCACTGAAAACCTCTTCACAGCTCCCTGGGCCCTGGGCCCTGATTGGACTCCCCCTATCACACTTGATCTCCAAATTGCTGTACTCTGCTCTCCACCCCTAGCAGGGTCTGGCAGGGGCAGAGGGAGGGTTAGGGTTGGACACTTATTCTCTACATACCTTAGGGTAGGGTATAGCATCCCCTATTCCCCACTAGTTGGCAGTATCATGGGACATTTGATAGGCAGCAGGCTGGAGTTTTTCCTTGATCCAGGTACCAAGCACATCCTAACACAAAGATTTAAAAATCCTTGGAGGATGTCTGTCTCCCATAAATTGGGATGACAGGTCTTTGTGAAAGGGAGACACCTGGTTTGACTTCCCAGACACGTTAGAGGGCAGGGTCCCTGGTGCCTGTGAGGGCCTGTGCTTTCCCCAAAGTATCCTGTAGCTGGGTATGCTCCCTTGGGTTGATTCTATGCCTGGGGGCCTTCTCCTTCCTTCTAGCCAACTTTCAACTTTCCTGAGTTTGGCTTGTGTTAGCTCTTTCAGCCAGCTCAGTGCACCCTTTGTATTAAAGCTGTGAAGTAGGAAATGTGTATTTCTGGTGATTCTGCTTAACAGGGTAAATGCTCTGATATTTGCATTTTAAATTGTCATTGCCCAATATAAAAACAAGTGGCAAAATTCATGCTAATAACATAAAATTTTAACTTCTCTTTCCTCAGAACATTCACTAGTAAATTAAGAACACCATGGCAAATTCAGACCAAGATCCAGAAAGTAAAAAGCTTTGTTTGTACTTTTCATGACACTTTTACCCCCTGAGTTTTTGGTTAAGGAACCTGATGTTTTCATTTTGTACTAGTTATCCCAAATTGTATAGCTGGGTATGTTCCCACTGTGTAAGCTCTGCATAATTACTTGGTCCCTGCCTTGCTGCACAGCATACCTGCAGCTAACCAGCAGTTCTACAAGCTCGGTTAGGGAACATGGGTGGACCAAAGCATGAACAGCTCACTCTCTATCGGGTTGTTTGTGGTTTTATCTTTACCTTTCCAAGAAGGTGGGAAAGAAGAAATGGGAGCCATTTCCTTAAAAATTGTGAAGTGAAGTGAAGTGAAGTGAAGTAAAAGTCGCTCAGTTGTGTCTGACTCTTTGTGACCCCATGGACTGTATAGAGTATTCTCCAGGCCAGAATACTGGAGTGGGTAGCCTTTCTCTTCTCCAGGGGATCTTTCTAACCCAGGGATCGAACACTGGTCCCCCTCATTGCAGGCAGATTCTTTACCAGTTGAGCTACAAGGGAAGCCCAAGAATACTGGAGTAGGTAGACTATCCCTTCTCCAGGGGATCTCCCTGATTCAGGAATCAAACCAGGGTCTCCTGCATTGCAGGCAGATTCTTTACCAACTAACTGAGCTATCAGGGAAGCTCTTAAAAACTGTGGGGGTCACTCAAAACTGTGAGGATCACTCAACTCCAACCAAGGTGATGCATCACCAAACATTAAGTAGATATCATTTCCATTTGTGGTTCCAAGGGTGGGCTTAAATTATGAGGATGATGAGAAATATAGTAACTTGTGTGGTCTTCTGGGGCTCCTCTTTTTCTTCCTTCCTTTCTTTCTATCTTTCTTTCCCCGTTCTCTCTTTCACTTATACTATCATTTCACAACATATACTGAGTGCTTACCATATTGCACACATTTTGTTAAGCATTGAGGGTTCAAAGGTGATTAGGGCATTCTCTTCTAAGGAGCTCAAAGTTAATGAGAGTTGGGTGGGAATGAAGACAGGAACATAAATTGACAATTATTTTCTCTGATAGCAAGTGCAATATTTATGGTTATACAGAGAAAAGATCCCTGAAATACATAGGCATGGATCACAACAGATGTTTTCAGGAAGGTGACATCTCTGTTACCTACTAAGTGATGAGTAAAAGGAAGCCAGGATATAGAAAGTGGTAGAGGAGGGAGAAAGGGATTTTGCATGGATTGGTTATATTACGAGCAAAGGCACTGAGGCAAGAAACAGTGTAGTGAGAGTGAAAACCAGCGATTGTTTACTATTAACTAGGCTGGAAAAATAGGGAAATAACTAGCAAGGAGCCTTGCAAACGATGATAGCAAGTGGGCTTCATCCTGTAACACTGGGCAGCCAATGAATGGTTTTATCCCTGGAAGGGAGATGGTTGCCTTTACAACTTAGAGAGCATGCTCCACTGGCTATTTGAAGAATGGATTTGAAAGGATGAAAGTGGAAATTAGAAGCTAGAGCCTGTTTAGCTCTTGCAGCAATAATACAAAGAGACAATGGAAGCCTGAAGGAGGGCAGTAGTAGCTCTGGTGGTTTTGTACTAAAGGCATACGAAAGAATTAAAGCTGTCTGAACTTATTGTTGATTAAATGTAGGAGTCAGTAGAAGGGAGGGGCAAGGAGGGCTGTTTAGGTGACTGATGGCTAAAGGTCAGGTGAGAAATAGACTTCAAGAAGAGGTGGAGATTTTGGAGGTGCAGTGGGGAAGAATGGGTGCCTATGGAACTGGCAGGTACAGATGTCAGCAGGCAGAGGAAGCTGAAGTTTAGGGAGAAGTTTGGGTTGGAGTTGTAGATTTGGGGAGGATCAAGATCTAAGTGGCAGCTGTAACTATGAGATGGATGAATGCACCCATGGGGAAACCATGATAGAGGAAAAGGAAAGAGAAAGGTAATGAGGAGAGAGAAAATGTTGTCACAGAAGCCAAGAGAGTAAAGAGTTCCACAAATGAGGACATGAACTGGTGGTTAAATATGGCAGCGCGATCCTGAAAGAAGCGGGAAAGGTCCTTTGATTTGGTAATTATAGAGCTGCTCAGGATGGATCACAGGAGGAGCCTGCTCAGAACTGTAGGAACAAAAGCTAGATTGAAGAGGACTGTGAAATAAAAAGTGTGGAGACAGCAAATATAGACTACTCTTTAGAGAAAATTGAGTAAGGGAGAAAAAAATTTGGAGCACAGCTGGAGAAGAAGAATCAAGGGTGAGTTGCTTCCTTTTTTTTTCTTCTCACTTCTCTAAAGAATAGGAGGCACTTAAGCAAGTTTACAGGCAGAAGAAAGGAAAATACAGAGGAATGGGAAACTGTGGGAAGCAGGCGAGGAGAAAGGAAACTGGCGGAGGTAATGAGAGAGCACGTCCTCTGTGTCTGGAGGGAAGGACGTGAGCTGGGGGAGGACGCAGAGCCCTGTGCTCAGTTGGGCCTTCACTATTGGTACTTCTCCCATCCTGGGCCCTTGTCAATTCCTCAGGCCATCTCTGTTGCTGAACTGAGCTGTGAAACTGTCAAGTCAGGCAACTGTGCTGAATGAGTTCTCTACAGATTACCACTATCTAATATAGTATACTTTATACTTTATAGCCAATCCATTTCTTGAAAAAAAAAAAAGAGAAAAAAAGTATTGTTTCCCTGATAACAGTTCTCCAAGTCTCTAATCTTATATTTACATCCCTCAGTCTTACAAGGTACCTTCCTATTCTGAGTGGACTCAACCATGAACTCCTCCAATATCTCTCTTTCCTATCTCAATTTCTTATGTCCTCACCTTCAAGTTTTTTCTTGCAATACTGAAAGTTCTATTGATCTTTCAAAGTCCAATTCAAGTGGACCCCTTATCTCTGTTTTGCTTTCATCTTACATGTGCATTTTAAGTTATTTGATGTTTTTACCTTATTTCCCAAGATATTTTAAATACTTTTAGAACAAGAAAGGATTTAATCAACCAACCAATTGCCCTAATGCCCTTCTTTTTTCAATTTTGTCTTTTCATTTTTAAATTTCTTTGACTCACTCATATATTTTTTTTTTCCACTAAACTGTTAAATCCCTTAAGGGCAGGTACATGCTTTTATTATCTGTTCCAGCAGTGACAGCGCATTGTAAATAATAGCTCCCTACTCCAATTAATGGCTGTGAGCTCCTGGAGGATAGAGAAATAGATAAAGATATATGCATATACAGATGTTGTTGTTGTTTAGTCAATAAGTCCTGGTTGAATCTTTTGTGATCCATGGACTGTAGACTTCCAGGCTCCTCTGTCCATGGGATTTCCCAGGCAAGAATACTGGAGTGGGTTGTCATTTCCTTCTCCA
>SJYW01002319.1:1252230-1264987 GCA_006410735.1 Raphicerus campestris
CATTCAGAAAACTAAGATCATGGCATCCAGTCTGATCATTTCATGGCAAATAGATGGGGAAACAGTGGAAACAGTGACAGACTTTATATTTTGGGGCTCCAAAATCACTACAGATGGTGACTGCCGCCATGAAATTAAAAGACACTCTTTGAAAGGAAAGTTATGACCAACCTAGACAGCATATTAAAAAGCAGAGACATTACTTTGTCAACAAAGGTCTGTCTAGTCAAGGCTATGTTTTTTCCAATAGTCATGTATGGTTGTGAGAGTTGGACTATAAAGAAAGCTGAGCACTGAAGAATTGATGCTTTTTCAACTGTGTGTTGAAGAAGACTCTTGAGAGTCCCATGGACTGTAAGGAGATCCAACCCATCCATCCTAAAAGAGATTAGTTCTGAATATTCATTGGAAGGACTGATGTTGAAGCTGAAACTCCAATACTTTGGCCACCTGATACCAAGAGCTGACTCATTTGAAAAGACCCTGAGTTGGGAAAGATTGAAGGCAGGAGGAGAAGGGGATAACAGAGGATGAGATGGCTGGATGGCATCACCAACTCAATGGACACGAGTTTGAGTAAACTCTGGGAGTTGGTGATGGACAGGGAAGCCTGGTGTGCTGCAGTCCACGGGGTCGCAAAGAGTCAGACACGACTGAACGACTGAACTGAACTGAATGAACTGAGCTGAATGTAAACTAATAGCAACAACAATAATGACTGACTTGAGACTATGTAAATAGGGTTGTAACTACTGGAAAATATATAAAGTAATAGGTGTTTAAAAATTCATTTTGAAACCGTAGTGTCAGTTGAAAAGAGAGTAAGGAAACTGACTAAATTTGGCTTTAAGTCAAATATTCATCATGAGTATTAAGAGTAACTCCTAAAAGAAGAAAAGTAGAACATATAACTTACAAATGAGTTGAAAATAAGAGAGAAGTGATGATGAAAATTATTAATTCACTAGGGGATAGGCAAGGAGGAATAAGAGGCAAAGAGAAGTATAGAAAGTAGCATGAAAATAAGGTGGTAGAAATAAATCCACTGATCAGTGGGCCTGGCCAAACATAAATGGGTAAAAGTTTGTGCTATATTCTGTATACGAGAGACGTACTTAACACATAATGACTTAGAAAGGTTAAGTAAAGAAACAAACCACACATATACTATCCAGAACCAAAAAGCGACAAATTTTGCAAGTCATGACAATATGGGGCATCACAGAGCTGGACGTGAAAAGCACTGCTGGGGATGCTGAAAATGGTTAAATGAGGAACAAATTCACCTAAAAATATAATTCTGAAATAGTATGTACCTAATGGTAAAGTCTTAAATGTGAAATGCAGATATTGACAGAAGAGAACGAGAAGTAAACAAAAGCGCCAATGTAAAGAGTGGTTTTTAACCAGATCACTGTCTGTCGTTGATGGGCCAGGCAGGTAAAAGTTTAGCAAAGACATCCAAGATTTTAATAAGACAACAAGTGTGACCTAATGGCTATATATTAAAAAAATGACCTATGCCCCATAGAGAATAGCTGTAATATTTAGGCACATGTGCAACATAATTAGGGTCACAAAGGAAATACCAACAAATACCAAGGCATTTTTATCATACTGGCCACCTTTTCTTACTTCACTGCTATTAATTTGAAATTAATAACAAATAGCAGAGTTTCATGTTTTTGTAAATGAAGAAAAAATGTCTAAAGCATAGACAATAAAATAGTTATCATGTAATAATAATTGCTAATGTTACTTGAGCAGTGACTAGATACCAGGCACTGGTTAGTGCATCTGACACGTATTAGCCAGTTTAATGCTCATGACAACCCTATGACACAAGAACTATCATCTTCAGATAATGATATTCAGTTCAGTTCAGTTCAGTCGCTCAGTCGTGTCCAACCCTTTGCAACCCCATGAATCGCAGCACGCTAGGCCTCCCTGTCCATCACCAACTACCAGTGTTCACTCAGACTCACGTCCATCGAGTCAGTGATGCCATCCAGCCATCTCATCCTCTGTCTGATATTACAGATATTCTATTAGCTTACAGATAATGACATTCAGGTGCAGAGTGATTCAATAACTCGTCCAAGAGGCAGAACCATCTTTTTCTTTAATCACAACCCCAAACTGCTTCTCCACTTAGAAAATAAGCCTGTAACTGAATGATCATGAAAATAAAATATACAGAAACACGCAGGGTGCATCAAAAGTGGTAACGACTGGGGTATTTATAGTGTTAAATACCATAGCTGAGTTACACAGTCAGCTGAATGAACCCTACCGTAGTAAATGCGATGAAATTCGTAGAAAGCGCAAATTGGTAAAATAGAAAACAAGGAAACGATAGAGGAGATTATAAAACCCAAAGCTGATTCCCTGCAGAAACTAATAAAATGGTAAGACCTGCAAGCAAGATGGAGCAAAAAAGGAGAGACAAAGCACGTACTAAACGCACTACACGTTGCCAGAGATGGAGCAGAGAGTTTTGAAGACCAAGAGGGAGTGCTGTTCACAATACAGGACCAGTGCTGGGAAAACAGGTAAAATGGACAGTTTTCCCAAATAAACCTAACTTCTCAAGGGACTGGAAGAAGAAGCGATAAGCTGAATATCAAAAATCATGGAAGAATTCTATCAGTACTTAAAAGTCACTCCCAAAATCTAACCCCAGAAATGTTCGGTGGTGCATACCCAATGATTATCTGAATGCTAGAAAGACTCTTTTAAACAGATTATGAGGCAACGCTTCTAACTCACTTCACGAACTCATACAGTGAAAGGAAAATTACAAAGACTCATTTGTGAATGTCTACAAAAATCCTAAATAAATTTGGCGAACTGAGCTTTGGCAATATATAAATAAAAGAATTCTTCATGAACAAATTGGGTTAATTGCAGAGTGCAAAGATAGTTTAAAATTAGAAAGTCGTGTTCACGTTATTATCACACTAACAGATTAAAAGAGAAAAAAGAGCATTTTGGAAAACACAGAAATGGCACTTGATAAAATTCAACATCAGTTCATGATAACATTTTGTTTTTACTAAAACAGGAATAGAAAAAAAAAAAAGCTTGCTTAACCTACTTTTATTTTTATTTAGGAAAATTAAAATCTGAAGCCAATTCGGTGGAGCAGTGAGCCCACAGATATGTGCAGTGTCATCCTCTGAACCTGGTCATTTGTTTATTTGTTTTGTCTTGGTTTTGGATCATCTAGATGTTAAATGGAAAAATAATTGGGATAACAGAGGAAGTGATGATACAGAAAGTTTATAAAATCGAGACACTGACCAAAGGATAGAAAACAAATTATCACTAAAAAAAAGAGTTGAAGCAAAGAAGAGGACTGTGGTTGGTACCACTTTAGACACTGTGTTAGTCCATTTAGCAAACTATCACTGACCGTGTGGCTTATAGATAATAGCAATTTGACGGTTCTGGAGGATGGAAGTCCACGATCAAGACTCTGGCAGGTTCAGTGTCTGCTGGGAGCAGGGCGGGTGGCCTCCTTCCTGGTTCTTGAGCAGCTGGCTTTTAACTGTGTTCTCATGTGGTGGAAGGATTCCCTGGTGGCTCAGTGGTAAAGAATCTGCCCGCCAATGCAGGAGACACAAGTCCCATCCCTGGTCTGGGAAGACCCCTTGGAGAAGGGAATGGCAGTCCACTCCAGTATTCTTGGGCTTCCTGGTGGCTCAGCTGGTAAAGAATCCTCTTGCAGTGTGAGGGTTCGATCCCTGGGTTGGGAAGATGCCCTGGAGGAGGGCATGGCAACCCAATCCAGTATTCTTGCCTGGAGAATCCCATGGACAGAGGAGCATGGCGGGCTACAGTCCATGGGGCTGCAGAGTCGGAAAGGACTACGCATGCGGTGGAAGAGGGTAAGGACTTTTGGGGGTCTCTTGTAGAACATCTCTGACCCCATCTCCAGGGCTCTGGCTCTCTCCAAGCTCCACCTCCTAATACCGTTACACTGGTTTCAACAGATGAAGTTCCGAGGGTCCTAAACATTCATTCTGTGGCAAAAGGTTAGGCAATAAAAGCAAATAGCTTGGAGAACTGGGAAGCAGACAAGAAGAGGTGAAAACTTACAAGAGGTAGACAAAGAAGGACTCATAAGAACCATAGAAATTCATCTAGATGAAAAGTTAGAAGGAAACAAAATGGCAATTTGAATCTAGTAAAACATTTGTGGGGACAAGGAGTGGTCATTTAAATCAAAAAAGAGGAAAAGAGGAGGAGAGGAAAGGGGAAAAAAAAATACCACTCACTCTGGTAATATGTTAAGTAGAACTCTCAGAGCTAAGGGTTTTTCTCCTCACCTGGGCCAGAGAGCTGTTGTCATGCTGTGCTCACGTCATAAATCTTTTGTGCAACCAGTGTGCCGTCAGCCCTGCGCATCTCTAATTGGGGTGCAGGCAGGCAACTCCTGGTTGTACCCTGGGGGCATAAGAACAGAGGCACTGGCCCCCAAATATCACCTGCATGGTACAACACTGGAGATGTACGTTGGTTAAAAAATACTGTATGTATATAAATGCTTACATGCTATGTAAGTGGCATTAGCGTTATGGAAGATAAGGTAACATATATGATAGGGATAAGACAAGCTTTACTGTAGTCTGTAATAACACCTTGACAGGCTTTAGGATATACACAGCAGCAGCCTTTATTCATGCCTTCATTCCAAAATCTTCCCTGAGTGCCTGCTTGAGATGCAAGAGACAGTCTGCCCTTGTGGAGCTCGCAGTGTTTCAGGAGAGGCCTGGTACTCAGGTACAATACCAGGCAGACTTGAGAGTTGCCTTGAGACCCACAGCCTCATCCTGTAGAGGTAGAGCTCAGTGAGCTGTGGGCATCCCGGAAGGCTCCGTGGAGGAGGTGGCATCTGCCAGGACCCTGAAGCGCAGGAGACATGTGAATGTGAAAAGATGGAGATGACTCAGACAAACAAAGCAGTCCTCTTTCCTTTCATGTAACACTGGATACTCTCCAGTCACCCATTTAAGAAATGTGAGCATAGGTCAGGCACGTTTGTGTTAGGAAAGAAGAGGCCTGAATCTGGCATGGAAAACCCCTTAGGGGGTCCCTGGACACTTAGGATGAGCTGGAGGAGACAGGAGTATGCAGGTTTCTGGCTTTAGTACCTCGACTTGGGACAGTCTTGGAATTCCAAGTCTCAGATACCCATTACCCTTTCTTCTCAGCCAGCCTCCAGCACTAACAGAAACCAGTGAGGAATGATGCCTGTTTCCCCCTGCTCTTCAGGCAGAGGGGGATGTCGACGGGGTCAGCTTGGACCTCCACGTGGCTCCCCCGTTCAAAGGAGTGAATCTAGTCGTTTAAATCTCCTAACATAGCCCAAAGCAAGGGTACTTGTGAATAATTTGAAAAAGCAAGCAGAAATCTTTGATTGGGCTACTTCAGAATATCTCATAATAGAAAGACTCCTATATTTCAATCATCAGAATTATAATATCCTCCCACATTCACACTTAGGATGACCATTTTGAGTGGTGGTGTTTCTTTGCGAGCTGGGATAACTGTGGTCAATGACAAGCAGAAATGTCCCCTGCCAGGTTCATAGAGATTTCCCCTGGGAAGTTTGCCCTGAGGGACAGATTAAGAATCTGCCTGCAGTGCAGGAGACCTGGGTTTGGTCCCTGGGTCGGGAAGATCCCCTGGAGAAGGGAATGGCGACCCACTCACTTCAGTATTCTTGCCTGGAAGATCCTATGGAGAGGGGAGCCTGGTGGCCTACAGTCCATGGGGTCACAAAGAGTCAGACACGACTGAGCGACTAAGGAATCAGAGCGAAAGGACAGACGTTATAATGCACACATTCTTTAGAGATGTTGGCAAAGTGTTTTACATGCCAAGGTGTATAAAGGCGTCGACAGGTATGAGAGGCCTTAAAATCTTTGGTGGCTGGTGATCCGGGCCTTGTTATTCTTAAGTCCTGGGACTAGAAGCCTAGCGTCTCTGCAGAAATGCAGACTCCGGCCCCACCTTGGACCCAGATCCCCAGGCATTTAGTATGAACAGTACAGTTTGAAAAGTCCTGGCTTAGAGAGCCTTGAGAGGAAGCCATCAATAACCCTGGTCAGATCCCATGAGGTTCCCTAGCGGAAGGAAAGCCAAACATTACTGCTTTATAAACTCTAATATTAATGTTGATATCAAGCAGGTCAGGTCATACTCTTAAATTATTTCCCATCAGTATCCATGACCCAACTAGTTATACTGTTTTTCATTAGTTCTCAGAAAAAATAGGGAGGAAATTCAGTCTATTTAAATCCAAATTAAGCTTTGGTCTGCAGTACTCCCACTACGAGGACATGTTGAAAGTCACCATACCACTTCTGCCTGCATGATGATTAAAAGTAAATCCTAACCCAAAAGGCCTCAGCTTGGCACACCTTGTTTTCCTCAAATGAATTCTTATTCATTAAATGGCTGAATGTTTGTGAATAAATATCATTCCTATTTTTAAGATCCGAAGACAGATAATTAATGAACTATACTGATAATTACAGAATTTTAATATTTATAGACATCTGTCACTTTACATTTTAAGATAGTCTTACCATATGTGCTGCTGCCTTTTAATTCCAGTAATTAAAGTTTATGAACATATACTGCGAAAATGTGGCTGTAACACTGTCAGATTGATTATTAGGAGGCTCTCTTACCGATAAGCTGTCTGTTTTTTTAAGGGAAATTATTACCAAGATTAAACTTATCCTAGAATCTTGCTCCTTTGTTGTTTTTTTAAAAAATGATTTTGTGTGCACGTTTTAGGTCAAGTTCAGCCCCGGGTATGTGGCTGTACTTAGGTTATATCTATACAGATGACATTATTTAATATGTGAAATGTATCACTAATTTGTCAGAATTTCTGCCTAAGAAGGAAGACTTACATCCTTCATACATTTTATTTATCTGTTGGCTGTGCGGGGTGTTTGTTGCCTTATGCGGGCTTTCCTTGGCTGCGACGAGTGGGAGCTCCTTTTCCTTGTGGTGGAGCGGGCTTCTCATTGCGGTGGCTCTGTCTTGCGGAGCACAGACTTAGCAGTTGTGGCGCACGGGTTTAGTTGCTCCGCGGCATGTGAAATCTTCCCTGACCAGGAATCGAACCTGTGTCCCTCACATTGGCAGGCAGATTCTTTACCACCATGCCACCAGGAAAGTCCCTTCCATTTTAATCTTCACTAACTTTTCCATGTCCCCTGCAGAGCTCAGAAGACACTGCACAGCTTGAGAAATGCCTTTCTGGCTTCTTTTTTTCACCACTTGGTGCAGCATCCACATTGATTATTGTGTAGTTGAGACGGGTGAAGTTGTTTTTCTCTTTTTTGAGCTTGCCTGAAATATCACCCAGATTGGTTTTGAGTTTCCAAATCCAGGTTGGATTTGACTCAGTCTCCAGGCATTAAAAATAGTAGACACATTTTAATTTAAGTTTTAGCAACAGAGACAATTCCCCAACTGTTCTCGAGAAGTCTGTCTCTTGATACGGGTTTGGGAAAGGAGTCCATCGACTGAGGCAGTGAATGTGCATACGGACAATGGCCCGACCATGTGTAAAAACAGTGTTGATCACAAGCCTGCAGCGGCTCGCCCAGGACTTAAGCCTGGCAGGGCAGACTTGCAGGATGTCAGGCTGGTCTCAGCGAGCAATGCCCGAAACCAAACCGCGACAATAACCTCCCCACCAATCAGTCCAGAGTGGCCAGGACTTGAATAATAACTGACAGCTTCCTTAATTTTGTCCCTGCTTCCTACCTGAGGCCAGCCAGAGAAAGCCACAATACACACCCCTAACTAACCACATGTTGTTGTTGGTTGGTGTTTAGTCGCTCAGTTGCCTCCAACTCTTTGCAACCCCATGGACTGTAGCTCACCAGGCTCCTCTGTCTGTGGGATTGTCCAGGCAAGAATACCCGAGTGGGTTGCCATTTCCTTCTCCAGGGGATCTTCCCAATCCAGGCATCAAAGCCTGCGTCTCCTGCTTGGCAGGCAGATTCTTTCCCAGTGAGCCACCTGGGAAGCCCAACTTAACCACATAGGGTGCCCCGATTCTACTCACTCCATCTGCAGCTTCTCGGTCCAGCAGCCTTGACTCAGGACACGCTTGACGCCGTCGCTTTCCTCTATGACACTCTCCCCCTCCTCTGCTGTTCTTGCATCTCTGCCGAAACACAGGTGCTGGTGGCTGACACCTTGACCTGTGGCACGGAGAATATCCACAGTAGTGGCCACTCTGCTCTCATTTGATCCGAAATTTGGACACAACCTGCTTCCTGGCAGGTAGGAATCTAAGGAGTCCTGGCTTGGTCTCTAGATGATCTAGCATCGTAAACCCTTTTGATTTCCATCCATCCATCCATCCGTCCATCTGAAAAACATCTCTACCTCTCCTGGTGTTGCCTAGTCATGTAGCTGGTAAGGCCTTGCTGTGCTGACTTCTCGTTTGGTTTAGTCGTTAGATTTTTGCCTTATACCTTGTGATTAAGACCAAGCTTGGCCCCTGTTTCGACCCAGCGTTCTCTTTCCAGGTTTCCCGGGTCTTTCCCTCCTGCCTAGCATTCCAGTTCCACTTGTTCTCGTCATCTTGGGATGGAGTGAGTTCAAGCCCGTATCCTGAAGTCCTCTGGGCCTCAGTGATGTCACGTGGCCTTTAGGGTCCTGCTGTGACCCTGACTGCGTCTCTCTTCTCCCCTGCGCTCCTGGCCCCTGCCCCATCCTCCTGGCGCGCCGCTGTCCCGGCCGCTTCCTCTGTCTGTTTGCTCGGGCGCCTTCAGTTCTCAGCTCCTTGCGGTTTGGCCCCTTTCCTTAGCTCACCCCAGATTCACATATGCTGGGGTCATGGACTCCTCAAGTCAGAAGTGTTCCTTGCTTTCTGCGGAAGGGAGGCTTTTCCCATCCAGCCCCCAGGGGCAGCCAGCTGGATGGGGGTTGGTGACTCTAAGGCTGCTGCTCTCAAGGTGAAAAGAACAGTGAGCGAGCCTTAGTTACAGAGCTGGGAGGGTGAGGTCTCAGGGCGCCAAGGAGGATCTCATGGGAGCATCAAGGAGGTTGTCTGAGTCAGCAGGGGATTTCTCTCCCCTTTGGGAATTGATAGCGTGTGTCAGGAACTGCAGCGTCTGTTGTCTTCCTGGAGTTTGTACTCATCTTCCCTTGCTTTTCGGAGTGTCTGTTCTCTATTTTTTAGCCTGAGCTGTTGTCTCTGGTTCTGAGCTTAATGGCTAAACACAGGTAAATGCGCCCTGAGCTCTAAACAGAACAGACTCGCACGTTGCCAGCCTTCCCACCGTGCTGGTGTGTCCCCGAGTTCACAGGCTCACACAGCTCAGCTAAGAGGCCGCGGTTGAAGCTGTGGCGGCCTCAGGCTGGTGGTTCTAACCAGAAGGGGTCTCACTGAAGGCAGCCCAGGTGGTCCCGTGCCAAGGGAGCTGGGTGTGAGAAATCTGAGGGCTTAGGAAAGGACTGATATGTGAGAATAAACAGCAAAGTCTGTGATCACGAAATCTGAAGATGAGTTTGGGCAAGGGAGGAGCGGAAGTTCTCCAGTGATGCTGTGAGTGGGGAATATACTGAAAGCCCGCGTTCTGTCTTTGCTGGTTGTGGACAGAGCTACCCTCTGCAGAGTGAAGCCTGGACATGTGTGCTTTTGTTTAAGGACAGGGCAATGACCTCAAGAGATTTGTGTAGATACTAGCCCCTCTGCATTAATGCTTCCTAATGTCATTTTATGCTTTCCAGTATCCACCAAAGCCCCACCAAGGAAGGCACGGTCATCTCTCTTACATTCTGGCATCCAATCCAATGCTCTCCATGCATGCTGTTTTTAAAAAAATTTATTTATTTTAATTGGAGGCTAATTACTTTACAATATTGTAGTGGTTTTTGCTATACGCTGGCATGAATCAGCCGTGGGCGTACATGTGTTCCCATCCTGAACCTCCCTCCCACCTCCCTCCCCATCCCATCCCTCAGGGTCATCCTAGTATACCAGCCCTGAGCACCCTGTCTCATGCATCAAACCTGGACTGGTGATCTGTTTCACATATGGTAATATACATGTTACAGTGCTGTTCTTTCAAATCATCCCACTCTCACCTTCTCCCATAGAGTCCAAAAGTCTGTTTTTTACATCTGTGTCTCTTTTGCTGTCTTGAATATAGGGTCATCGTTACCATCTTTCTAAATTCCATGAATATGTATTAATATACTGTATTAGTATTTTTCCTTCTGACTTACTTCACTCTGTGTAAGAGGCTCCAGTTTCATCCACTTCATTAGAACTGACTCAAATGCATTCTTTTTAATGGCCGAGTAATATTCCATTGTGTATATGTATCACAGCTTTCTTATCCATTTGCCTGCCGGTGGACATGTAGGTTGCTTCCATGTCCCAGCTATTATAAAACAGAGCTGCAATGAACATTGGGGTACATGTGTTTCTTTCAGTTCTGGTTTCCTCAGTGTGTATGCCCAGCAGTGGGATTGCTGAGTCGTATNTTTTAATAGCTGAGTAATATTCTATTTTGCAAAAAAAAGCAAAACGGCTGTCTGAGGAGGCCTTACAAATAGCTGTGAAAAGAAGAGAAGCAAAAAGCAAAGGGGAAAAGAAAAGATATACCCATTTGAATGCAGAGTTCCAGAGAATAGCAAGGAGAGAGAAGAAAACATTTCTCAGTGATCAATGCAAAGAAATAGAGGCAAACAATAGAATGGGAAAGACTAGAGATCTCTTCAAGAAAATTAGCGATACCAGGGGAACATTTCATGCAAAGATGGGCTCAATAAAGGACAGAAATGGTATGGACCTAACAGAAGCAGAAGATATTAAGAAGAGGTGGCAAGAANTTACAGTCCTAAACAGTTGGACTCGATTGGAGTACTTAGCTCTCACACACGTCATCTAGTTCTGCCCCCTAAGACAGAACATAAACCTAGACACTGTGATGAGCTTTTCAGCTCAAGTCTATCTTCACTCTGCTATGGAGGCTAACCCAACAGGCCTGTCACTGGCAAAGCTGTGATACTGAGAGTTCTGACTTGGGAGACAGTAGTAAATCTATTTCTATTAATTTGCAGGCAACAAGTCCCTGGAAATCATTCCAAGGTTGTTATGGGTTCTAATGAGGTCATACAAATTATCTAAAGACTGCGGTCTTGGGTGATCCCTTTGATCCCTTTGCTTTCAGTGACCAGCGTGCTCAGTCACTCAGTCGTGCTCAACTCTCTGCGACTCCATGGACTATAGCTGGCCAGGCTCCTCTGTGCATGGAATTTTCCAGGCAAGAATACTGGAGTGGGTTGCCATTTCTTTCTCCAGTGACCAGTGTTCAGCTCCGTTCAATTGCACGCTTGTGTCCCGACTCTTTGTGACCTCATGGATTGCAGCACGCCAGGCTTCCCTGTCCAGTGGAACCTCTGTATAAAAAAGCAGGTCAGCACTCCTAGTCATTTATTTCCCCTACACAAGGTACACTTATAGTGGTGGTGATTAGATGATATTTACATACTGCACTATTTCTTTCAATACTCATGAAGATCAAAAGGTGTCTTTCTGGCTACCAACTGTTCTCCATGAATAAAGAGAGGCTAGATTGACTGAATTGTCATTTGTTTCATTAAATAATGATGACCTAAACAAGGAAATACCTGTTTATGTAGCATGGCTTTTCAGAGAGTAACAGAATCGGAAGCCACGAAGAGCGTCTTCCTTGTGCATATGGCACTCACGTGCTGGGAGCAGAGCTCCCCTCTGTCCCTCAGTGTTCCTGTCCAGCAAGAAACAGAAGTAAATATCTGGCAGCAGGAGGACCTGGCAGCGACTGCCCCTTCACTCTGTCTGCCATTGGCCTAGGTTGATGTTCACCAGTGACCTAGGATGGTGTTCACCAGTGACCTAGGATGGTGTTCACTATTAACCTAGGATGATGTCCACCACTGACCTGGGACCAGAGGCATTTTACCAAGAACTGTTCTGCTTTCTCTTTATGCATAATACTGGCTGTTAACTTCTGGACTGGTTTTCTTTTTTCTCTCTTAAACAGTGGATATGTTTGGCACATAACATTGCATGAATTTAAGGTAGACAGTGTGTGCATTTGATACATGTATATATGATAATGGACTTCCCTGATAGCTCAGTTGGTCAAGAGTCTGCCTGCAATGCAGGAGACCCCAGTTCGATTCCTGGGTCAAGAAGATCTGCTGGAGAAGGGATAGACTACCCTCTCCAATATTCTGGGGCTTTCCTTGTGGCTCAGCTGGTAAAAGAATCTGCCTGCAAAGCAGGAGATCTGGGTTCGAACCTTGGGTTGGGAAGATTTGCTGGAGAAGGGAAAGGCTACCCACTCCAGTATTCTGGCCTGGAGAATTTCATGGTCTGTATAGTCCATGGGGTCATAAAGAGTCGGACATGACTGACTTGCACTTCACATATTATAGTGGTCTGTCACTGACATCTGTTCCTGTCACCACCTCTTCTTTGTCTTTAGGGATAGAATGAGTCAGAGTCTTACTTGGAGGGCAACATTTTGCTTTCATTCCAGAAAACCTTGTATGGATGACAGAAAGGTCACTGACTGGTCTGAAGATGATGCAAAAGTTTTGATGGCTTCGTGTCATTCTATGACAAGATTTCAGTACAGGCGGTGCCCAGCGACCAAGAGTCATGGATTCTTTGTCAAACGAAATCCAATTTTTAGATATTCATTATCTAACATCTTAC
>SJYW01002319.1:1288610-1324315 GCA_006410735.1 Raphicerus campestris
CTGCAGAAGGGATAGGCTACCCACTCCAGTATTCTTGGGCTTCCCTGGTAGCTCAGCTGGTAAAGAATCTGCCCACAATGCGGGAGACCTGGGTTTGATTCCTAGGTTGGGAAGATCCCCTGGATAAGGGAACAGCTACCCACAGTCCATGGGGTCACAGAGTCAGATGCAACTGAGAGACTTTCATTCACTCACATGAGGCATGAGAAGTTTCTCTGATGAAGTCCCACTTCAATTTTTTTTCTTACAATTGGTGCCTTTTATGTCCTAAGAAATCTTTGCTTGCCTCAAGGTTGCAAAAACCATTTCCTGTAGTTTCTTTAAAAAGGATAATGTCTTTGCCCTTTAAAGTTGAGTCTATAATTCATCTCTAAGTTTTATATATGATGTGATGGTAGGGTTGAGCTTCATTCCTTCCCTCAATTTGTTTATCCAGCATTCCAGCATCATTCCAGCATCCCCCACACACACTGAATTGCTTTGGGCTCATCAGTAATATTTTTAAAAAATAAACTGCAATTTAAAATATACTCTTGGTAATACCTCCTCCTTTTTGGGTTTGTTAATTTAAAAAACACTTTCAGGGCTTCCCTGGTGGTCCGGTNACACATACACTGAATTGCTTTGGACTCATCAGTAATATTTTTAAAAAATAAACTGCAATTTAAAATATACTCTTGGTAATACCTCCTCCTTTCTGGGTTTGTTAATTTAAAAAACACTTTCAAAAACCTACAGTATGCAGGCAAGGTACTAGGAATAAGAAATATATGGGTCCACATCCTGTACTCTCGAGGAACTTACCTCCAGGAGAAGAAACAGTCATATAAACAAATAAGTATGGAGGGTGGAGAAACACTGTGATAGAAATTCTGTCCTATATGGTGGTGACATAGGAGGGAAAGGTCAACTTCTCTTGGGAAAGTATCTCAGAGAAGAGGATGTCTGAGCTGGTCTTGAGGAATGAGAGCAATTTAAGAGGCAAACATAGTAGTCAGGGAAACAAGGAGAGCTTTCTAGGTGGAGGGAAGAGTATGGATAAGAGAACAGGATGTGAAGCAGCCTGGAAAATTTAGGGACTTGTAAGTAGTTATTAGGGCTTCCCTGGTGGCTCAGTGGTGAAGAATCTGCCTGCCAATGCAGGAGACATTGGTTCAATGCCTGGGTTGGGAAGATCCTCTGGAGAAGGAAATGGCTATCCATTGCAGTATCCTTGCCTAGAGAACTCCATGGACAGAGGAGCCTGGTGGGTTATAGTCCATGTGGTCTCAAAAGAGTTGGACATGACATAGCAACTAAACAACAGCAACAAAGTCATTATTAGATATGTTGATCTGGTGCTCAATTTGGACTGGAGTTCCTTAGTAATTTTCTTCTCTTGACAAGAGGGTAAATGAATCCAAGGCATTCAGTATGTACTCTCTGATGGTGAGGGATCTTAAAGAGGCTCCCTGGCCAGGGAGGTCTCTACTCTCTACTCTAGGATAGCTGTAATTGCCTCCATGTTAAAAGTAAACTTGATTTGCTACAGCTTTTGGCCCAGCTACTGATGAAAGAACAGGAGCTTACCGATTCATTGATGGCTTTGATGAGGTAAAGACCATCCTTATAGAAATAAAACAGTCGAACGATACCTGAAACAGAAAAATAAGGAAGATTGAGAGACAGACAAGTGAGCTGAAGACAAATTGGAATTTTATATATTTGACTTTCTGAAATATCATAAGCTCGTGCATTATTAGGCTTCCTCTCTAGCCCCTCCGCTGCCTGTGATCATCTTGGTTTCCTGGCCTTCTTTCACCCCTCACTTGAAATGTTCAAGCTGTTACCGCTCTTAGGTCATCTCTAGCTACACTGGCCCTACCTTCTTCTTTTAGGATCTGTTTGTAAGTACTTCAGCTACACTGATCCACTCCCTGATTTCCATCCACTTGTTTTAGCACATCACCCCAGTGTTTCACATTGTCATCCAATCACTTCCTACAGCCGTGGTGGTTTAGTTGCTAAGTCCTGTCTGACTCTTGTGACCCCATGGACTGTAGCCCACCAGGCTCCTCTGTCAATGGGATTTTCCAGGCAAGAATACTGGAGTGAGTTGCATTTCCTTCTCCAGGGAATCTTCCAGACCCAGGAATCGAACCCGGGTCTCCTGCATTGCAGGCATATTCTTTACTGACTGAGCTACGAGAGAAGCCCTCACTTCCTGTGAGTGTTCATTATTCCTCTTTCAAGTGCGTGGATTCTCTGGGGGAAAGGATAGTTTCTTCCTCTTCTCTGTGCCTCATCTCTCCAACCCCAGCAAGCTCCTTGTGGTTAATTTTGTCGATTCAGGAAGTAATTCGGTCATTCTAATTCCCATTTAAACTAAAGGACCTAGTATATGATCATCACACAAATTTCTTGCCACTTTCTTGAGGTGCCTCCCAGACACTCATGATCTACCTCTATTGCCATAATACAGACTCTGAAGAGGCACCTGGCCCGTTGTGGGTGAAAGTCTAACTCAACCCAATAAATATTCATGGGATATCTGCTCTAAGACCGCAAAGGTGCAAAGAACAACCAAGGCAGTCTCCGCCCTCCCGTTTATCACATTCAGAATCAGAGACATGAAACTATCTGGATATAATGCAGTGTGATAAATGCAATCCTATCGTCAGACCAAACTCCTCCTGAATATCAACATTCCTACTCCGGGTGCCTCAAACATGTACGTGTGCAAATGGAAGCCTTCACCTCACAGTCCCCTGGAACCTTACTCTTCTATAACTGCTTTNAACTCCTCCTGAATATCAACATTCCTACTCCGGGTGCCTCAAACATGTACGTGTGCAAATGGAAGCCTTCACCTCACAGTCCCCTGGAACCTTACTCTTCTATAACTGCTTTTCAAGGAATGGTATCATCTTCTACCCCATTATCTAAAGGCAGAAAGGAGTCATTTTTCTTCACACACCCCACTCCCCAACTCCACACATATGTTCCATCTCTCACCAAGTTTTTCCATTATATTTTCCTTTTCATTTTTTAAGCTTTTTATTTTGAACTAATTTTAGACATATAGAAAAACTGCAAAAATACTACAAAGCATTCCCTTATACCTCTCACCTCACTTCCCCTAGTGTTAACATCTTACAGAACCATAGTGCACTTTTCATTTAAACAGCTCCTGCCTTAGTTCAGACCTTCATAGCTCTTCCTGGTCTCTCTACCTTTCCATTTGGGTTTTTCAAACTCCTATCTGGGTGCTCTTCCTAAAACATCAATAGAATCAGGTCATTCTCCTACAGAANCCCCATCATGTCTAGGAGCACTCTCAAAACTCATTTGATTCTGTACATATTAGTAAAGGTATTTTGAGCATGCACCCCAAATATATACATATGTATGTATATTTACTTATAAATTATACATCAGTACTCACGTCTGTTCATCTACTTAATGTTAACTAAGCTTAACTTTACAATTTTTAAAATAGAAATAATTAGAAATGAAGTTATAATATTTTTCTCCTGGCCAGAGGAACATTTAGCACAACTCATTTTGGGTAATGATGTGTAAGTAGAATATTTTAAAAAGTCAGAGATGGGGCAGTGAGTGCTGGCCCACTGTCCGTGGTGCTGAACTATGATCGAACATATATATCTTTTGACCTATGGATACTGAGGATTCCTGTCTATTTTCCCCCTTATTTTTGAAACAAAAGGAAATATTATAGGCTATCATCTCAATAAGATTCTAGTTCTTGACATGAAATTCCAGAGGAGTAAAGTAAATATTCTCTTTCCTCCATACTGAGGAACAAAGTTATCATTTTTTTCCTTGAAAAGATGCAGACTGACATTAAAAAGAAATGGAGGGTNTGAAACAAAAGGAAATGTTATAGGCTATCATCTCAATAAGATTCTAGTTCTTGACATGAAATTCCAGAGGAGTAAAGTAAATATTCTCTTTCCTCCATACTGAGGAACAAAGTTATCATTTTTTTCCTTGAAAAGATGCAGACTGACATTAAAAAGAAATGGAGGGTTTAAGTAAGTCTCCATATTAGCTGAATAATTGCACTTTTCTGTTGAAAAAACAAAGACAAGGAAGATGTTGAAAGAAGATTCTAATACTGATGTTTTCTTAATTTTATAGCTTCATAACTGAGAATGATTGAAAACAGAAAAAGCATTGCTGTCAAAGATTATACAGTACAATGAAGCTGTACAGTGGGGCTCAAGAATATAAATGTTAGCAGGTACATGAATACTTCTGTGACTGTTGGCTATTAGAAACAAGACTGTAAATTTCTGCCTTGAGGAAGATTCTGATGATCTATAAAATGTCAGCTGATGTTGTCACAAATCAGTGGTTCATATGAAACTCATAAAGATTATAGAACCTGCAGTACTTGTTATATAAATGATGAANGTAAATTTCTGCCTTGAGAAAGATTCCGATGATCTATAAAATGTCAGCTGATGTTGTCACAAATCAGTGGTTCATATGAAACTCATAAAGATTATAGAACCTGCAGTACTTGTTATATAAATGATGAAAGAATATTTCCTCTCTAAATCTCCAGCTAGCTACAGTTCAGCTGAATGCAAATTAGAAAGCTTAAGAGAAATCCAAAGTGTTGAAAAATAGTTAGGTTTCTCATAAAAGTAAAAATATACTGAGAAATTAGAAAAACAGGACAATATCTGTTATTAATGGTTCTACTGTAATGCCACTAGAGAATTTATAACCATTATAGCAACTTCTAGTAGACCATTTTAAAACTTACTTTTTCCTTTCTATTGCAGCAAATCTCTGGCCACTTGATAATGAGAAAAACTAGTGTTTGAGTGTGGATATCACCACCAATGTTCGACTTCAATACTGACTATAATACTTGAATGACTCAATGCATTGAAACTCTTTTTTGATGAAAGTTTAAAATGTATATTTCCATTTAATACATATTTGTTTGAGAATGTTATGTGCCAGGCCATGTGGATATAGAGATTAAAAGAGACTGATGTTTAGGATACCAGACCGCCTTACCTGCCTCCTAAGAAATCTGTATGCCAGTCAAGAAGCAACAGTTAGAACCAGACATTAAACAACAGACTGGTTTCAAATTGAGAAAGGAGTAGGTCAAGGCTGTATATCATCACCCTGCTTATTTAACTTCTATGCAGAGGACATCATGCAAAACTCTGGCTGGATAAAGCACAAGCTGGAATCAAGATTCCTGGGAGAAATATCAATAACCTCAGATATGCAGATAACACCACCCTTATGGCAGAAAGTGAAGAACTAAAGAGCCTCTTGATGAAAGTGAAAGAGGAGAGTGCAAAAGTTGGTTTAAAACTCAACGCTCAAAAAGCTAAGATCATGGCATCCGGTCCCATCACTTTCTTACAAATAGATGGGCAAACAGTGGAAACAATGAGAGGCTTTGTTTTCTTGGGCTCCAAAATCACTTCAGATGGTGACTGCAGCCATGAAATTAAAGGACATTTGCTCCTTGGAAGAAAAGCTATGACAAACCTAGACAGCATATTAAAAAGCAGAGACATTACTTTACCAGAAAGGTCTGTGTAGTAATAGCTATGGTTTTTCCAGTAGTCATATATGGATGTGAGAGTTGGACTATAAAGAAAGCTGAGTGCCTAAGAACTGATGTTTTTGAACTGTGGTTTTGGAGAAGACCCTTGAGAGTCCCTTGGACTACAAGGATATCCAACCAGTCAGTCCTAAAGGAAATCAGTCCTGAATAGTCCCTGGAAGGACTGATGCTGAAGCTGAAACTCCAATCCTTTGGCTATGTGATGCAAAGAACTGACACCTTAGAAAAGACTCTGATGCTGGGAAAGATTGAAGACAGGAGGAGAAGAGGACAACAGAGACTGAGACGGTTGGATGGCATCACAGAGTTGATGGACATGAGTTTGAGCAAGCTCTGGGAGTTGGTGATGGACAGAAAAGCCTGGCGTGCTGCAGTCCATGGGGTTGACTGAGCGACTGAACTGAACTGAACTGAACTGATACTTAGGAATTTAATGATCCAGTGAAGGACATGGACAAGAAGATAAACTAATATCACTGTATTATATTTCTTGATAGTTATATAAACAGAATAGCCTGTCAGCACACAGCCTAATCAGACTGGGACAGCCTTCCCAGATGAGATGGTGCCTAAGCTCACTCTTTTAGTGGGGTCAGCTAGGAAAACAAACAGAAGAAAGTCATTTCAGAGAAAGAAAGCAGTGTGTGCAGAGGTACAAGGCAATCAAGTAAGATTCTGAAATTAAATGCACTCATTATGGTGGCACAATTGATATGAATGGACAAAAAACAAGATCAGAAAGAGCTATGTAGAGGATTCTAAGGAGTTTAGATGTTCCCTGAGAATAAAGGGGAGATAAAGGAAAAAGGATTCTGAACAGTGAAGGGACGTGATGCTGTTTTCATATTTTAAAAAGTCCTTCTGACAGTAATGTAAGGAGTAGATTCAGAAGTAGTGTCTAAAAGAGGGAGACGATTTTGGAATGTGACAGAAATACTGAGTTATCAGTCATTGAAAGTAAAGCTGGAGAATAAGAGAAAAATTTAAAGATATTTAGGCTGTAGTTTCAACAGGACATATTGAGCAATTACATTTAGGGAAAGAAAGAAAGAAGAGTCACAGATAACCCCAAAGTTTTGTGTGGGAAAAGGCTGTTTTGTGCAGGAAAAGGATGTCGCTTGCTGAGCACAAGGTTACAGAAGAAAGAACATAGCTGGGGGAGAGAGATCCAGCAGGAAGAAATAGACTTGATTTTGACGTTCCAAAGAGCAGTGCTGGCTCAAAGGAGATATTTGAGAGCCATCAGTGGTAGGTGAACCCTGTGTAGGATCCTCAGAGTGTGTAGAATGAAGAGAAAGCCAAATAAAGTCTGCAGGGAAAGATAATATTTAAGTAGTGACTGAAGGAGGAGGAACTATCCAAGGAAGAATAAATTTGAGTAAACTGAGAGGTCAGAAGAAAACAAGGAGGATGTGTATCATGGAAGCCAGTGGAGGGGCAGTTTCCAACAGGGGAAACAGNAGTCACTGAAGGAAGAGGAACTATCCAAGGAAGAATAAATTTGAGTAAACTGAGAGGTCAGAAGAAAACAAGGAGGATGTGTATCATGGAAGCCAGTGGAGGGGCAGTTTCCAACAGGGGAAACAGTGAGTAAGACTAACATCTCTACGTGACTCACCCTCATTGGTCATTTTTTTGACCAGGTGACCAATTGAATATTATTGGTACTAAGTTACTGAAGTCAAGAAACCTGTAGTAGGTTTCATGCTAAGTTGCTTCAGTTGTGTCCGACTCTTTGCAACCCTGTTGACTGTAGCGTGCTAGGCTCCTCTGTCCATGGGATTCTCCAGGCAAGAATACTGGAATGGGTTGCCACTTCCTCTTGCAGGGGATCTTCCCAATCCAGGGGCCAAACCCGCATCTCTTATGTCTCCTGCACTGGCGGGGAGGTTCTTTACCACCAGTGCCATTCTATTCATACTAGATACTACATATATTAATAAAAATATTAGAAATTTAAATAAATTACTTAAAATATATACATCAGGTTATAATCATCAGCTAACAATCATGGCCAGGTCCGTGTATCTTCCCTCTTGCATCCTTATGATTATGCCAGAGGTGTCATTTCTTATTGTGCTTGAAGCCAAGCCTGGAACCATATAGGCAACTCTTCCTGAGATTCCCCAGTGTAAAAATGAAATTTTATGTTCTAGAAATGAACTCTAGTATACGGCTGAATGGATCCTTTTGAGAGATTCTTTATAAATGCCATAATATGACTACTTTGCGCTTGCAAGTTCAGCCGTTCAGGCTTTTATATTTGTCATAATGTCAGAAATTACCCTGAGGTGTCCAGAGAATAGAAATACTTTGAATATGAGGGAAAGATACTCAGACTTCTCAACACTGTCATGTAGATGTTCAACCTAAATAGTTGAGTGAGAAAAATACATTTGGTAAGGTTCATTCCATGAGTTACAGTCATAACAATTTATAATAATCTCAAAAAAGAATCTTCCCTGGTGGCTCAGATGGTAAAGCGTCTGCCTACAATGCAGGAGATGGGGGTTCAATCCCTGGGTCAGGAAGATCTCCTGGAGAAGAAAATGGCAACCACTCCAGTACTCTTGCCTGGAGAATCCCATGGATGGAGGAACCTGGTTAGGCTACAGTCCATGGGGTCGCAAAGAGTTGGACACAACTGAGCGACTTCACTCTTCACTCAAGAAAGAATGCTGAAATCTAAATCTGGGATGCTTATCTTTAGGGCTAGTTGAAAGTCAGTGCATTGGGTTTAAGGGATGTCTGTGCAAAGACACATCTAGAGTCAAGATTCCTAAGAGGTGGGATGGCATAGATGAGTAGGAACTGGTGCACACTTCCCAAAGGGATACAAATTTTAGACGGATCATCTGCTCAGTTTTCACCTGGTTTCTCAAAGGAGATGCAGTCTTATATGTCTTAATATCTGCCTGCTTAACCAAGATGTGGATTGAACAAAAGTCGACCAGTTTGTTTACATCTAATTTCTTTGTTAGAAAAGAAATGTAGGTATCATCTGTGTGAACGAGTATTGGTTGCCATAAACCACCACCCACAAAATATACAATAATTCCTTCAACTTACCACCTTGAAAATTTTCAAAACTAAAGAAAAGTTGAAAGAGTGGTGCATTTATTTACGTTTCATCCAGAATCACCAGTTGGTAACGTTTGGCTCCATTTGCTTGGGCAGTCTTTATGTGGGGACGTGTGTGTGTGTTTAATGGCTTTATCTGAACCATTTGAAAATGAGTTGTAGACATCAAGAAACATTTTCCCCTAAAAATGAAGAAATCTCCTCTATAACTATAGCAGCATTAGCAAACCCGAGAAGTTTAATGTGATGGCTTAGCAGGCAAAGAATCTGCCTGCAATGCAGGAGACACAGGAGACATGGGTTCAAGTTCAATCCCTGGGTTGGGAAGACTTCCTGGAGGAGGAAATGGCAACCCAATCCAGTATTCCTGCCTGAAAAATCCCAAGGATAGAGGAGCCTGGCAGGCTATAGTCCATGGGGTCTCGGAGAGTTGAACCTGACTGGGCACAAAAACATAATCTTTTCTATCCATATTCAGATTTCCCCAGTTGTCCCTTTGATAGCCAGGGCCTAATCAAATCACACAGTACATTTAATTATCATGTCTCCTTAGTCTCCTTCACCCTAGAACAATGTCCCACCCATTGTGTGTGTGTGTTGGTGTTGTTTATAACATGAAAATTTAAAAAATTATTTATTTGCCTGTACAGGGTCTTGGATGAGGCACGTGGGATCTAGTTCCCCAGCCAAGGATCGAACCCAGGCCCCCTGCATTGGCAGCGGGAGTCTTAGCCACTGGACAAACAAGGAAGTCTCAACATGAATATTTTGAAAGAATCCAACTAGTCGTCCTGTAGAATATCCCACAATCTGTGTTGTGTATTATCAGTTTACTAGGGCTGCTGTAACAAAGAACCACAAATAGGTGGCTGGAACCAACAGGAATGTATTGATTCACAGTTCTGGAGGCTAGCAGTCCAAGATCAAGGAGCTGGCAGGGTCACACTCCCTCCAAAGGCTCCAAGAAAGTATTCTTTCTTGCCTCTGCCAGCTCCTGATTTCTCTCGGCCTTGGCCAACATAACTCCAGTCTCTACTTTTGTCTTCATATGATGGTCTTATAAGAAATACCACTCATTGGATTTAGGGTCCACCCTACTCCAGCATGACCTTATTTTGACCAGTTAATTACATGTTCAAAGACTCTATTTCCAAATAAGGTCACATTCTGAAATACTGGGGATAAGGCCTTCAACATATGAATTTTGTGGGATATTCTGGGTTCGATCCCTGGCCAGGGAACTAGATCCCACATGCCTCATCTAAGACCCTGCACAGGCAAATTTGGAGGGAGACACAATTTGACACGTAACAGTGTGATTGTTTCCTTATAACTGAATTGAGCTTGAAGTTTTTTTGTCGAAAATACTTTGTAGGTGAGGCTGTGTTTACTTCCCACTGAATCTGTTTGTCCTATCATTGAGGATGTTAAATTTGTCCATTTAGTTAAGATGTGGTCTGCCAGATTTCTTTTGTTATTAATAAGTAATCTGTAAGAGTGGAAACAAAATGGAGACCGGATTCAAGGCAAGTTTTTATTTGGAAACTCTTCTAAAAGCACAAGTAGCAGAGAGGAAAGTGAGGCAGGGCAGGAAAGCAACCCATATCGGGTGGACGTCAAGCCAATCATAGCTGTGGTCATGGAGCTTAACCCTACTTGGAACCAGTGTAGAAAGAACCCTTCCCTGTCTTGGGTTGTGGACCACTGGGGTGGGGCTGAATTGCTTTGTTTGCCAATAGTCATACTAACTATTTTCAACCCCATGGACTGCAGCATGCCAGGGCTCCCTGCCCCTTACTGTCTCCCAGAGTTTGCTCAAACGCATGTCCATCGAGTCGGTGATGCCATCCAACCATCTCATCCTCTGCCGCCTCCTTCTCATCCTGCCTTCACTCTTTCCCAGCATCAGGGTCTTTTCCAATGAGTCGGCTCTTAGCATCAGGTGGCCAGGATATTGGAGCTTCAGTTTCAGCATCAGTCCTTCCAGTAATTTCCTTTAGGATTGACTGGTTTGATCTCCTGGCCGTCCCTTGAACTCTCAAGAGTCTTCTCCTGCACCACAGTTCTCTGAAATTTCCACCCTCCCCTGCTTGCAGGCCGAGCTGGCGCTGGGACCCTAGAAAGCCCTCAGACCTTTGTCTGCTTGTGCTTCTGTAAAGGCTGGGGTTGGGGGTGAGGAGGGTAGGTAAATTATTTCCTTCCTTTCTCACTGGTTCCATCCAGGATCAGCTGAGTTCTATGTCTGGAAGAACTTGTTTGCCCCGACTCTCTCTCTCTCTCCTTTTCTGCATCTCTGCCTTCCTGTTGGCGTTCATCCCACCAGACTTTTCTGAGTGGTCAAGGGCATGGAGAATTGGGTTTTTCCTTGGAGGGTTTTGAGAAGCTGCTAGTACTCTGGATTAGAAGGATTAAATATTTCAGATACCTCTGGCTGGAGCATCTATAAGACAGACCCCTCTCTCTCTTGCTGAGATTGATAGCCTGCTGTCTTTGACTCTGGGATCAATCTCACTTTTCTGAAAATCGTCTCTGGTCTCCTTCTTCATATCAGCCTCTCACGGGCAGTCAGACTGGCAACGTGTCAAACGAAGCTCGGAGCCAGGAACTTCACCATCTGTAATGGTAAGTGGGAGGGCAGAGAGGTTGGCAGAGATTCCTGGAACCCTTCAAGAGCCTCAAGATCTTCATAGTTTACTTCTGTAAACCCTCTCCAGGGAAGTGACTGTCCAGACAGCATGTTTTAGTCCATTGCCCAGTAATACACAAAAGGCTGACGGACGATAGTCACTACCTGCAGGCGTACTGAGAGTGCATGCCCAGGGGCATGATGCTTCCCATCGTTACCTGGACAATAGCCTCTACCCCGCCTCTCACCTATCTCAGGAACACGTATGTGACAGTTAGCCCCTAGTGGCGTCATCTATCCCCTACAACTATTGCAAATGGTTTTAGTGCGTATAAGAGATCACCAATGTCACCAGGCTGTTCCCCACGCCAGGGCACCCTACCTCAGCGGGAACACATCGCCCATCCAGAGCACCTGGTTTCCAGCAGAGGTGATGCAAATGCCATTCTTGTTCTCTTGGATGACCAGCAAGGGCAGTACTCCAGGACGAAGGGGGTCCTTGCACGAGGTCAGGCTGCAGCAGACACGGCTGAGTCTGCTCTGAGCCTAGAGGACTAATTGTGACACTAGCTGGTTGATTCCCTTAAAAAGTGGTTCCACCACTCACCCTGACTCGACCTTGCCTATATGCTGAGATGCTGAGAGGTTAAAAGATGGAAGATTCAGGGTTTTTGCTTGTTTTTAAGAAATGCGTGTGTGTCGCTCAGTCGTGTCCAACTCTCTGCAGCCCCATGGACTGTAGCCCACCAGGCTCCTTTGTCCATGGGATTCTCCAGGCAAGAATACTGGAATGGGTTGCCATTTCCTTCTCCATTTAAGAAATGAGGGAAGGGAAAATTGATGAAATAAGGGAAAACTAAGGAACAAACTACTTGAGAAGGAATCACTTCTCAAGCGGGAGTGAGATCCGGAAAACACAGGGAGGATCACCCTTGACAGAAAGGAAGCTGTTTGCTCAGCTGCCAAAGGAAGGGAAAAATGCACAACGGTACAGGGGAAGGTAAATTTGTGAAGCAAGTAAAAGGTAAAGGATCAGTAATGGAAGATGTGAGGAAGGCACTAGGTTAGGCAGAAGATTTGAGAGGAGAGAAGAGACAGTTCTGCTGGAGACGAAGACAGTAATCTTACCAGCAGACAAGCATCAGCATGACACCCCACATCTGGGGTGTGGGATAGAGAAGCTCACAGTAAAAAGTGCAGCTGACAGTCACTCATTCAGGTCTGACTCTTTGCAACCCCGTGGACTGTAGCCCACCAGGCTTCTCTGTCCATGGAATTCTCCAGGCAACAATACTCTGGAGTGGGTAGCCATTCTCTTCTGCAGGGGATCTTCCCAACCCAGGGACTGAAGCCACGTCTTCTGTACGGCAGGCAGGTTCTTTACTGTCTGAGCCACCAGGAAAGCCCAGTGAAGTTCAATGTGAAGCCATTTGCCCAGTGACTGCTAGGGGCAGGCGTGGGTCTGTTCAGGCAGGTGTGATGGAGGGAAAGACAGGCGAGGTGATTAAAGGCCAAGCTGTGAAGTCTCATCTGGAGAATAAATACAAAAAAAGGAAATCAGCGTTGAAATGTTTGCTGGCTTTGCCATCTACTAACTCTGCAGTCTTGGCCAAGATTCTTAAATCTCTGACTCAATTTCCACATTTTAAAAATGGAGTTACAGCAGTTTTTTGTTCCCAATAAGCCAAAATTGTTTAGAATTTGCTTCCTATTTTGCACCAGGCTTTAAACACTTTTCGTGAAGAAATTTTGCACAGTGATTTAAATCTTTTGTGAAAACTCCTCTGGAGTTTTTCAAGGGGTAAAAGTAACATCAGTGGAGGGTATTATTTTAAATAAATTTTAATTGAGAGTTTGTTGCATTTTCAGCAAATTTTAAAACATTTTTAGGTTTTACAGAGATTTTAACCTTTAAACGACAGATCTTTAAAAAACAGGTGAATTACAAGTGAGTTTAACAAAGAAACATTTAAAATAGATCTGAATGTAAGAACTACAGGACTGTTTCAGAAATAAAACATACCACCTTGATGTGAAATTTAAAAAATAAAGGTAAAAGAGACACATGTACCCCAATGTTCATTGCAGCATTATTTATAATTGCCAGAACATGGAAACAACCCAGATGTCCATCAACAGATGACTGGATAAGAAAGCTGTGGTACATATACACAATGGAGTATTACTCAGCCCTTAAAAAGAATAAGTTTGACTCAGTTCTAATGAGATGGATGAAATTGGAGCCGATTATACAGAGTGAAGTAAGCCAGAAAGAAAAACACCAATACAGTATACTGACACATATATATGGAATTTAGGAAAATAGTAATGATAACCCTGTAAGTGAGACAATATAGGAGACACAAAAGTATAGAACGGACTTTTGGCATCTGGGGGAGAGGGAGAGGGTGGGATGATTTGGGAGAATGACACTGAAACATGTATACTATCATATAAGAAATGAAGCGCCAGTCTATGTTCAATGCAGGATACAGGATGCTTGGGGCTGGTGTACGGGATGATCCGGGGAGGTGGGGTGGGGNCGCATGTCCATCGAGTCGGTGATGCCATCCAACCATCTCATCCTCTGCCGCCTCCTTCTCATCCTGCCTTCACTCTTTCCCAGCATCAGGGTCTTTTCCAATGAGTCGGCTCTTAGCATCAGGTGGCCAGGATATTGGAGCTTCAGTTTCAGCATCAGTCCTTCCAGTAATTTCCTTTAGGATTGACTGGTTTGATCTCCTGGCCGTCCCTTGAACTCTCAAGAGTCTTCTCCTGCACCACAGTTCTCTGAAATTTCCACCCTCCCCTGCTTGCAGGCCGAGCTGGCGCTGGGACCCTAGAAAGCCCTCAGACCTTTGTCTGCTTGTGCTTCTGTAAAGGCTGGGGTTGGGGGTGAGGAGGGTAGGTAAATTATTTCCTTCCTTTCTCACTGGTTCCATCCAGGATCAGCTGAGTTCTATGTCTGGAAGAACTTGTTTGCCCCGACTCTCTCTCTCTCTCCTTTTCTGCATCTCTGCCTTCCTGTTGGCGTTCATCCCACCAGACTTTTCTGAGTGGTCAAGGGCATGGAGAATTGGGTTTTTCCTTGGAGGGTTTTGAGAAGCTGCTAGTACTCTGGATTAGAAGGATTAAATATTTCAGATACCTCTGGCTGGAGCATCTATAAGACAGACCCCTCTCTCTCTTGCTGAGATTGATAGCCTGCTGTCTTTGACTCTGGGATCAATCTCACTTTTCTGAAAATCGTCTCTGGTCTCCTTCTTCATATCAGCCTCTCACGGGCAGTCAGACTGGCAACGTGTCAAACGAAGCTCGGAGCCAGGAACTTCACCATCTGTAATGGTAAGTGGGAGGGCAGAGAGGTTGGCAGAGATTCCTGGAACCCTTCAAGAGCCTCAAGATCTTCATAGTTTACTTCTGTAAACCCTCTCCAGGGAAGTGACTGTCCAGACAGCATGTTTTAGTCCATTGCCCAGTAATACACAAAAGGCTGACGGACGATAGTCACTACCTGCAGGCGTACTGAGAGTGCATGCCCAGGGGCATGATGCTTCCCATCGTTACCTGGACAACAGCCTCTACCCCGCCTCTCACCTATCTCAGGAACACGTATGTGACAGTTAGCCCCTAGTGGCGTCATCTATCCCCTACAACTATTGCAAATGGTTTTAGTGCGTATAAGAGATCACCAATGTCACCAGGCTATTCCCCACGCCAGGGCACCCTACCTCAGCGGGAACACATCGCCCATCCAGAGCACCTGGTTTCCAGCAGAGGTGATGCAAATGCCATTCTTGTTCTCTTGGATGACCATCATGGGCAGTACTCCAGGACGAAGGGGGTCCTTGCACGAGGTCAGGCTGCAGCAGACACGGCTGAGTCTGCTCTGAGCCTAGAGGACTAATTGTGACACTAGCTGGTTGATTCCCTTAAAAAGTGGTTCCACCACTCACCCTGACTCGACCTTGCCTATATGCTGAGATGCTGAGAGGTTAAAAGATGGAAGATTCAGGGTTTTTGCTTGTTTTTAAGAAATGCGTGTGTGTCGCTCAGTCGTGTCCAACTCTCGGCAGCCCCATGGACTGTAGCCCACCAGGCTCCTTTGTCCATGGGATTCTCCAGGCAAGAATACTGGAATGGGTTGCCATTTCCTTCTCCATTTAAGAAATGAGGGAAGGGAAAATTGATGAAATAAGGGAAAACTAAGGAACAAACTACTTGAGAAGGAATCACTTCTCAAGCGGGAGTGAGATCCGGAAAACACAGGGAGGATCACCCTTGACAGAAAGGAAGCTGTTTGCTCAGCTGCCAAAGGAAGGGAAAAATGCACAACGGTACAGGGGAAGGTAAATTTGTGAAGCAAGTAAAAGGTAAAGGATCAGTAATGGAAGATGTGAGGAAGGCACTAGGTTAGGCAGAAGATTTGAGAGGAGAGAAGAGACAGTTCTGCTGGAGACGAAGACAGTAATCTTACCAGCAGACAAGCATCAGCATGACACCCCACATCTGGGGTGTGGGATAGAGAAGCTCACAGTAAAAAGTGCAGCTGACAGTCACTCATTCAGGTCTGACTCTTTGCAACCCCGTGGACTGTAGCCCACCAGGCTTCTCTGTCCATGGAATTCTCCAGGCAACAATACTCTGGAGTGGGTAGCCATTCTCTTCTGCAGGGGATCTTCCCAACCCAGGGACTGAAGCCACGTCTTCTGTACGGCAGGCAGGTTCTTTACTGTCTGAGCCACCAGGAAAGCCCAGTGAAGTTCAATGTGAAGCCATTTGCCCAGTGACTGCTAGGGGCAGGCGTGGGTCTGTTCAGGCAGGTGTGATGGAGGGAAAGACAGGCGAGGTGATTAAAGGCCAAGCTGTGAAGTCTCATCTGGAGAATAAATACAAAAAAAGGAAATCAGCGTTGAAATGTTTGCTGGCTTTGCCATCTACTAACTCTGCAGTCTTGGCCAAGATTCTTAAATCTCTGACTCAATTTCCACATTTTAAAAATGGAGTTACAGCAGTTTTTTGTTCCCAATAAGCCAAAATTGTTTAGAATTTGCTTCCTATTTTGCACCAGGCTTTAAACACTTTTCGTGAAGAAATTTTGCACAGTGATTTAAATCTTTTGTGAAAACTCCTCTGGAGTTTTTCAAGGGGTAAAAGTAACATCAGTGGAGGGTATTATTTTAAATAAATTTTAATTGAGAGTTTGTTGCATTTTCAGCAAATTTTAAAACATTTTTAGGTTTTACAGAGATTTTAACCTTTAAACGACAGATCTTTAAAAAACAGGTGAATTACAAGTGAGTTTAACAAAGAAACATTCAAAATAGATCTGAATGTAAGAACTACAGGACTGTTTCAGAAATAAAACATACCACCTTGATGTGAAATTTAAAAAATAAAGGTAAAAAAGTAAAAATGGAGTTAATATTAATAGAATGAATTATATTAGCAGTTAATAGGATTAAAAGAAACAGTTGTATACATAGCAACTTAACTGCAATGTCTGGCATACGTAAGTACTCCAGAGAAAAGTTTTCTCTTTTCTTTAAGATACGGTGAACATTTCTCAACTATTACATATTTTTTTCAAATATAAGGTTCTTTCTGCTTGGTTCATATTCCATTATATTTGTGAACTCAATATCCATCCCTTTTTGATGATGGTGCAATGTAGAAACCAGGACAGTATAGCACAGCAGCAGGCTCCAGAGTCAAACAAAATGCTTGGAATTGACTCCTAGCTTCATCACTTACTGTCCATGTGGAATTGGGTAAGTTATTCAACTTTTGCAATCTCAGTTTCCTAATCTGTGAAATGGGTATAATTCTATCTGGGAAACGGGTATAATTCTATTTCTCCAGGAACGCTCAGCAAGTTTTAAGTGCTGCTGCTGATGGTGGTAGTGGTATTTCCCAACATTTAACGTGTTTGCAAACATTAACACGTTTCCAGAGTATGTCGATTGCATTACTGTTTTTATGATTTCTAGAAAGTGGGTTAACTGAAAGTGCAGAGCTTACCAGAAAGTGTAAATCTGACCTCTGGTTGGACAAATTCTTCAAAATTGTGAAAAGTGCAGGTTTTGATAAAATAAAACTTGTGCAGTGACAACTAATATGTCATTTTTTAAAAGTAAAACTGTTGAGTGAAAGTAAAAGATCATCCACTTTAAGAGGTCATGCAATTTGATTATAGGGTAATGGACTCCACAATAGTCAGTCTTATTATTTTTGAGTTATAGCTAGAATGCTTACTCTCTTTTGGATATAGGAAGGCTCACTCTCTTTTGGTGAGCCTAGTGACTATGCCACTGGATATTAGTTTACAGTAAAAGTACACACACATCTATTAATATTCTGTCTGGCTTCAAGGCCTGATACTAAAAATATGACAGCATATGTCATACTGGTTTTCATATAATCACTAAGCTCATTATTTTCCCCAGATATCATCCTCTATTTGATAACTCAAATACTAATGAATTCCATGCAATATTTGCTATTGTCAGAGAAGAATCCCGGTAGATTTTCAGGTATTATCTCAGTTGATGATATAGGTCTGAATTCAGAAATATAATTCAAATTCTTTTAAAGCTGTGTGAGATCTGTTTGCTTCATTTTCTGCTCCATGTGTGAAGCAATTAACCTTGGTTATATTAATATAATAACGTTCCTGTACTAAAAGAAAAATTATTCTAACTTTTTTCAGGCAAACCACTGTTGTTTTTTTTTTTTTAATATTAAAATCACAGACCTAAGAATACCAAAACTGGAAGGTAAAACCTGGCCAAGAACAATCCAGTGAAAATAATGAAAATTGCTGTTTACTAGCCAAATGCTGTTGCCAAATTAAAGGTGGAATGTGGGTCATGACCCTTTCCCACTCTTCCTTTGATCGGTCTTTTGACAGAAGTACTGACAGAAAGGAGCCCCTGGTGGCTCAGACAGTAAACAGTCTGCCTGCAATGTGGGAGACCTGGGTTCGATCCCTCTGTCGGGAAGATTCTCTGGAGAAGAAAATGGCAACCCACTCCAGTATTCCTGCCTGGAGAATCCCATGGCTATGGGATCACAAAGAGTCGGACATAACTGAGTGACTTCACTTTCACTTTCAGTTGTTTCAGATGAGTGGAATTGTGTGGTATTCATCCTTTTGTGACTGGCTTATTTCACATACCATAATGTCCCAGAAGCCCTGAATTTTTATTAAATATTCTTCCCTGTCTGATTTTTAAGAATTTTTTTCCTAATGCACGGTCAGTTCTGAAGCCGCTCAGTTGTGTCCGACTCTTTCTGACCCCATGCCAGGCCTCCCTGTCCATCACCAACTCCCGGAGTTTACCCAAACTCATGTCCATCGAGTTGGTGATGCCATCCAGCATCTCATCCTCTGTTGTCCCCTTNATGAGTTTAGCACTTTTACAGCATCATCATTCAGGATTTGAAATAGCTCAACTGGAATTCTATCACCTCCACTATCTAAGGCCCACTTGACATCACATTCTAGGATGTCTGGCTCTAGGTGAGTGATCACACCATCGTGATTATCTTGGTTGTGAAGATCCTTTCTCTACAGTTCTTCTGTGTATTCTTGCCACCTCTTCTTAATATCTTCTGCTTCTGTTAGGTACATACCATTTCTGTCCTTTATCGAGCTCATCTTTGCATGAAATGTTCCCTTGGTATCTCTAATTTTCTTGGAGANAGCCAGGCTGTGTGGAATGTGGGATCTTAGTTTCCCTGACCAGGGATCAAACCTGTGCCTCCAGGAAGTCCCCTGGACACCTTTTTTTTATCGTCATCTTACATTGCAACCTAACCATCGAAGGTTGGTTACCCTGTCATGTGGTTTTACCTTCTTTCAGGCGCCGAGTTTGGAGAAACTGATTCCGCTCTCTTTATGCTCCTGGAAGGCTGAGCAGAGTGCCTTTCTTCGAGGCTCTAAATGAAGAGCTGTGTGCTTTTGTTCATAGGCTCTAACACTGGGGACGGGCCTTGTGATGCCTGGAGGAAATCTCACCAGGTCAGCTGGGTGAATGGGAGCAAGCCAAGTCATCTTTCTGGGCCTCTATTTCCTCATCTGTAAAGAGAAGGGGCTGGACTCGGTGATCATTGAGGTCACTTTCAGCTTTGTAAATTCTGTGCTTTTCAAAAAGAAAAACAACAAAAAAAAAACCCCTTGGATCCTGAAAGAGCATCTTCTTGAATTTGCGGACAAAAGAGCCCAGGTTGTATTTATGCTTGACCTCCCTGCACATCCTGACTTCGGCTCTAATGAATCCGAGTTTCTTCTTCAGTGACAGGGCTCAGCTCCAGGACCCCCTTGGTGTGATTCTAACACTGCGGAGATATTGATTTTTCTAGCAGGCTAGTGGTTACTGTAACCACCAAACTATTAAATCTCTCCTGTTCTCATAAGGATGATTTCACGAGGATCCTTCCACTCCTTTCGGTGGATATTTAACTCAACCCAGGGCTAATTCGAAGATAGCATGACTAGCAGAGTGTCTCAGAATGCTCCGTGGCTGGCACTGGGCATCGTCTCTGGGCTGTCAGTCACACGCTACAGCAGACAGAGGTTGATCCCAAAGGGGCGTGGACAGACTTTGACCTTGTCATTGCCACGTTGTTCTCCATCACCTCTTGCATCCAAGCCGAGAATTTCTTACTGTGAACAGTGTCAGTAGCGACTCAGACAGGCTAGGCTTCCTGCTTTATTTTGCTTGTTCATGCCTGTAGAAGCTGACTTTTCACTTCATGGCCTTTGACTGATGTTGTCATTAGCAAGACCACAGATGTTACCCTCACTACACACATACGGAGGGAGCTGCAATGGGCTGCCCTGGTGGCTCAGAGGTAAACAATCGCCCTGCCAATGCGGGGGATTCAAGTACGATCCCTGGGTGGGGAAGATCCCCTAGAGAAGGAAATGGCAACCCACTCCAGTATTCTTGCCTGGGAAATCCCATGGACAGAGGAGCCTGGTGGGCTACAGTCCTTGGGATGCCAAAGAGTGAGACGTGAATTAGCGACTGAAGAACAACAACAGGTGAAATGCAGTACTAAACATTAATTTGATTCTTGCTTTCATTTGAGACGTTTACCCCTAGTGAGCGCTCTGGTGAGCTGATGGAAGGCACAACACTCCAAGCAGATTATGATAGCCATTAACTTCCCAGTACAGTTTAACAGGGCCTCTCATTTATGCTGATTCTCAGGCACTCACCTTGTTACATCAGTCAAAAACACACTACAAAATGAGTGGTGACTTTGATGTCAGTAAAGATTTCTGTATCCAGAACTGAAATACCTTGTTGATTACCTTTCCATGGTGACCCCAGAGCTGAGGGGATCATTTAATGAGGTCATTAATATTTCTCCCAAACCAGCAATCTGCTAAATTCTCTTTTGGTAGGCAGGCATGTCTGCAGAACTAACATAAGTGACTGTTTCACATGAAGCATTATCTTTTCTTGTATAACATTGAAAGCCTGCGTGCTGCTTGACAAATTTGAATTTTAAAAAGTAAGAATGATTGGCACTTGGTAACTTACACAGAAATATAAAGTGGTACAAGAAAATTGCCCATTTCTTTTAGATTTACATTTTCTATATTTTTTTTCTTTTAAGAAGTGATAAGACATGTAATTTCCATCAACTTCAACCAGTTATGTGTGGAAGAGGCTGCAAGAGCAGCCCTGTGAAGGAAAAGCAAGTCATGGGGAGAACAGATACACTACAGACAGCCTCCCAGCTGCCTGCAGCTCTGGCCCTGGAGATGGCTGGTTACTTACAGGCCAAGACTAGGATCCTAAGACTAAGATACTGCAAGTCTTGAAAACAACTCAACTCCCCCTGGGCTCCTCAGCCGCTTGCTCCAGTGTCTTACTTATTAATGTCTTTCCAGGTCCATCAAGCACAAGGAGAAAAAGGAAGCAGATAGAGGCATATAATAGAGTTTACAGAGGAAGACTTCCCTTTCTTTTTTTAAGCTACTAAATCTTCCTGTGCTCCCAGGGTTGCACCAAAACCCTCCTCATTTTCTTTCTTTCCTTTTAAAATATTTATTTATGTAGGCTGCACCAGGTCTTAGTGGCAACGTGTGGGATCTTTAGTTGCAGCATGCGAATTCTGACTCGAGGCATGTAGGATCTAGTTCCCTGACCAGCAATTGAACTTGGGACCCTTGTGTTGGGATCTTGGAGTCTTAGTCGCTGGACCTCCAGGATGGTCTCAAGGAATACTTCTCTTGACATGTGGGATGGATGCTCTGAAAAATTTGGCATAAAGCAATTATTACCTATTAATTCCTTTATTTAGGCTTCCCTGGTGGCTCAGTGGGCTTCCCTGGTAGCTCAGCTGGCAAAGAATCAGCCTGCAAAGCAGGAGACCCGGTTTGATTCCTGGGTTGGGAAGATCTTCTGGAGAAGGGAAGGGGTAGGCTACCCACTCCAGTATTCTTGGGCTTCCCTGGTGGCTCAGGTGGTAAAGAATCCACCTGCAATGTGGGAGACCTGGGTTCGATCCCTGGGTTGGGAAGATCCCCTGGAGAAGGGAACAGCTACCCACTCTGGCTCAGTGGCAAAGAATCTGCCTGCCAATGCAGGAGATGTGGGTTTGATCCCCAGGTCGGGAAGATCCCTTGGAAAAGGAAATGGCAACCCACTCCAGTATTCTTGCCTGGAGAATCCCATGGACAGAGGAGCCCGGCTACTGTCCAGGGGGTCGCAAAGAATCAGACATGACTAAACAAAACAACAAAATTCCTTTATTTAGTCCACAAACATTTATTGATACACAATAGCAAAGCACCCAGCTTTGTGCACATGACAAGTTAACACTTCTTCACTGATCTTTGTTATCATTTTGAAGCTTTGTCATGATAAAAATAATTAGGGACCTCAACTCATAAACCCACATCTTGTTTAGGAATCTTGAAGTCAATTTGCAGTCTGTCTGCCTTTCATTAACCATGAACAACCGACTTCCTGCTCTAACACATGTATACAAATGTATATATTGACAAGAGCATATATTAATTTTAATTTCCTATAATTTACATTGACTTCTCTTCTGGTCCATGCATCCCCTTAAACTTAAGGTTTAAACAGCTCTGTCTAGTGGTCCTTTGTGTCTAAGGGTTGTGGTTGAGCTATGGAAAGAAGTTTTTGGTCCTGACAATGACTGGATAAAGAACAAAGATATTCCCATGGGCATGTTACTTAATAATAGCATTTGTTGCATTAACTGAGCCAGCAATGAGGGTCATTTATTTAGTATTTTTTGGCGGGGGGGTGGGTAAGCTCTGTGAAGGCAAGAATGGGTTTATCTTGTTTGTCACTGAGATTCACAGCACTTAATGCATGGGCTTCCCTGATGGCTCAGCTGGTAAAGAATCTGCCTGCAATACAGGAGACCCTGGTTTGATTCCTGGATTGGAAAGATTCCCTGGAGAAGGGATGGGCTACCCCCTCCAGTATTCTTGGGCTTTCCTGGTGGCTCAGCTGGTAGAGAATCTGCCTGCAATGCGGGAGACCTGGGTTTGATCCTTGGGTTGGGAAAGTCCTCTGGAGAAGGGGAACGGCTACCCACTCCAGCATTCTGGCCTGGAGAATTCCATGGGCTATAGAGTCCAGGGGGCTGCAGAGTCGGACATGACTGAGTGACTTTCATTTCAGCTAATGCATAGAGAATTACTTAAAAATGATCGAATGCATGAATGTTGTTGATTTTACAGATGAGGAAACAAAAGACTCTTGAAGATCACATGTTAAGAAGTGGAAGTGGAGGTCACAGTCTCGTTAGACGCCAAGGCAGGTGCCCCTTTCCCATCACAAACTTGAAGCCCCCAGATCAGTGACTTTCCTCACTTCCTGCCTGTTTCTGGGTTGCAAATCACCTCCTTTTCTGGGTAGCTGAGAAGTGGTGAGCAGTGTCTTGATAGAGCCGACATCTATGAATGCCATCAAAGCCCCATCTGAGGCTGCCTTTTAACCTGGATCTGCCACCTTCAAGGTACTGAAATATATTCCAGATTGTGCTACAAATCAGACATAGATAACCCGCAGGCCTGTAAACAGAGGCACCAAGCCAAAGCCCATGACCATAATCCTTCAAACAGCTGATTGTGTTCACCCTGTGTGAAACCTCCTCACGCTTGATGTGGCTGAGAATAGTGAGCCCCTGTGTCTGTGGTGGGTGGAGGAAGATCTTCAAATACAAACCAAAATGCAAGGTATTAACAGGAGAGCTTTAACACCTACAGTCACACTTGGGAGTTACAGGGTGTTAATGAGCAAGATAACCAAGGAAGGCATTTTTTTTTTCCTCCTGGGCTGCCTGGGTTCACTGTGTGTGTAGAATAATTGAAACCTCAGGTTGTGAAACCATGAATCAGGAGGGTTTCCTGTATTATGAATGATGTCATCTAATAAGATGAGAGACTTTCAGTGAAATGCAGGAACACTGAGGGTAATGTGTTTGCAGCAAGCAGGATCCTGAATTTATTGCAGAGGGGAGTGTGAGAGTTGACCAAAATGGAGAATGATGAGAAGTAACTAAATTATGTATGACAGTCTTTACAGAGCAGAGGAAGGAAGAAAGCTTAATGATGTTGTGGTTGAAAGACCAGCAGCAATGGGTGATGTATAGGTTGGAGGTTGGTAAGAAGAGAAATGGATCTATGAAGATGCAAAGGCTGTAGATGAGGGTGACATGGACCAAGCAGTGGATTTGGGAGAGGGGAGGGGAGCCAGGGGCTCAGCGTATAATATATTTCAGTGGCAACAAGACGGCCGAGTAAAGTTAACTTGACATTAAAAATCATCATCTTAATCTATGTAGCTCTTTGCAGCCTGAGTCTTATAAAAAAAAAATCTATAGTTAACGATGAAGTATTTTCTCCCTTCGCTTTCCCGGCATTCACTGAACGCAGTACATAATTTAATTATTGAATCTACAGGCTGGACCATGGAGATGAAGAATGATGTGTCTGCTGTAGTGAGAAATTAGATAGAACCAACTGTTTATTCTCATCATTCTTCCTCTGTGAGGCTAAATTAATATAGTTAACACGCTTTTGTTTGGATTAGAGGCTCAGATCTGGGAGGTGCTGATCAGAACTCGTGATTACTCCACTAGCTGTTATTTATGGAGTGCTGACAGTATCCTCAAGCCCCGTATGTGAGACAGAAAGGGGTTCTTTTGTCATTCTCTGTGGTGGAACCAGTGTTCCACCAGACTTAGGGGCTAGGTGTCTGAATAGAATACCAAAATTACAATCAGACTTAGTGCCTTGGAGCATATGACTCAGAAATGTCACCCAAGGGCTTTCCTATTGACCTGCACTGTGTGTTGATGATCTTTTTAACAATTGTAACAAAATATGCAAAATTTTATAGCCAGCAAACCTTTCATGGGGAATACCAGGAGAGGGTGTGCACAGGGCTGGGGGCCAGAAGGGGTAGCAGGCTAGTTTAGCACACGTGTCAGGCCCTTCCACAGAATTTGAGTAGGAACTGGAAGCTGGCCAAGCAAAGCGCCTATGCAAATAGAGCTTCGAGGCATTTGTGCCTCGAGGCAGAGCTTCTGTGCGCTGCCTCCGACGAACCCTTCCTGCCAGAAACCGAAGCTGCTACTGCGACACGGAAGGCCCACTCCAGAGGCCAAAACCAGTTCTTCCTTCCTGTCCCTTTCGGTTTGATAGCCATGGACTCTTTCGGGCCGTTTACTCTCATAGTTTCTATCTATCTATCATATTGCTTTATAGCGAGAGCTTTAAGTAGCTGACGGTAGACCCAGGCGGTGGTGGTGGTGGGGAAACGCCCCAAACCTGCACCATCAACAACAAAAACTACCCTCAGATCCAGAGTTCCGAAAAAAAGCAGCGGTTGTCTGGAAGTCGGAGCCCGGCGGGAAGCGGCTGCCGGCGGTCCCTCGGGAGGACCCAGGGCGGCGGGGCGACCGCGCAGGTCGCAGCCACCCGATCAAAGTCACGGCGAACCCCAAACNTGGGAGTTACAGGGTGTTAATGAGCAAGATAACCAAGGAAGGCATTTTTTTTTTCCTCCTGGGCTGCCTGGGTTCACTGTGTGTGTAGAATAATTGAAACCTCAGGTTGTGAAACCATGAATCAGGAGGGTTTCCTGTATTATGAATGATGTCATCTAATAAGATGAGAGACTTTCAGTGAAATGCAGGAACACTGAGGGTAATGTGTTTGCAGCAAGCAGGATCCTGAATTTATTGCAGAGGGGAGTGTGAGAGTTGACCAAAATGGAGAATGATGAGAAGTAACTAAATTATGTATGACAGTCTTTACAGAGCAGAGGAAGGAAGAAAGCTTAATGATGTTGTGGTTGAAAGACCAGCAGCAATGGGTGATGTATAGGTTGGAGGTTGGTAAGAAGAGAAATGGATCTATGAAGATGCAAAGGCTGTAGATGAGGGTGACATGGACCAAGCAGTGGATTTGGGAGAGGGGAGGGGAGCCAGGGGCTCAGCGTATAATATATTTCAGTGGCAACAAGACGGCCGAGTAAAGTTAACTTGACATTAAAAATCATCATCTTAATCTATGTAGCTCTTTGCAGCCTGAGTCTTATAAAAAAAAAATCTATAGTTAACGATGAAGTATTTTCTCCCTTCGCTTTCCCGGCATTCACTGAACGCAGTACATAATTTAATTATTGAATCTACAGGCTGGACCATGGAGATGAAGAATGATGTGTCTGCTGTAGTGAGAAATTAGATAGAACCAACTGTTTATTCTCATCATTCTTCCTCTGTGAGGCTAAATTAATATAGTTAACACGCTTTTGTTTGGATTAGAGGCTCAGATCTGGGAGGTGCTGATCAGAACTCGTGATTACTCCACTAGCTGTTATTTATGGAGTGCTGACAGTATCCTCAAGCCCCGTATGTGAGACAGAAAGGGGTTCTTTTGTCATTCTCTGTGGTGGAACCAGTGTTCCACCAGACTTAGGGGCTAGGTGTCTGAATAGAATACCAAAGTTACAATCAGACTTAGTGCCTTGGAGCATATGACTCAGAAATGTCACCCAAGGGCTTTCCTATTGACCTGCACTGTGTGTTGATGATCTTTTTAACAATTTTAACAAAATATGCAAAATTTTATAGCCAGCAAACCTTTCATGGGGAATACCAGGAGAGGGTGTGCACAGGGCTGGGGGCCAGAAGGGGTAGCAGGCTAGTTTAGCACACGTGTCAGGCCCTTCCACAGAATTTGAGTAGGAACTGGAAGCTGGCCAAGCAAAGCGCCTATGCAAATAGAGCTTCGAGGCATTTGTGCCTCGAGGCAGAGCTTCTGTGCGCTGCCTCCGACGAACCCTTCCTGCCAGAAACCGAAGCTGCTACTGCGACACGGAAGGCCCACTCCAGAGGCCAAAACCAGTTCTTCCTTCCTGTCCCTTTCGGTTTGATAGCCATGGACTCTTTCGGGCCGTTTACTCTCATAGTTTCTATCTATCTATCATATTGCTTTATAGCGAGAGCTTTAAGTAGCTGACGGTAGACCCAGGCGGTGGTGGTGGTGGGGAAACGCCCCAAACCTGCACCATCAACAACAAAAACTACCCTCAGATCCAGAGTTCCGAAAAAAAGCAGCGGTTGTCTGGAAGTCGGAGCCCGGCGGGAAGCGGCTGCCGGCGGTCCCTCGGGAGGACCCAGGGCGGCGGGGCGACCGCGCAGGTCGCAGCCACCCGATCAAAGTCACGGCGAACCCCAAACCACACCCCCCACAACAAAGTGGGGACGAGGTGCCGGGAGGAGTCGTTCCCGCGCCGGGCGCAGAGGCCGCCGGCCGGACCTTAGGGTGGGCTGGCCGGGCTCCCAGCGTGCCGGGACGCGGAGGCGCCCGCGACCCCACCGGGGACCCCTCCCCGGCCGCGCGCCCGCCCGGGCCTCCGCCGCCTTCCGGCCGCGCGGCGGGCCCGCCCCCTCGGCCGACTTCCTCCCCGGGCGCGCGGCGGGACGGCGGCGGCGGCGGCGGCGGGACGGCGGGGACCGGCGCTGGCCTGCAGGTCGCCGGCCGGAGCCGGAGGGGGGCGCGGGGGCGGCNTTGATCCTTGGGTTGGGAAAGTCCTCTGGAGAAGGGGAACGGCTACCCACTCCAGCATTCTGGCCTGGAGAATTCCATGGGCTATAGAGTCCAGGGGGCTGCAGAGTCGGACATGACTGAGTGACTTTCATTTCAGCTAATGCATAGAGAATTACTTAAAAATGATCGAATGCATGAATGTTGTTGATTTTACAGATGAGGAAACAAAAGACTCTTGAAGATCACATGTTAAGAAGTGGAAGTGGAGGTCACAGTCTCGTTAGACGCCAAGGCAGGTGCCCCTTTCCCATGACAAACTTGAAGCCCCCAGATCAGTGACTTTCCTCACTTCCTGCCTGTTTCTGGGTTGCAAATCACCTCCTTTTCTGGGTAGCTGAGAAGTGGTGAGCAGTGTCTTGATCGAGCCGACATCTATGAATGCCATCAAAGCCCCATCTGAGGCTGCCTTTTAACCTGGATCCGCCACCTTCAAGGTACTGAAATATATTCCAGATTGTGCTACAAATCAGACATAGATAACCCGCAGGCCTGTAAACAGAGGCACCAAGCCAAAGCCCATGACCATAATCCTTCAAACAGCTGATTGTGTTCACCCTGTGTGAAACCTCCTCACGCTTGATGTGGCTGAGAATAGTGAGCCCCTGTGTCTGTGGTGGGTGGAGGAAGATCTTCAAATACAAACCAAAATGCAAGGTATTAACAGGAGAGCTTTAACACCTACAGTCACACTTGGGAGTTACAGGGTGTTAATGAGCAAGATAACCAAGGAAGGCATTTTTTTTTTCCTCCTGGGCTGCCTGGGTTCACTGTGTGTGTAGAATAATTGAAACCTCAGGTTGTGAAACCATGAATCAGGAGGGTTTCCTGTATTATGAATGATGTCATCTAATAAGATGAGAGACTTTCAGTGAAATGCAGGAACACTGAGGGTAATGTGTTTGCAGCAAGCAGGATCCTGAATTTATTGCAGAGGGGAGTGTGAGAGTTGACCAAAATGGAGAATGATGAGAAGTAACTAAATTATGTATGACAGTCTTTACAGAGCAGAGGAAGGAAGAAAGCTTAATGATGTTGTGGTTGAAAGACCAGCAGCAATGGGTGATGTATAGGTTGGAGGTTGGTAAGAAGAGAAATGGATCTATGAAGATGCAAAGGCTGTAGATGAGGGTGACATGGACCAAGCAGTGGATTTGGGAGAGGGGAGGGGAGCCAGGGGCTCAGCGTATAATATATTTCAGTGGCAACAAGACGGCCGAGTAAAGTTAACTTGACATTAAAAATCATCATCTTAATCTATGTAGCTCTTTGCAGCCTGAGTCTTATAAAAAAAAAATCTATAGTTAACGATGAAGTATTTTCTCCCTTCGCTTTCCCGGCATTCACTGAACGCAGTACATAATTTAATTATTGAATCTACAGGCTGGACCATGGAGATGAAGAATGATGTGTCTGCTGTAGTGAGAAATTAGATAGAACCAACTGTTTATTCTCATCATTCTTCCTCTGTGAGGCTAAATTAATATAGTTAACACGCTTTTGTTTGGATTAGAGGCTCAGATCTGGGAGGTGCTGATCAGAACTCGTGATTACTCCACTAGCTGTTATTTATGGAGTGCTGACAGTATCCTCAAGCCCCGTATGTGAGACAGAAAGGGGTTCTTTTGTCATTCTCTGTGGTGGAACCAGTGTTCCACCAGACTTAGGGGCTAGGTGTCTGAATAGAATACCAAAGTTACAATCAGACTTAGTGCCTTGGAGCATATGACTCAGAAATGTCACCCAAGGGCTTTCCTATTGACCTGCACTGTGTGTTGATGATCTTTTTAACAATTGTAACAAAATATGCAAAATTTTATAGCCAGCAAACCTTTCATGGGGAATACCAGGAGAGGGTGTGCACAGGGCTGGGGGCCAGAAGGGGTAGCAGGCTAGTTCAGCACACGTGTCAGGCCCTTCCACAGAATTTGAGTAGGAACTGGAAGCTGGCCAAGCAAAGCGCCTATGCAAATAGAGCTTCGAGGCATTTGTGCCTCGAGGCAGAGCTTCTGTGCGCTGCCTCCGACGAACCCTTCCTGCCAGAAACCGAAGCTGCTACTGCGACACGGAAGGCCCACTCCAGAGGCCAAAACCAGTTCTTCCTTCCTGTCCCTTTCGGTTTGATAGCCATGGACTCTTTCGGGCCGTTTACTCTCATAGTTTCTATCTATCTATCATATTGCTTTATAACGAGAGCTTTAAGTAGCTGACGGTAGACCCAGGCGGTGGTGGTGGTGGGGAAACGCCCCAAACCTGCACCATCAACAACAAAAACTACCCTCAGATCCAGAGTTCCGAAAAAAAGCAGCGGTTGTCTGGAAGTCGGAGCCCGGCGGGAAGCGGCTGCCGGCGGTCCCTCGGGAGGACCCAGGGCGGCGGGGCGACCGCGCAGGTCGCAGCCACCCGATCAAAGTCACGGCGAACCCCAAACCACACCCCCCACAACAAAGTGGGGACGAGGTCCCGGGAGGAGTCGTTCCCGCGCCGGGCGCAGAGGCCGCCGGCCGGACCTTAGGGTGGGCTGGCCGGGCTCCCAGCGTGCCGGGACGCGGAGGCGCCCGCGACCCCACCGGGGACCCCTCCCCGGCCGCGCGCCCGCCCGGGCCTCCGCCGCCTTCCGGCCGCGCGGCGGGCCCGCCCCCTCGGCCGACTTCCTCCCCGGGCGCGCGGCGGGACGGCGGCGGCGGCGGCGGCGGGACGGCGGGGACCGGCGCTGGCCTGCAGGTCGCCGGCCGGAGCCGGAGGGGGGCGCGGGGGCGGCGGTGCGGACCACGTGGCGCGGCCCGGGCGCGCGGAGCCCCGGGGACTCCCCCTCCCGGTTACACCTGCTGCCGGGGGAACGCGTGCGGGGTCGGCGGCGCTGGGTGCTTTTCGCGGCGGGCCCCGCGGCCTCTGAGACGCCTTCTCCCCGCCGCGGGAGCCGAGGGCGCGCGCCGGGGCCCCGGGGGCGGGGGCCCTGGAAGTCACTTCCAGCGGCCACGTGTGCAGCGGGGCGGCGGGCTCCGGCCCGGGATCGGGGCGGGAGGAGGGCGAGTTGGGACCCTGCCGGTTGACCAGTGGCATCTCCCCGGACCTGTGGTCCTCTTGTGCTTCTGCACCGGCGTTGAGCGCTAGACCAAACCGGGGTATTAAGTTCCCCTCTCCTTCCCGTCCTCGCCTTCTTGTTTGGCAAGCACTCATCCCGAGGTCCCCGCAGCGAGTTCGGGTGCTAACCCTTAAACTCTGAATGAATGAGTTCGGGGACGTCCCCGGTGGCTCGGTGGTAGAGTCCGCCTGCCAATGCAGGAGACACGGGTTCGATCCCTGGGTGGGGAAGATCTCCTGGAGAATGAAATGGCAAGCCGCTCCAATATTCTTCCCTGGGAAATCCCATGGACAGAGGAGCCTGGAGCCTTGCAGCCCACGAGGTTGCAAAGGGTCAGAGGTGACTGAGCGACTGGCGACTAAACAACAAATCGGATGGTTTCCAGTGGACGGGACCCAGTCGTAGGCACCCTCTGGCGCTGCTCCTAGCTGTAAGCGTCTCAGCTGGATCCCGAAGCGGAGCTGGGGACCCAGTCGTAGGCACCCTCTGGCGCTGCTCCTAGCTGTAAGCGTCTCAGCTGGATCCCGAAGCGGAGCTGCCGGGAAGTGCTCGCCTTTCTTAAGCCCGGGTGCCTAGGCTTTCTCCAGACTCACTGAAGTCGGTTCCTGTGTGGCTCTGCTCATTGGCTCTTGTTTTCCTCTCCCTTGAAAGGCCCCCCCCCCAACCTTACTGGCAGTTTTAGCCCACTTTAGGGGCTCTGTCCCCGTTGTAGAGACAGTTTCTTCTCCTGAGTGTAGCCCAATGTTACTGAAACCTTGCCATAATCATAGCAAGAGTCTATAGTTTCTCTTCGTTTGAGTCACTACTCAGGGTGGATAATTTCTGTCCCATCTGGGGAGATTAAGGGAAGGGAAAGGATAGGGATACAGGAATATCACAGCTGGGACGGAGTCATATGGACTCCTTCTGGCATGGATAGTAATCCCATCTGATTTAGGGCGAGTTACTTGAGTCTGTGTAAGAGGGGTGTGAGTTACCTTAACTCAGAAGGAGCCTTTATTGAGTTGATGTGTACAACCTTTAAGAGTATCTGAAATAGATTAGAGTAGATCTGGCTTCCTGGGTGACCCTATTGGTAAGAAATGTGCTCGCCATTGCTGGAGACATAAGAGACATGGGTTCGATCCCTGAGTTGGGAAGATCCCCTGGAGAAGGAAAGGAGAACCCACTCCAGTGTTCTTGCCTAGAGAATCCCTATGGACAGAGGAGCCTGGTGGGTTACAGTCCATAGAGTCACAAAGAGTTGGACGCAACTGGAGTGACTTAGCATGCACGCAGGGTAGATTAGATGGTCAAAAAATGTTCTCTTTTCCCCTGCCCTCTTGTGCTGACATCATTTGATAAGGGAGAGAGGTGAAAGATGAGAATGATTTGTAACTCAGGCATGTGTAGTAACTTGCAAAAAAAAAAATTCTATGAGAAAGTAGTAAATAGATATAATATTTGGGAAGGTGCAGCCGCACAGGCAAACTTTTGGAATAGTTAATTTTTTTTTTCTTAAGACCACAGAATGTCCAGGGTTAATGTACTATGATGTCTGATTGATAAATGTCAATAGAAATTGTTTTAAGTTTGGAGAGCCAAAGCTGACGTGTGCCTGGGTTGAATTGGAAAGCAGATTGACCAAAATGTGTTTGTCGACTGCTGTTTTGTTGTGTGTTTGCCTTCTAGACCCAGCATGAGCGAAGTTCCCTGCAGAAAACGTGATGACTATCTCGAATGGCCTGAGTATTTCATGGCGGTGGCCTTCTTATCAGCACAGAGGAGCAAAGATCCAAATTCCCAGGTAAGTGAGTCCTGCAGGAGAATGTTTGGACACTGGCAGACAGACACAGAGATGCCCACAAGTGAGCAAATTACAAAAGGAAGAGTCTCGGGGACCCCTGCCAGCTTAGAAAAGCAGAGTCATTCTGCTGCCTTTGGCACAGCATTCCTGCCTGCTCACATTTTCCTGTGAGAGTGAATTCTCACCCACCCCTGTTCACTCGTACCCCAAGGAAACAGAGCTCTCGGCCCCTCCAGAGGCTGCCTGCCCATTCTGGAGCTCCGCAGGCCTCTGGTCTCATTTGCTGCCTCTGCAGTGGCAGACCGGCCCCTCGAAGTCATCAAGCCTCTGGGCGTGTTTCCCCGCAGGTCGGTGCCTGCATTGTGAATGCAGAAAACAAAATCGTGGGCATCGGATACAACGGCATGCCAAATGGGTGCAGCGATGATCTCTTGCCTTGGAGGAGGACAGCGGAGAACATCCTGGATACCAAGTACCCTTATGGTAGGGCACGTTGTGTGTTCTGTCCTGCTCGTGGCATGGCCTCAGTGAGGGGCTTATATACCAGGGATGGTCAGAAAGCATCATCATCCTTTCCAGTTAAGAAAACAAATGCTATTGAACTAGCCCAGCTTCCCACCCCCTTCCCTTAAATTCCAAAGAGAGCCAAGGAGTGGAGGTGTGGTGGTGGCTGGGCTGGGCAGCGTTGCAGATGGTGGGCGTCTCTGCGGAGTGCAGCAGCCCTGGGGCGGTGACTGTGAAGTTGGCACAGTGGCCCCTGCCTTTTGTGTCTTGGCGACTCGTGACCAGAGCCAGTTAACCAAGTACCGGCCTGGGCTTCGCTCTGATGAGGAGCAGCATGTATTTCCACATACCGAGGACCTCTGGCTCAGGCTCACCTCTGGGAGGCAGGACGCAGGCTGTGAGCTGGGCGTGGGCGAGGGATGACGCGGTCGCCTCCTCCTGTTTTCTGGGGCGCTGCACTGCCAGGGTGGACAGGGGTCAGACCACAAGCCAGATGCGTGGAGCCAACCCTGGGCCTGGCCATCTCTGGTTTTTATTAAATTAGGGAAGGATGCTTGTTGCCTATCTGAGCCCCAGGGAGACTCCCTTCAGAGATAAGCTGGAAGGGCCCAGCAAGCATCCTTTTCTTCCTTGAATTCCTTGGAGAATATGCAGCTAGTGCTGGAAAGAGGCGCCTTGGGCTTCATATGGTGCTAAATTTCTTTTAAGGCGTCTTTTAAAGACCTGTGTTTATGACCAGACCACCTCTGCTGGGAGTCACGTAGATGGGGGCCACCCAAATGGGGAAGATGTGCTTGCAGGAAAGAGTGCAGGGAGGCAGTGAGTTCAGGTGTGATGTGAGCCCTTTCTGTTAAAGTTGGCTCTCGCCTGTGAGGTTTTCCTCTGGAATTTTTCCTCACGAAGAGCTCCAAGTCTCCGTTTAGCTGAATTTACATACTTTTCACTAATGTTCCTGGACCTTAATCATGTTAAATACTCCCCATAACTTTCATCTAAGCTGTTTCAGGGCAAGAAGAAAAACGTGCCCAGAGGTGGAGAAGGAATTGAGGAGTGAGACTAGGGAGAACTACCGAGCACTCTGGGTTCTCAGGGAATCAGACACAGTTTGGTGCTGCAGGGAGTTTCATAGTCGGGTTAGTTCATTTCACTCCCACCCCTCGGGAGGAGTAGAAAGGGCAGGTTCCTGGGGAAAAGAGGGTAAAATTCCCTTCTTCGCCTCAGCTGAGAGGAGTAAAGTGTGAGAAAGATGGGCCTGCCTGTTTTAGAAACTTTTGGTCTTCTTGCTTGTGATCCTGTGTGCTTTCAGTAAGAAAGAAGGGAAATGGTTCGTTGTTTGTAGGCACATGCAAAGGTGATTTCTCATGGGACAGTCCAAGGTCCCATATAAAGATCACAGAAATGAGTCAGTAAATTCAGAGTCCGCGCTGAAGGGTGTGAGTACCCCAGCCGTTATTCACTGAGTCGGGACAGTGCTGAATTCCCGATAGAGGGATTCTTGGGAGGTGTCTCTGGTGCTGAGGCTGGTTACACAAAGAGATGCCAGTGGTCGCCTGGGTGTAGAGGGCTCCTCATGTGTTACTGAGCTCAGTTACTCATGAGCTCAGCTTACTCATAGTAAACTCAGTTACTTCCTAAAATGCAGATTCTTTTTTTCCATTTTATGACTTAAAACAGTTAATGACAAAGTTAAGTAAGTGACAGTGTCTGGAATTGTGTGGGCTCGACCTGGTGGACCGACTGCTATTTCAGGAAGGATAGACGATGTGTCCATCCTATAAAGGAGCTGTAGAGATGATCTAGATTGTAGACCACTGATTTCTTAGTTCTGATTATGTAGTAAAGGATGGAGGAGCCTGGCATGCTTCAGTCCATGGGGTCACAAAGAGACACTACTCAGCAACTGAAGGACAACTGATTATATGGGACCCTCTTTTAAATGTCAAAAAAACTTCCAAGACCTCTTTATAATGCTGGTTAAACTATGAATAACCTCACGGGTTACTCCCAGTGGGACCTGTGCCTCCTTCAATCACTGGGAGCCCCAGACACATTTCTGGCAGTGACCTAGAAAGCCCAAGGCTTTGCAATACACTTACCGCCCCCTATCCCCAACTCCCCACTTCCAGAACCTCTCCAGTAGCTGATTGTGTTCTGAGACACTTGCCTTTTGTCCAAGCTCAGAGCTCCTTTCCTGAAGGAATTGGAAAGAAAGAGAACCCATACAGGCATTTGTCCAGCTTCTCTGATTGCTTTTTATTGAATGCTTGCTGAGTTTCAGGGCACCGGTTGTCTGTCTGCATTATTTTTTACTGTTCATGTGATACCTCTAGGTTTTCTAAGCTCTTTGCCCCTTACTTATCAATTATTCATTTTTACATGGAGCTGTGTTAGAATGTAGACTGTTTTCTTTCAGGAGAGTGAGCTTGTAATTCGATGTACCATAAAAGTCGGAGAAGGTATTAAATGGTTTTTAAGAGGCATTTAGTATTACTACCATCATAATACATGCAGAGATGGGCTTTAAGTCTAAATAACTATGACTGGCTGGAAACCATACACTCAGTTCCCGTCTGTTTCAGGGTTTTCGGGCCACAGAGAAGTAAATGTTTAGGTAGCCTTGGATGTAATAGAAATGTTTGGTGATAATTGACTAAATTGCAGATTCTTTTTTTCCATTTTATGATTTAAAAATTAATGACAAAATAAATGTCAATGTCTGAAATTGTGTGGGATTAACCTGGTGGACTGCTATTTCAGGAAGGATAGATGATGTGTCTATCCTATAAAGGAGCTGTAGAGATAGATGATCTAGATTCTAGACCACTGATTTCTTAGTTCTTCTGATTATGTAGTGAAGGACAGAGGAGCCTGGCATGCTGCAGTCCACGGGTCACAAAGAGTCAGACA
>SJYW01002319.1:1324681-1375176 GCA_006410735.1 Raphicerus campestris
TTACTGAGCTCAGTTACTCATGAGCTCAGCTTACTCATAGTAAACTCAGTTACTTCCTAAAATGCAGATTCTTTTTTTCCATTTTATGACTTAAAACAGTTAATGACAAAGTTAAGTAAGTGACAGTGTCTGGAATTGTGTGGGCTCGACCTGGTGGACCGACTGCTATTTCAGGAAGGATAGACGATGTGTCCATCCTATAAAGGAGCTGTAGAGATGATCTAGATTCTAGACCACTGATTTCTTAGTTCTGATTATGTAATAAAGGACAGAGGAGCCTGGCATGCTTCAGTCCATGGGGTCACAAAGAGACACTACTCAGCAACTGAAGGACAACTGATTATATGGGACCCTCTTTTAAATGTCAAAAAAACTTCCAAGACCTCTTTATAATGCTGGTTAAACTATGAATAACCTCACGGGTTACTCCCAGTGGGACCTGTGCCTCCTTCAATCACTGGGAGCCCCAGGCACATTTCTGGCAGTGACCTAGAAAGCCCAAGGCTTTGCAATACACTTACCGCCCCCTATCCCCAACTCCCCACTTCCAGAACCTCTCCAGTAGCTGATTGTGTTCTGAGACACTTGCCTTTTGTCCAAGCTCAGAGCTCCTTTCCTGAAGGAATTGGAAAGAAAGAGAACCCATACAGGCATTTGTCCAGCTTCTCTGATTGCTTTTTATTGAATGCTTGCTGAGTTTCAGGGCACCGGTTGTCTGTCTGCATTATTTTTTACTGTTCATGTGATACCTCTAGGTTTTCTAAGCTCTTTGCCCCTTACTTATCAATTATTCATTTTTACATGGAGCTGTGTTAGAATGTAGACTGTTTTCTTTCAGGAGAGTGAGCTTGTAATTCGATGTACCATAAAAGTCGGAGAAGGTATTAAATGGTTTTTAAGAGGCATTTAGTATTACTACCATCATAATACATGCAGAGATGGGCTTTAAGTCTAAATAACTATGACTGGCTGGAAACCATACACTCAGTTCCCGTCTGTTTCAGGGTTTTCGGGCCACAGAGAAGTAAATGTTTAGGTAGCCTTGGATGTAATAGAAATGTTTGGTGATAATTGACTAAATTGCAGATTCTTTTTTTCCATTTTATGATTTAAAAATTAATGACAAAATAAATGTCAATGTCTGAAATTGTGTGGGATTAACCTGGTGGACTGCTATTTCAGGAAGGATAGATGATGTGTCCATCCTATAAAGGAGCTGTAGAGATAGATGATCTAGATTCTAGACCACTGATTTCTTAGTTCTTCTGATTATGTAGTGAAGGACAGAGGAGCCTGGCATGCTGCAGTCCACGGGTCACAAAGAGTCAGACATGACTCAGCAACTGAAGGACGATATGGGACCAGCTTTTAAATGTAAAAAAAAACCCCACTTCCATGACCCCTATATAATGCTAGTTAAACTATTCGTATCTTTTTTTAAAAGGTGAGGTATAGTTGACATACACACTTAGATTAGTTGCAAGTATATGACATGATTCATACATACCGATATTTGATAATGTTTACAGAAAATTGTTTTTTCTTATGATGAGGACTTGTAAGATCTGTTCTCTTAGCAACTTTCAAGTGTGCAGTACAGTAGTATTAATTGCAGTCACCATGCTATACATCACAGTCTCAGGACTTATTTTATAACTGAAAGTTTGCACCTTTGACCCCCTTTGCCTGTTTCTCTGCCCCACCTCCCGCCTCTGGCAATCATCCATCTGTTCTATGTACCTGTGACCTTGTGTTTAATTTTTCAATTCCATATATAAGTGAGGTCATACTTTTTCGTAGTATCTTTTGAGTCAGAAAATCCATGATGAAAAAGAGTTGTTTATCAGTAATACTTTGCATTAATCTGAACGTTACTGAACAGGATTTGTACATGCTTGGAAAAAATGTAGGTACGTGCTGGATGTCTGTTTGCCAGTCTGTGGTCCTGTACCCCTGGAAAAACCTTACTGGTGCCTTGGGCTTCATGCCCACAGGTTCTAAGCTGCCCACATCATTCATGGTTAGGAATCTGCAGGCCCAGAAACGTTAAGTAACTAATACAGTGCCACACAGGCGGGTGACATCATCTAATGCTGGGGCTGGTGGTCTGTGTTTCCGGCAAGGAGGCACAGGAGTTCACTTTTGCCGAAATGGGTGGGTCGAGGCACAGCGGGCCTCCCATTTTCATCTTCTCACTATGCACTTGAACAAATAGAGATTTCCATGAAACGACCTGCCAGAGGTGGAATGCTCAGGTGGTTGGTGGCCTTTGTCTAGGACGGGGTAGCAGGCCATATACACCTGCCCTGCCTTCACATTACTGCAAAGGGGAGCTTGGGAATTGTGTAAGTTTACCAGTAAATTATACAACTTAGTAATTCTCCTTATTCATGCTGTAAATTTGGAAGTCACTAGTCTTGACTGACACTGTGTGGACAGGAGGTAAGCACAGGATATATGTGTCAGCATAAGAAGATGGGGCTTCTTCTGGGCCAGGTCTCTGGAGAGGCATTTTTAAAGGGTGTTTCTGTTCTTCCAGGCTTAGGATCAAAACTTCAGGAAATGATTTGATGATAATGTAGTATTAATATGGAAAATGAAAATTCCCCCTGCCAAGAAAACTGCCTTTTATCTCATCTCTTTCCCGAAAAATCCAAAAGATAGTATGATGTCAGTTAACAGTGTCAGGAAGAAATCAGCATTATTATAATGACACTTTTTCACATGAATGACAATGAAGAAAAAAAAAAAACCGGGAAGGAGCAGATTTATCTAATTTACCAGGTAAAAACCTTTGGAAGGCTTTGATTTTCTTGAGGGGGTGGTTGCTAACTCCAGGATGAAGAATTCAGCTGACATTTTCCATTCGTTTCTCTTTGTGGAATTCATCAGAGTGAAGCACATTTAATCAAAATACCAATTTTATAAAATGGAGGTGAAATACTTGTGGTAATGCAGAGATCGCTCTTTCTGTGGGTTTTCGTAAGCGATTTTGATGACATGGTTTACAGACCGAGTGTTGGCGTGAAATCAGCTTCTTTCTTTCTTAGGAGCCGTTGTTAAACTTCATGTTTGTAAAGGAGCTCCCCATGCACATCAAGCTTTCCTGGGTTTTCTTGCCATGCTGGTTCCCACTGGAGAAGGGATTCGTGGGGAAGCACATGTCTTTGCTTGGCCTTCTCTTCCCATCCCGGTCAATCACGAAGCCAGGATTGCTTTCCCTGTTGCTTTGCCCTTTTCATCATGGAAGGAACCATAGTCTTGATGTCCCAAGAGGGTGGGTAACCCTGTTCTCTGATGCATCAGCTAAACACGGTGATATGGGGCTTTTTCCAGAGTCAGTTAGTATTTCTGCAGAAAAACTCTGAAAAGGGTATAATGCTGGGAAGGAAAGTGCTGGAATTAATTAAGGCAAGAGTTGAACATGGCAGCTTGAAACAGTTTTGCCAGTATGTGGCAGTTCTTCTTTCAATTTTATATTTAAATGTAATCTTTATTTTTCAGATTTAGCATATTGTTAAGCATGCATAGATGTCATTTTCGTGATTTCCTTAGCCATTTACCTTACCCCCTTGAACACTGACATTTTCCTGACTGCCACGCACGTGATATATTTCTTTGGCATCCAAAAGGTTAGTCTTGAGAAACTAATTTATCAAGAACTTAGGAGGCTGATCCTTCTTAAGCTGTAGCTTCCTCACAACTTGTAGGACCTTCTTAGTAATTAAAAATTTGTTCCCTCAGCTGGTTGAAATTGAATGCCCTCTGGTTCTGTTATGCAGATCCATGGATTTGATGACTTGCTGTTTCTTTTCCTGCAGAATTCTAATTTCACTGGTGGCAGCCCCCAACCACTGCCCCCCAACCCTGGCCATCCGGCACTCGTATCCTGACAGTGGGTCTAATTAGGGACTTTGTACAAAATAACTAGTGTAATCAATGGAAAACCTTGGAGCAAGTTGACAGTAAAGAAGTAAAGGAGATTGTTCTTATGAAAAGAGGGGCAAACTTGGATTTCAACCATGTACAGTCTTAGACAAACAAGGAAACACAATGGCTTATGTATGAGGCTCCCCCTGAAATTTAACCAGCTTAACATAAGTGTATTTCATTTTCAGGTATAAATGTTTATAAACATTTATAAAATGTCCTTAGGAGAGAACAAATCATGATTTTATTCATTTATTTGACTTTGTACACTTTTTAAAAGCTTTTTGATGTGGACCATTTTTTAAGTCTTTATTGAATTTGTTGCATACAATTTGTTACAATAGGGCCTCTGTTTTTCTGTCTTCGGTGAGATCTTAGATTCTCCACGAGGGGTTGAACCTGCACCCCCTGCAGTTCATGGAAGGCTAAGTCTAAACCACAGGACTGCCAGGANGTACATCACAGTCTCAGGACTTATTTTATAACTGAAAGTTTGCACCTTTGACCCCCTTTGCCTGTATTCTCTGCCCCACCTCCTGCCTCTGGCAATCATCCATCTGTTCTATGTACCTGTGACCTTGTGTTTATTTTTTCAATTCCATATATAAGTGAGGTCATACTTTTTCGTAGTATCTTTTGAGTCAGAAAATCCATGATGAAAAGGAGTTGTTTATCAGTAATACTTTGCATTAATCTGAACGTTACTGAACAGGATTTGTACATGCTTGGAAAAAATGTAGGTACGTGCTGGATGTCTGTTTGCCAGTCTGTGGTCCTGTACCCCTGGAAGAACCTTACTGGTGCCTTGGGCTTCATGCCCACAGGTTCTAAGCTGCCCACATCATTCATGGTTAGGAATCTGCAGGCCCAGAAACGTTAAGTAACTAATACAGTGCCACATAGGCGGGTGACATCATCTAATGCTGGGGCTGGTGGTCTGTGTTTCCGGCAAGGAGGCACAGGAGTTCACTTTTGCTGAAATGGGTGGGTCGAGGCACAGCGGGCCTCCCATTTTCGTCTTCTCACTATGCACTTGAACAAATAGAGATTTCCATGAAACGACCTGCCAGAGGTGGAATGCTCAGGTGGTTGGTGGCCTGTGTCTAGGACGGGGTAGCAGGCCATATACACCTGCCCTGCCTTCACATTACTGCAAAGGGGAGCTTGGGAATTGTGTAAGTTTACCAGTAAATTATACAACTTAGTAATTCTCCTTATTCATGCTGTAAATTTGGAAGTCACTAGTCTTGACTGACACTGTGTGGACAGGAGGTAAGCACAGGATATATGTGTCAGCATAAGAAGATGGGGCTTCTTCTGGGCCAGGTCTCTGGAGAGGCATTTTTAAAGGGTGTTTCTGTTCTTCCAGGCTTAGGATCAAAACTTCAGGAAATGATTTGATGATAATGTAGTATTAATATGGAAAATGAAAATTCCCCCTGCCAAGAAAACTGCCTTTTATCTCATCTCTTTCCCGAAAAATCCAAAAGATAGTATGATGTCAGTTAACAGTGTCAGGAAGAAATCAGCATTATTATAATGACACTTTTTCACATGAATGACAATGAAGAAAAAAAAAAAACCGGGAAGGAGCAGATTTATCTAATTTACCAGGTAAAAACCTTTGGAAGGCTTTGATTTTCTTGAGGGGGTGGTTGCTAACTCCAGGATGAAGAATTCAGCTGACATTTTCCATTCGTTTCTCTTTGTGGAATTCATCAGAGTGAAGCACATTTAATCAAAATACCAATTTTATAAAATGGAGGTGAAATACTTGTGGTAATGCAGAGATCGCTCTTTCTGTGGGTTTTCGTAAGCGATTTTGATGACATGGTTTACAGACCGAGTGTTGGCGTGAAATCAGCTTCTTTCTTTCTTAGGAGCCGTTGTTAAACTTCATGTTTGTAAAGGAGCTCCCCATGCACATCAAGCTTTCCTGGGTTTTCTTGCCATGCTGGTTCCCACTGGAGAAGGGATTCGTGGGGAAGCACATGTCTTTGCTTGGCCTTCTCTTCCCATCCCGGTCAATCACGAAGCCAGGATTGCTTTCCCTGTTGCTTTGCCCTTTTCATCATGGAAGGAACCATAGTCTTGATGTCCCAAGAGGGTGGGTAACCCTGTTCTCTGATGCATCAGCTAAACACGGTGATATGGGGCTTTTTCCAGAGTCAGTTAGTATTTCTGCAGAAAAACTCTGAAAAGGGTATAATGCTGGGAAGGAAAGTGCTGGAATTAATTAAGGCAAGAGTTGAACATGGCAGCTTGAAACAGTTTTGCCAGTATGTGGCAGTTCTTCTTTCAATTTTATATTTAAATGTAATCTTTATTTTTCAGATTTAGCATATTGTTAAGCATGCATAGATGTCATTTTCGTGATTTCCTTAGCCATTTACCTTACCCCCTTGAACACTGACATTTTCCTGACTGCCACGCACGTGATATATTTCTTTGGCATCCAAAAGGTTAGTCTTGAGAAACTAATTTATCAAGAACTTAGGAGGCTGATCCTTCTTAAGCTGTAGCTTCCTCACAACTTGTAGGACCTTCTTAGTAATTAAAAATTTGTTCCCTCAGCTGGTTGAAATTGAATGCCCTCTGGTTCTGTTATGCAGATCCATGGATTTGATGACTTGCTGTTTCTTTTCCTGCAGAATTCTAATTTCACTGGTGGCAGCCCCCAACCACTGCCCCCCAACCCTGGCCATCCGGCACTCGTATCCTGACAGTGGGTCTAATTAGGGACTTTGTACAAAATAACTAGTGTAATCAATGGAAAACCTTGGAGCAAGTTGACAGTAAAGAAGTAAAGGAGATTGTTCTTATGAAAAGAGGGGCAAACTTGGATTTCAACCATGTACAGTCTTAGACAAACAAGGAAACACAATGGCTTATGTATGAGGCTCCCCCTGAAATTTAACCAGCTTAACATAAGTGTATTTCATTTTCAGGTATAAATGTTTATAAACATTTATAAAATGTCCTTAGGAGAGAACAAATCATGATTTTATTCATTTATTTGACTTTGTACACTTTTTAAAAGCTTTTTGATGTGGACCATTTTTTAAGTCTTTATTGAATTTGTTGCATACAATTTGTTACAATAGGGCCTCTGTTTTTCTGTCTTCGGTGAGATCTTAGATTCTCCACGAGGGGTTGAACCTGCACCCCCTGCAGTTCATGGAAGGCTAAGTCTAAACCACAGGACTGCCAGGAAAGTCTCATTACCTATACATTTTAATCCATAATTAGGGCTAATTATTTTCAAAGAGCAGGAGATTACTGTTTCACCATGAGTATCTAGAAAGGATGCATAGTAACAATGTGTACTGATACCTGGCTCTGTGGAGGCAGTGTAGCAACAGCTCAAATGCTCATCTATGAGATCAAACCTACCCATGAAAATGCACATATTGGCCTTCGCTTATAAAGAGTCTGTTTACTTCATGGAAGTTTATAATAAAACTTAAAATAATTCAAGGTTAGTGATTTCCAAATTGATGACCAGGAAGCAGGCTAAAGTTTGCACTGTCTCTAAATAAAAGGTTTGCTGAGAGATTAATAGCCTCTATAAAACTTCAGGGCCACATTCAGCCTCGTTCAGGTTGTGTCAAGTGTGCCAGCCCATTAATTATCTGAATGATAAATATAGCTTCTTTAATTCTCTACATTGATAAGCTATTGCTTAGAAACTCTGTGTCACCAGGCAGTGTGCTGACAGGGAGCGGCTGACTCCGATGAACCTTGGGGTCTTTATCGATCTATTCTGTGTCAGTTGTGCTGATTTTGTTTGATCTGTTCTGAAACTGGCCTGAATTGTTAAGGTTTTGTTTTGAGTTTTTTTTTTTCATCAAGACTCCATCTTTCATAAACTGTGTTAATGCTGTCACTGATACATATTTTCTTCCAAAAATACACACCAAAATTTGGTTCCTAGAGATTTTTGCGAATATTTATATTGTTTTTTGCTTCTGCTTCTTAGGGGACTATTGTTTTATATTTGCATAGGACTGTGCAAACCTTTAATATACATACTGGCTAAGAAAAACTGCACAGTGCTTAAGATGACAGTTATCAGGTTCAAATGAGAGAATCCTCCTGGAATGACCATCCAGAGCCTGGGCTCCAGGTGTGGTGTGTGTAAACCCAGGGGTTGTGGTGCTGTCAGATATACAACTTGACTTTCATGTCCCAATATCTTTATGAAATAAGTGATTACTGAGGACTCTACCAGTTCTAGACTTCTCCAGAAAAATTAAACAATATAGCTTTGATTGTATTCGATCAGGGTGCAGTTTCTCTGCTTAGGACTTTTTTTTAAAGGCATTCTGGAAGCATCTGGGGTGAGAGCTACAGCAAACGGCTGCTGATGGCAGCGACACAGAAGGAATACGCATCTGTGCATGTGGACAAATTAATAGAGAACAGGCTTTATACCATCCCCTCCTTCCAGCGCTTCAAGTCTGCTCCAGTTCTGAGATGTATAAACCAGATGGAGATGGTACACACAGGCAGGAGGGGACAGTTAAAGAGTGTTTCATCCACAAACAGATGAAAAAAGGTTGGCAGACAGCAATGAAGAAGACCCCACGTGGGTGTGCATGCTTGAGTCGCTCAGTCGTGTCTAGCTCTTTGCGACCCCATGGACTGTAGCCCACCAGGCTCCTCTGTCCATGGAATTCTCCAGGCAAGAACACTGGAGTGGCTTGCCATTTCCTACTCCAGCCCATCTGTAAGTACAAGAAAATATATGAAGAGAGGAGACATGCTTAGTCAAGAGGTGATTCTAAGATCAGAGAGAAAAAAGGGACTGGGGAGTCCTCTGTGAGTCAGTCCATCTGGTGGTGTTTATGGAAACACGGATACTGGCCCAGCTTCAGGAACTCCCATGATAAATGGAGAGTTTGGGGGTTAGAATGTGCCCGTCTTCTCCTTGCTCATGTCGTCTAACCATCTAATTGCACAGGTCCTGGCCAGTTAGTGGAGGTGTAAATTTCATCTCTGTGCTTCTTTCAAATGATAGATGCCATAGTAACTTTAAAATATTGAATAAGATAACCGAGCATGAATTTTTAAATTCTGCAATTAAAAGACTTTGTTCAAAATGCCATTAATTTTGGGTTTAGGTGGGAAAGGAAAGCAGAATTCCTCCATGTCCTTTTTCCTTCTGCAAGTGAATTATAACTTTTTAGAGGTTGAAATAAGTACTAATTAGCCCTCTATTCTTGTATCACTTTGAGTGGTCTGTTGTTGAGTTCTTGAGGCTTCTTGCTTCCTTTTTTAAGAATTGTAACTGTATTTTATAATACATGATGTCTTCCTATGTATGTTCACCTATAGTTATTCATTTACCAGCAAATACTTTCGGGAGATCTATGATACGTATTCTATGCTAGGCACTCAACAGCAGTAAATAATGACCATGGTCTCTGTGTTCAAGGAGCAGACTAGTAGTAGAGCAGGTGGAAGGGACTGGGATAAACAGATGTTGCTGAATGTTCTTTTTGAGGAAGTGAGCGTTACCTGGAGATCTGAAGGATTCATTGGGCCCCATCAGGTAAGGATGGGGTGGTGGGCTGGTGCTGGGGGATGGGAAGAGCTCTGGTCCTAGGACCTAGGTCTGGGGTCAGAGCGAGGGAAATCTGGAGCCGTGAGGTTGGAGGCATCTGTGGGAGCTCCCAGAGAGGGTGTGAGGTCTGTAGGCTGGGTGTGAGAGCAGAGGGTGATGTCTGCGTGGCCTGTTGGCCTGAGATGACTTCATGGGGATGGGTGAGGCGACGCAGGGAGAGCACTCAGAGGCCGGGCCCTGGGCGTGTCCCTGAGCGCCACAGGTGCTGAGGCTGATGGACGAGGAAGGGGCTGCAGGGAAGGACCGTGATGTTAGGGAGCACGCAGAGCAATGTTTCCAGAAGGAGCGAGGGGCAGCCATACCAAACGCTGCCGAGAGGTCCAGGGAGGTGGGAAAGTGCCCGTGCGGTTCAGCACCACAGGGTCATGCCCAGACTGCAGAGAGCAGCTCCAGGCAGCAGGGAGGGTTGAAGGTACACTGGAGGCAGGTGGCGGGTGCATAGCAGGTGAGGCAGTGGGCAGAGCGGACGGCGATCCGGTTTTGGGATGTCTGGGAAGAGAGCAGGATGCCGGCCACCTCGGGGGCTGGGGCGCGGCAAGGGAGAGGTTTATGTTGTCTGACCAAGGGGAGGGTCTGTTGTCTGTCTGTTTTTGCAGCACATAGTTGCTTGCAGATGGGAATACTCCAGGAGGAAGAGAGATTGATGAGGGATGTGAGAGGGCTGGTCCCCAAGCTCATCGCTTAGTGATGGAGGAGGACGTTGTATGGGGATAGAGCCTGTGACAGCCAACCTTTGGTTCCTGGAGTTACAGGTGGGGATGTGATTTTCTTGGGCTCCAGAATCACTGTGGACAGTGACTGCAGCCATGAAATTAAAAGATGCTTGCTCCTTGGAAGAAAACCTATGACTAACCTAGACAGTGTATTAAAAAGAAGAGACATCACTCTGCCAACAAAGGTCCATATAAGTCCAGGCTATATGGTTTTTCCAGCAGTCAAGTATGGATGTGAGAGTTGGACTATAAAGAGGGCTGAGTGCTAAAGAATCAACGCTTTTGAATTATGGTGTTGGAGAAGGCTCTTGAGAGGCCTTGGACAGCAGAGAGATCAAACCAGTCCATCCTAAAGGAAATCAATCCTGAATATTCACTGGAAGGACTGATGTTGAAGCTGAAGCTCCAGTCCTTTGGCCACCTTTGATGTGAAGAGTTGAGTCACTGGAAAAGACTCCAATTCTGGGAAAGACTGAAGACAGGAGGAGAAGGGGAAGGAAGAGGATGAGATGGCTGGATGGCATCACTGACTCAGTGACCATGAGTTTGAGCAAGCTTCAGGAGATAGTGAAGGACAGGGAAGCCTGCCGTGCTGCAGTCCATGGGGTCACAAAGAGTCGGACGTGACTGAACAACGGCAGCAGTGTGATCAATTGCCCATTTCGGTGAAGGGAGGAGGCGCGGGAGTGGCACGGATACTGGGGAGTAGGGAGAGGCATGGTTGTTTTGGGGAGGTGCTGAGAGCTCCCTGGGAAGTGTAGGGCAGGGACAGAAGCTTGGGTCTCACCCGGGAATCTCGAATGATCAGTTCAGCCCCCTTTCCTCCAGCCGAGTCAGGATCAGTATGCCACCCGAGGAGGCATGCCCGATGGAGCTGGGGTCGGATAGAACCCACGTCCTGACTCCCAGTCCAGTGCCCACTAGTCAATCCCAGTTCGCCCTTGAAAGCTGTTAACCCCGGAGGGGAGTGGGGGAGCTTGACTGTTCGCATCACGACACTGTCCAATGGTGATGCGCGTCCCCCTTCTTCCTTCGCTGCTGCTGCTTCGGTACCTTTTTAGCATCAGACGAGTGAGTCTGCATCGCACGTGCACGGTGAGAAGGGAGCTGGGCACGGTTCACACCGTGGTGAAGTGCAGCGTTTCCAGCTCCTCCTCCCTCTGACCTGATTGTGTGCCCTTAGCACACAGGGAGGCAGTGTAATTAGAGTTCCAGGGGCTGTGTTAGTAATGGAAACACCACGGTCAGAAGTCTCTTTAGCCCTAAGCACTACCACTGGGGCTAAGTGGCTCCCCTGGGTGCCCTGAGCTGCTCGCCAGCAGCCTCAGCAAGAGGAAGGGGGCAGGGGACGGGGACCAGGGCAGGGGACGGAGGGGGAAGAGATGTCTCCCCTCCTGCCCACCCTGCTGAGCAGCTGGGGGCCACAGGGTCTCAGGTGGGCATCAATGGGTCTCAGGAGAGGGCAGCAGGCACTGACGTTCACCAAGTCCACCTTTGGGGCTGCACACATTGCATGCATGACGGGTCTCAGAGGCAGGTCCTTTCCTTTCAGTTTCATAGGCCAGGAAGCTGAGCTTCACGGGATGCAGAGGGTCACAGAACTAGCAAGTTGGGGTGGGGGGCAGAGTCCCTGAGAAGGGGGCTCAGATGGTAAAGAATCCGCTTGCAATGCAGGAGACCTGGGTTCGATCCCTGGATTGGGAAGATCCCCCCGGACGAGGGAATGGCAACCCACTCCAATATTCTTGCCTGGAGAGTTCCATGGACAGAGGAGCCTGGGGGCTCCTATATTTCATGAGATCGCAGAGTCGGACACAACTGACCAGCCAACACTTTCTTCTAAAGAAGCGATGTAACCACGGGTTTCTAAGTTGGCTCTCCGTTTCCCCTATCCACCTTAACCTCCAGTCCATTAAAACTCTGATAACAAATCCAGTCGCTGCTTTGCAGATGTGGGAACTTCACGGACGTGAGATGAGACACAAGAGTGATGAGGAGTGATGTTGTTGAGAGCCAAATTGTAGCTATGTTTGCTGTGGATTTGGGGGATAATAATGGTTTATAACCTTTGTAGGGGTGCTGGGGGTGGTCAGGCAGGGAGGGATTCACTTTGTTTTCTACTTTTTCTTTTGTATTGGAGTATAGCCGATTAACAATGTGGCGATGGTCTCAGGTGGACCCTGGAGGGACTCAGCCATGCACACACATGTATCAATTCTCCCTTAAACTCCCCTCCCATCCAGGCTGGCACATCGCATTGAGCACAGTTCCCTGTGCAGTCCAGTAGGTCCTTGTTGGCACTCCGTTTTAAATACAGCAGTGTGAACCTGTCCAAGGGGAGGCTTCACCTTGCAGGCTCCCCTACTGTTCAATTACTGACTTGAAGGATGGGTCCTTTGGAGGCTTGTGGTGATGGATGAAGCCCTGTCAGGATATCCTTCAATAATTAAGAAATGGGTAGTGGAAGTTCCATCTTAACTCCTGAAGCAGGGAAGCAGCCCCTTCATGGATCTGTTGGAGGAGTGGACACACGCCTACCCCTCAGCGGAAGCCCCCCCGTCAGGTGTCCAAGGGGGTCAGCGGGTGCTTCTGCTCCAAGAGACGGACCCGGGTGGACCCCTCGCTTCCGTCTATGACTCCAGCAGTAAAAATGCAGACACTGCTTTCCAGAAGGAATGCCAAAAAAGCCCTGTCATCAGAAGAGAAGTGGAATATCTTGAAAGAATTGACACTGAGTTTTTTTTTTTTTTTTTTTTAATGCACGGATCAACCTTGAACTCTGGCACCCCATTTTGTGTCAGTTATTAATTGCAGGGTGAAGCTTCCCACCTATTTCCAGCCCCGAGCACACCCTTCTTGGCTCTGAGTCCTGACCCTCTGTCTTGGCAGCGAGACAGACTGTCCCTACTTTAATCCTGGGTGGCCTCTCCGCCCCAAGAAATGTCACGGCCATCAGGGGGCCAGGAGTGTCCCCAGAGACGCCGAGGCCTGTCCAGTGCAGCCTGGGGTGCGCTGGCAGAAGGCAGGGCGGGCCAGGCTGAGTTCAACAGGTGCCCTGTGTCTGGACCGTTCACTCGCACCGACACTGCTTGCTACCCAGCTTGTCCGGCTTTCTAGGTCAGCCTTGGCAGAATAGCCCTCAGGCCCTTGAAAGTCATTTTCTTCAAGTAAAATCCTGTACTACTAACAAGAAGGAATCTTAAATAACCTGGAGAATTTAACTGGAATAGAAACTTCATTTTCCTGAGCCCAAATTATATCAGGACCTGGTAGCTCCCCTCACGTCCTAGTAGCCACGTGATGATCGGTTTGGGCTAGANCTTCATGGGACAATTGTTGTTGTTGTTGTTGTTGTCATTGTTGTTGTTGTTTTGGGGGGGCATTTTGAAGGATGTCTCCATTATCTTCATTACCTCCACCATAGTTTTGCCTCAGGTCAAACAAGAGGGAGGGAACACAGCTCCTCCCATCAATAGAAAATTAGATTAAAGATTACTGAGATGGCCTCAGCCATCAGAAGGAGACCTAGTTTCTCCCTGAATCAGTCTCTCCCATAAGGAAGATAAGCCTATTATCATATCCATCAGAGGTCAGACAGAATGGAAACCACAATCACAGAAAACTAATCAAACTGATCACATGGACCACAGCCTTGTCCAGCTCAAAGAAACTGTGAGTCATGCCATGTAGAGCACCCAAGAGGGAGTGGCCATGGTGGAGAGTTCTGAAAAAATGTGGTTCACTAGAGAAGGGAATGGCAAACCACTTCAGTATTCTTGCCTTGAGAACCCTATGAACAGTATGAAAAGTCAAAAACATAGGAAACTAAAGATGAACTTCCCAGGTCAGTAGGTTCCCAATATGCTACTTGAGAACAGTGGAGAAATAACTCCAGAAAGAATAAAGAGATGGAACCAAAGCAAAAGCAACACCCAGTTGTGGATGTTACTGGTGATGGAAGTAAAGTCCAATGATGTAAAGAACAATATTGCATAGGAACCTTAAATGTTAGATCCATGAATCAAGGCAAAATGGAAGTGGTCAAAGAGGAGATGGCAACAGTGAACATCAATATTTTAGGAATCAGCAAACAAAAATGGACTGGGATGGGTGAATTTAACTCAGATGACCATTATATCTACTACTGTGAGCAAGAATCCCTTGGAAGAAATGGAGTAGCCATCATAGCAAACAAAAAAGTCCAAAATACAGTACTTGGATGCAATCTCAAAAACCACAGAATGAGCTCTGTTAGTTTCCAAGGCAATCCATTCAATATCACAGTAATTCCAGTCTACACTCCAACTGGTAATGCTGAAAAAGATGAAGGTGAATGGTTCAACGAAGACATACAAGGCCTTTTAGAACTAACACCCAAAAAAGATGTCCTTTTCATTATAGGGGACAGGAATGCAAATGTAAGAAGTCAAGAGATACCTGGAGTAACAGGCAAAATTTGCCTTGGAATGCAAAGTGAAGCAGGGCAAAGGCTAATAGAGTTTTGCAAAGAGAACACACTGGTCATAGCAAATAATCTCTTCCAATACTATGAGAGAAGACTCTACATATGGACATCACCATATGGTCAATTCCAAAATCAGATTGATTATATTCTTTGGAGCCAAAGATGGAGAATTCTATACAGTCAGCAAAATCTAGACTGTGGCTCAGATCATGAACTTCTTACTGCAAAATTTACACTCAAATTGAAGAAAGAAGGGAAAACCACTAGACCTTTCAGGGATGATCTAAATCAAATCCCATATAATTATACAGTGGAAATGACAAACATGTTCAAAGGATTAGATATGATAGACAGAGTACCTTATCTATGTAGGGAAGTTCTTGACATTGTACTGGAGGCACGGATCATCTCCAAGTGAAAGAAATGGNGGAGTGGCACGGATACTGGGGAGTAGGGAGAGGCATGGTTGTTTTGGGGAGGTGCTGAGAGCTCCCTGGGAAGTGTAGGGCAGGGACAGAAGCTTGGGTCTCACCCGGGAATCTCGAATGATCAGTTCAGCCCCCTTTCCTCCAGCCGAGTCAGGATCAGTATGCCACCCGAGGAGGCATGCCCGATGGAGCTGGGGTCGGATAGAACCCACGTCCTGACTCCCAGTCCAGTGCCCACTAGTCAATCCCAGTTCGCCCTTGAAAGCTGTTAACCCCGGAGGGGAGTGGGGGAGCTTGACTGTTCGCATCACGACACTGTCCAATGGTGATGCGCGTCCCCCTTCCTGCGCTGCTGCTGCTTCGGTACCTTTTTAGCATCAGACGAGTGAGTCTGCATCGCACGTGCACGGTGAGAAGGGAGCTGGGCACGGTTCACACCGTGGTGAAGTGCAGCGTTTCCAGCTCCTCCTCCCTCTGACCTGATTGTGTGCCCTTAGCACACAGGGAGGCAGTGTAATTAGAGTTCCAGGGGCTGTGTTAGTAATGGAAACACCACGGTCAGAAGTCTCTTTAGCCCTAAGCACTACCACTGGGGCTAAGTGGCTCCCCTGGGTGCCCTGAGCTGCTCGCCAGCAGCCTCAGCAAGAGGAAGGGGGCAGGGGACGGGGACCAGGGCAGGGGACGGAGGGGGAAGAGATGTCTCCCCTCCTGCCCACCCTGCTGAGCAGCTGGGGGCCACAGGGTCTCAGGTGGGCATCAATGGGTCTCAGGAGAGGGCAGCAGGCACTGACGTTCACCAAGTCCACCTTTGGGGCTGCACACATTGCATGCATGACGGGTCTCAGAGGCAGGTCCTTTCCTTTCAGTTTCATAGGCCAGGAAGCTGAGCTTCACGGGATGCAGAGGGTCACAGAACTAGCAAGTTGGGGTGGGGGGCAGAGTCCCTGAGAAGGGGGCTCAGATGGTAAAGAATCCGCTTGCAATGCAGGAGACCTGGGTTCGATCCCTGGATTGGGAAGATCCCCCCGGACGAGGGAATGGCAACCCACTCCAATATTCTTGCCTGGAGAGTTCCATGGACAGAGGAGCCTGGGGGCTCCTATATTTCATGAGATCGCAGAGTCGGACACAACTGACCAGCCAACACTTTCTTCTAAAGAAGCGATGTAACCACGGGTTTCTAAGTTGGCTCTCCGTTTCCCCTATCCACCTTAACCTCCAGTCCATTAAAACTCTGATAACAAATCCAGTCGCTGCTTTGCAGATGTGGGAACTTCACGGACGTGAGATGAGACACAAGAGTGATGAGGAGTGATGTTGTTGAGAGCCAAATTGTAGCTATGTTTGCTGTGGATTTGGGGGATAATAATGGTTTATAACCTTTGTAGGGGTGCTGGGGGTGGTCAGGCAGGGAGGGATTCACTTTGTTTTTTACTTTTTCTTTTGTATTGGAGTATAGCCGATTAACAATGTGGCGATGGTCTCAGGTGGACCCTGGAGGGACTCAGCCATGCACACACATGTATCCATTCTCCCTTAAACTCCCCTCCCATCCAGGCTGGCACATCGCATTGAGCACAGTTCCCTGTGCAGTCCAGTAGGTCCTTGTTGGCACTCCGTTTTAAATACAGCAGTGTGAACCTGTCCAAGGGGAGGCTTCACCTTGCAGGCTCCCCTACTGTTCAATTACTGACTTGAAGGATGGGTCCTTTGGAGGCTTGTGGTGATGGATGAAGCCCTGTCAGGATATCCTTCAATAATTAAGAAATGGGTAGTGGAAGTTCCATCTTAACTCCTGAAGCAGGGAAGCAGCCCCTTCATGGATCTGTTGGAGGAGTGGACACACGCCTACCCCTCAGCGGAAGCCCCCCCGTCAGGTGTCCAAGGGGGTCAGCGGGTGCTTCTGCTCCAAGAGACGGACCCGGGTGGACCCCTCGCTTCCCTCTATGACTCCAGCAGTAAAAATGCAGACACTGCTTTCCAGAAGGAATGCCAAAAAAGCCCTGTCATCAGAAGAGAAGTGGAGTATCTTGAAAGAATTGACACTGAGTTTTTTTTTTTTTTTTTAACGCACGGATCAACCTTGAACTCTGGCACCCCATTTTGTGTCAGTTATTAATTGCAGGGTGAAGCTTCCCACCTATTTCCAGCCCCGAGCACACCCTTCTTGGCTCTGAGTCCTGACCCTCTGTCTTGGCAGCGAGACGGACTGCCCTTCTTTAATCCTGGGTGGCCTCTCCACCCCAAGAAATGTCACGGCCATCAGGGGGCCAGGAGTATCCCCAGAGACGCCGAGGCCTGTCCAGTGCAGCCTGGGGTGCGCTGGCAGAAGGCAGGGCGGGCCAGGCTGAGTTCAACAGGTGCCCTGTGTCTGGACCGTTCACTCGCACCGACACTGCTTGCTACCCAGCTTGTCCGGCTTTCTAGGTCAGCCTCGGCAGAATAGCCCTCAGGCCCTTGAAAGTCATTTTCTTCAAGTAAAATCCTGTACTGCTAACAAGAAGGAATCTTAAATAACCTGGAGAATTTAACTGGAATAGAAACTTCATTTTCCTGAGCCCAAATTATATCAGGACCTGGTAGCTCCCCTCACGTCCTAGTAGCCACGTGATGATCGGTTTGGGCTAGAATCACATTATTAAACTATTTGTGCAGCAATTAGCAGTTGTTTAGCCTTGATTCTGAGGCTTTTTTTTTTTAACCTATTTAAGTAAACCTTAATAATGCTACTGTCTAAAATAGATATTGTATTAGTCTTACATCAAACGAGATGAAAGTTAATTCTATAAAATGTTGAGTCCCTTAAATCTAACGAAGGATGGAATATATCCTGTTAATTTGTCAAACTTCCAGAGAAACGCCTACATGAGACAGTAAGGATTAATCAAGCCCTAGTAAGAGAGAATTTGAAAAATACAGTTTTCTAATTATACAGTCTCTTCTCAGTGGGCCAAGGTTAATGCGTTCTGAATTCTGACAGTCGGTAATATAAAAGAAAAAAGACCAAAGCATATGAATTGTCTTATAATTACCTGAAACAGAGGTTCTCCTTCTAGCAATCAAGGACTTTTGGAAGCATCAATCTGATATTTTCAGCATTTGATTCTTTCCCTTTTTAGCAGTGTTGAGAATCAGTGAAGTTGTCTGGGTCACTCTTTGTGCTTCACAAATATACATATAGTATTTGGAGACTTCTTTTGCTTATTGCTCAGCCATAGGTGAGTAATTCTGGGTAAACAGAAAATGAGTCTTGTGTGTGTGTAACAATTTAACTGTCTTCTGAATACTTCCTAGACACTGTGTGTCTCTTTGGAATACTTGGTCTTGATTCCTGCAGTGAATGTGGACACCAGGCTCATCGAGCTCAGTAACAGAACCATCCTCCTTGCTTGGTTTTTGTGCTCAGGCCTGTTTGTAGTTCCAGCTGAAGCTCTTCCTAAGCTACATCATAGAAATGCTAACACTCAAAAAGATAAAGGCATCCTTTAACTTAGTGTCATCAGATATCTGCAGCGTGTTTATCATAGTGGACTCAGCCCCCTCACGCCAGCCCCCAAAGAAGAAGCCTGTGGAGAATATGGGAAATTGGGGTTAGAAATGTAGATTTCGGGGTTTTACAAGTAGATCTGCTCTCTCAGAATCAATGAATGGATGAATTCTCAAAGTCGACCATTGTAGGAGGAAAACCAAAGAGCAGGATTGCACCTTGGGAAATGCCCAGAAGCCTGAGAGCAGGGCAGAGACCCACAGAGACAGGGTCTGGTGATGCTGAGAGGGCTGGTGGGGGGAGAAGGGTCGAGAATCAGGGGCCAGGGGAGCAGGGAACCCAGAGATTGAACCCAGAAAGGGACTGGATTCAGGTGAGGAGGAGGCTGCCTGGCGGGGTGTGGGCACAGCCTCCTCCATGCATCTCTCCGCAATGATGATCACTTTGGGAGTTTGGAATTGGCCCGGGGGAGTATTTCCACCACAGAAATTGGCAGATGCTACACCCTAGGGCTTAGGTTTTTTTTTTTTTTTTTTTTTTTTAATAGTTGGTTATATACATGTCCCTTGGACTGCAAAGAGATCAAACCAGTCAGTCCTAAAGGAAATCCGTCCTGAATATTCTTTGGAAGGACTGACGCAGAAGCTGAAACTCCAGTCACTTTGGGCACCTGATGCAAAGAACTGACTCATTTGAAAAGACCCTGATGCCGGGAAAGATTGAAGACAGGAAATGGGAAGACAGAGGATGAGTTGATTGGATGGCATCGCCGACTCAATGGACATGAGTTTGGGCAAGCTCTGGGAGTTGGTGATGGACAGGGAAGCCTGGCGTGCTGCAGGCCATGGGGTCACGAAGAGTCGGACACGACTGAGCAACTGAACTGAACTGTGTACATGGCACTGGCATGTTACAGAGGTCGACAGGTTTCCACGAACTAGTATTTCTTAAACTTTTTACATGGCGACCCGGCAAATAAAGGTCATACCCAGAACAGTTTTTAGGAACTTGCTTAACTTTGCCAGGGCAGTTTTGGAGGGGAAGCGAGGGTCAGGGCCACTGAGACTGGGGGCAGAGGAGCTAACAGGTCAGCCAGGCTGGGAGACTTTCAGACCTGGGGACCCAGGCTGATGGCACAGGGGGGCCCCTGAGTGTCAGGCGCTTCCAGGGGAAGGGATGGGGGGCTTCTCCCCTCAACCCTCAGATGCAGGCTCGAGAAGCAGGTGTTAGAGTTCAGTGGCTGGGGCAGGTGTTGGATGCATCTGGAATTGGAGGGGTGCACGTGTTGGGTTAGCAAGGGCAGTGAAGCGTGGGTGGGACGCCTGGGCTTCACTTTTGTCTTGTCTGGTTTTGAATATGGAGGATGGTGGATCGTGACTTGTTCCTTTACTCACGTGTGCCCAGCACTCAGCTGCTTAAATGCCCAGGAGACCTCTTGTTTCTCTAACAAGAAGCTCTGTATTCTCTATTCTGTGATTTTTGTAGTTAACAGACAGGAAGTCTGTTTTATAGTCCTGTGTATTACTTCTATAAACTACCCTTGATACAGGGATGTCAGATGCCACCCAAGAGAATCTGTTTCATGTGATAATTTTCATTAATGAGTCCAGACATAATGTTAAATTTTGCCCCAAACTGCCTGCAATGAATTAGAGGAAGGTAGTTTCAATGTGACTGTTTTTAAGAGAGGCAAAAGAAGACCATATCCTAGTGTTTCCTAACAGATTCAGAAACTGCAGTTCTGAATATTAATACCAGCACCATCAAAAAACAGTGATTAGAGGGGAAAGTATATTTTTGATATTTGAATTTAAGAGGACCTTCTGTATTTTCCCCAATGTCCCCATCAATAATTGGAATCTGAATTCCCTCCTTTATTCATTCAGTAAATATTTAACACCCATTATGTTCATGGCATAACATTGGGCTCTGGGGGAGTTATGGAGAACCTGAAAGGCTGGGCTCTGCCCTCAAGGGGGAAGTAAAAGAAACAATTACATCTAATTGTTTTTAGCACTGAGCAGCGCTAATACCAGCTAGGGAACATCTTGGTCACCCGGGAGGGAAATGAGGCTTTAGGGCTCCTCCCAGGCCAGTGCCCTGGGAGCCCGGAGGTTCCCCCCACCCCGGGGTTTACAGCACAGAGCCTTGGGGAGCCAGGCTCCAGTCCCTCTGCAGTCAGCGAGGATTGTTCTCTGACTGGCTGTGATCTGATGAAACGCAGCTTCCCCCCACCCTTTAGATTTTCTTAACAATGCCAGAGACTGTTCATTTCCACACGCGGCTAAATCGTGGTTATTCATAGGCTAAAATGAGCGCCCCTCAACATCTCCGAGAGGCCCTTGGTCATTTCTGCCTGCAGCATTGCAGAGCTGCTGCGGGGTTTGCAGGGACATGTAGGATGTCCCCCCAAAACTGGAGACCTGGGGAGGAAGCGGAGCAGGGTATGTCTCTTGTCTGAGCCAGAGTAAAAGTGCATTGATTAAAAAAAAAAAAAAAATGCATTGATCAAGCGAGCATGCCCTGGCTCAAATACACCAGTGCCATGAGTTCAGGCCTCTCTTGTTTTAAGGCCTTGTGGACTGAGAGAAAAACAGAGATCGTAAGAGCTCTTATTCAGAGCTTATGCAGGGCTTTACTGAGGACTGTAGCCCAGGATTCAGCCTCTCAGGTAGGTCAGAGGAGCAGCTCTGAAGAGACAGCGAGGTATGCATGATTTTGGCTAAGGAGTTTGTGCCATCAGTATAAACCAGTCGCGAGGAACAGGAATCTCAGTTAATGAGTTTAGTGCTTTCCTAAGTCCTGAATATTTATTGGAAAGACTGATGCTGAAGGTGGAACTCCAATATTTTGGCCACTGATGCGAAGAACTGACTCATTGGAAAAGACCCTGATCCTGGGAAAGATTGAAGGCAGGAGAAGGGGATGACAGAGGATGAGATGGTTGAATGGCATCACCGACTCAATGGACATGAGTTTGAGCAAGCTCTGGGAGTTGATGATGGACAGGGAAGCCTGGCTGTGCCGCAGTCCATGGGGTTGTAAAGAGTCGGACGTGACTGAGTGACGGAACTGAACTGAACTAAACTGAAGTATGGGAAGATTCATGAATTCGGGTTCATCAAAATATTTTCTTGGAATCGGTACCTGATTTTTTCCTGAAAGATGTCTCCAACTGTCTAAGGGCCTGTTCTGCCTGCTTTCCCAGAGCCCAGAGTGCCTGCACTGTGCCTGAATTCCTTTCAGGGTGCACANGCATGCCCTGGCTCAAATACACCAGTGCCATGAGTTCAGGCCTCTCTTGTTTTAAGGCCTTGTGGACTGAGAGAAAAACAGAGATCGTAAGAGCTCTTATTCAGAGCTTATGCAGGGCTTTACTGAGGACTGTAGCCCAGGATTCAGCCTCTCAGGTAGGTCAGAGGAGCAGCTCTGAAGAGACAGCGAGGTATGCATGATTTTGGCTAAGGAGTTTGTGCCATCAGTATAAACCAGTCGCGAGGAACAGGAATCTCAGTTAATGAGTTTAGTGCTTTCCTAAGTCCTGAATATTTATTGGAAAGACTGATGCTGAAGGTGGAACTCCAATATTTTGGCCACTGATGCGAAGAACTGACTCATTGGAAAAGACCCTGATCCTGGGAAAGATTGAAGGCAGGAGAAGGGGATGACAGAGGATGAGATGGTTGAATGGCATCACCGACTCAATGGACATGAGTTTGAGCAAGCTCTGGGAGTTGATGATGGACAGGGAAGCCTGGCTGTGCCGCAGTCCATGGGGTTGTAAAGAGTCGGACGTGACTGAGTGACGGAACTGAACTGAACTAAACTGAAGTATGGGAAGATTCATGAATTCGGGTTCATCAAAATATTTTCTTGGAATCGGTACCTGATTTTTTCCTGAAAGATGTCTCCAACTGTCTAAGGGCCTGTTCTGCCTGCTTTCCCAGAGCCCAGAGTGCCTGCACTGTGCCTGAATTCCTTTCAGGGTGCACACTGCTTACCTGATCTTATAGAACTGGTTGATAGGCAGCATTTTTAGTTTTACAGCCTCAATGATCCTGGAAGAAGGTGCTCAGGGTAGAAGGTGGATGAGTTGGAGACGGAGGGAGAGACCTTGGAAGGCCCTATATTAAGAATTAGGACTTTTGTATGTCTTGGACTAGGGCCAGATAGTAATTCATTCAGTAAGCATTTATCTAGCACTGGTGTGCCTGTAATGTATTAGGTCCCCCTGCAGATACAAGAGGAGTCTATAAGGCAGTGTTTCCGCAACGTGTCTGCAGAGAGAATCTCAAAAATTCCAAAGCCCTGACCACACCCCAGACCATCAGTGTCCATGTGAGGGTGTGTCCTCCCTGGGGGATTCCAACCAGGCAGACAAGTCTGGAAATCACAACCACAAGGAGAACAATTTTAGATAATGCAGCCAGAAACTTAAGTGATGTTATTAGAAAGCAATACAGCAGCCTGACAAAGCAGGTCGAGGACTCTGGCGTAGAGCCCAGTGGGTCCCTCCCAGTGGAGGGATTCTAGCTCCTTCCCAGGAGTGCCCTGTGGGTTAGGTGATTGGAATAGTTCGCCAAGTAGCTGGGAAGATGGGTGGGCTGCAACAGGTGCAAGACAGGAGAGGAGGGGGCCCTCCTTAACCTTGGATTTAATCAAGCCTGGGGATGCCCTTAGATCACCGACTGGGGTCACTGACCTTTATAGCAAGAACTCGACTTTCCATGGTCATAAAGTAGATGGATGCTGATCTTTTTCTTGAGGGTATGTGGACTGAGAACCATATGGAGCAGCAGATCCCTGGGGACAGAAATGCTTAGCTTCACTTCCTGATTCTTTTGCTCTTAAAATTGCTCTTTGCCCTTTTAATGGCTCCGGCAAATATCCCCGTGTGTGCTTATCAACACACAAACGGTGCTGGCAGTTCCATCCCCAGGGTCTCACAGAGCCGTGAGCTCTTGCTCTGCATGGGGCGGGCGAAGACACTTGACCTTGTCCCCTCCTGGCTACTCTACGTTCCGACAGGCGCAGGGCTGCTGTGAGCAACAGCTTTGCTGCTCATCGCCAACCTGTCAGTCCAGGCGGTGCTTGTTTTTCAGTACTTTCCATCTCTAATCAATTTTTGAAAAATCGAGTCTATCGTCTGTGTGATTTCAGAGGGGCAAGTGGAATGCCTCAACACTATCAGCAAATTCTTCATGAGCTTGCAGTCTTAAGTTTTTCTTTCTCCTTCAAATCTGCAGTGTGCCATGCCGAGCTGAATGCCATTATGAACAAAAACTCAGCAGACGTGAAAGGCTGTACCATGTACGTCGCCTTGTTCCCGTGTAATGAATGTGCTAAGCTCATCATCCAGGCAGGTAGGACCCGGGCCGCCCCATTTGTCGCATTTGCATCTCTGCCTGCTCAGTGCAGATGTGCTTGATCTTAATCGCTATTGTTTAGATCTATATTAATTGCACTATCAACTTTGCAGGGTATTTCCCGTTTTATTTTTGAACTGTGCCAGGTATTCTAAGACTAATTGCATCCTCTGTGATTCTTAGCATGTTTTTAATTTAGTTTGCAACTTCTTAAACTGCAAGCTGCCAAAAAACAACACAGGCGTTGCATATAATTACTGTCAAGTTACCATTTTCTGACATACTGTGCATAGATTAGGGGGGAGGGAGAGAAGTGAACTTCTGTCAGAAACAAGGTCAGCTGGGAGTCTCTACATGAAATTTTAATTTGCCTCTAATATATGGTAGATACTTGGGACGTAAACATCTTTCTACATATAAACGTCGTTAAGACTCAAATGGTTCGACTTCAGGTTTTTCTCACGTTACAGTTATCATAAATCTGCACCATTGTGTGCTGAATATTTCACGTTTTTCAAACTGTCACATCTCAGATTCAGCTCCACTTTATCTCCATAAAGCTCTCGGCTTGAGATTTAAAGACTTATCATGTTAGCCAGATGTGTGCTTTAACGGGGCTGTTTATCACAAGCCCGTGGATCTCTGACCAGAAGGGGTCTGGGGGGTTCAGGATCGAGAGTCTCCATTAAGGAACATTGTGGGCTTCCTCACTGGCGGCGCACCATCCTCTGCAAGTTTTCATCGCTATCCTCAAGCTCAGAGGTGACGGCGAGTGCGTGGCAAGAGCAGCATCCGAGGCTGGTGGAGGAGTGGGTGACGTGTCACGTGCCCTCCAGACTCTTGGCCCTCGTGCTCGAACTGCCCAGTGAGACAGGGAAGAAAACCAGATGGGCCCTTTGTCTTGGACTGGTCTGCTGGCTTGAACTGGTCTGCAGAGTCTTACTTGGCAACACTCTGATCCTCATCTCTTGATGGTGCCACCCTTCTCTACCACCCCCACTAGCTTCTTGAGTTAAGGAGTCATTGCCTTGTGAAAAAAAGAATATTTGATAGCCTGCAGTAAAGAAAATTTGTTAATCGGATCAAGGCTTGACTATTTGACATGTTTTCACTTTGCATTTATTAAAAAAAAATCCATAAAGACTGGAGGGCAGATGACATACAATCTGTCCGCTGCTGTGTTTGACAGCAGCAGACACAGGTGTCAGTAACTGGGCGGAGTGTGCTGGTCCACTCAGGAAGCGTGACTCATCAGACTCGCCCCGGGCTCCTGTCCGCATGCCTGCTTCAGTGTCTCTGCATGCCCATAATGAGATTTCTTCCATCGTTGCCTTTTAAGGTATAAAAGAAGTTATCTTCATGTCTGATAAATACCACGACAGCAATGAGACAACCGCTGCGAGGCTCATGTTTGAAATGGCCGGGGTCTCCTTCAGGTGAGTGGGGGACACTGGGGGAAAAGGCACTGGGAAAAGCCTGATGAAGACTGCGCGTTTGACCTCATCTGCTGTTTGATTTCTGCCTGGGAGGCCTGACTGCCACACTTGGGAGCCTCTTTTATTTTTTTTAATTGAAGCGTAGTTGACTTACAATGCTGTGCTAATTTCTGCTATACAGCAAAGTGATTCAGTTATACATATATATATACACATTCTTTTTTTAAATATTCCCTTATGGTTTATCACAGGATACTGACTATGGTTCTCTGTGCTACACAGTAGGACCTAGTTGTTTATCCATTCCATATATGAAAGCTTACATCTGAGAACCCCACCCTCACACTCCGTCTCTCCCTCAGCGCCATCCCCCTTGGCAACCACAAGACTGTTCTATATGTTTGTGAATCTGTTTCTCTTTCATAGATATTTGTGTCATATTTTAAGCCGCACATATAAGTGATATCATATGGTATTTGTCTTTCTCTTTTCTGACTTGCTTCACATAGTTTGATCATCTCTAGTTGCATCCGTGTGGCATCATTTCATTCTTTTTTGTGGCCGAGTAGTACTCCATTTGGAGAAGGTGATGGCATCCTACTCCAGTACTCTTGCCTGGAAAATCCCATGTATGGAGGAGCCTGGTGGGCTGCAGTCCATGGGGTCGCTAAGAGTCAAACACGACTGAGCAACTTCCCTTTCACTTTTCACTTTCATGCACTGGAGAAGGAAATGGCAACCCACTCCAGTGTTCTTGCCTGGAGAATCTCAGGGACGGGGGAGCCTGGTGGGCTGCCGTCTCTGGGGTCACACAGAGTCAGACACGGCTGAAGCGACCTAGCAACAACAACAGCACTCTGCTGTATGTGTCTACCCCAGCTTCTCTGTTCATTCACCTGTCGATGGACATTTAGAGGCTGCTTCCGTGTGCTGGCCTGTTGTGGACATAGGGGTATGTGTACCTTTTGGGGGTTAGAGTTTTGTCTGGATACAGGAACCACCTTTTTAAACATAATGAGTTACGGCTCTAAAGATTATCCTCAGGCTCGATTTTAATGGGTAGTGACAGAAGTATCGGAAGACGGTGTAATGATTACACTTTAATGTTAATGGCTTCCCAGGGCTTGAGCTAATTATTCTGGTAGTGACAAATTTTAAAATTCACATGTTTTATTATATTAACATTAAACCTTTCTAAATTTTGCAGATGTAACATAACAACTCTTGCATAAAAAAGATTTAAGGTACAAGTAACCTGCTAGGTTGGAACGCTGGGAATTCTTTTTACAGGAATAGTTTCAGTTGGGATTTCAAGTTAATGAGATTTGTATGCTTTTCTTTGCTATGCAGATATTGGGAGGTACATGTTACTTGCAAGTCAGTCCAACCACCTGTGGTTTCTGGTAGAAACTTCTTTTAGACTGAAAACTCTTGAAGATGTTCCTTTATAGTATCTGTGGTCCGCAACTGGGGTCCTTATAATTAGTAACAAGGCTAACCTTTTGGATTCTTTAGGGATATAGGTTATATGTAATGAATCTCTTGGACTATTGTGCCTTATGAGAAACAAATTATTTACAAGTAGTGAAGAGTCTGTCTGGATTGGGAAGATCCCCTGGAGGAGGGCATGGCAACCCACTCCAGTATCTTGCCTGGAGAATGCCATGGACAGGGGAACCTGGTGGGCTACAGTCCATGGGGTCACACGGTAGGACATGACTGAAGCAACTGAATCAGCAGCAGCAGCAGCAAAGAATCTGCCTGCCAATGCGGGAGACACAGGTTTGATCCCTGGGTTGAGAACATCCCCTAGAGAAGAAAATGGCAACCCTCTTCAGTATTCTTGCCTGGAGAATTCCTTGGACAGAGGAGCCTGGCGGGCTATAGTCCATGGGGTTGCTAAAGAATCAGATACAACTTAGCGACTAAACAACAATAATTAGATATTTACTGTTTACTAATTTTTTAAAGAATATGTTTAGTTCTAAAGTATGTTTTTTTTTTACCTTTCTGAGAAGATACATTAATGAGTAAAAAAAAAATCTTGAGTTTATTTTACTTCTGCATTTATAGAACATGATTTTTAAAATGATTCTTCATTAGAGCTGGCTGACTTTGGCTATGCACAAGAGGAAAAGAAAATGTACTCTTTTTTTTTTTTTTTGCTTTAGAACGATTGCAGGTTGGCTGCAGAAATTTCCTAAACAATAAGATAAATCTGGTGGGGAAACTAGTCATCGGATGTCATGCCGTGCAGCTAAGTTGTTAGAAATCCTCTGATTCCCCAGTAATTCATGAACTCAGCGAGCTGACGAACACACAAACCAAGCCACCCCATGCATCTTTTTTTGTCTTTAGTCTTTTCCTGTCCATGTTTCTCTCGGTATGGTACACTCTAATTGGCTCCTATAGAGACAAAATATCAAGTGAATCCCAGGGAATTTTTTTTTCCCCTCCCTGCAGAAAATGTAGGTTAAGCCAAAGTAAACAAATGGCTCTAACTCCTCACCGGATAATGTCTTTCTATGTTTTGCTTCTTACTTTTAGGAAATTCACACCAAAGTGCAGCCAGATTGTCATTGACTTTGATTCAATTAACAGCAGACCGAGTCAGAAGCTACAGTGAGTGCCATCTCATTAAATCTCCTGAAGATTGGGATTATCCTCTTCTAAGAAGCTGCTAATGCGTCTCATCTTGAAGTTACACATAACTTTTTAATAGCTGGGACGGCCAAAGTCGACATCTAAAGAATATAAAACCTCAAGTCTTCCCGACTCCCTCTCCAGTCTCATGGAATCTGCATCTGTTGAAACTCTTGATTTAGGGCTTAAAGTAAAGGCACCCCCACTCCGGTCTCCAGTCTCTGGTCTCCTGGTTCACCGGTGGCTCTGCAGAAGGGGGTCAGCCATGTGTCATCCACTATTTCACAGCCACTCTTCAACACCACGTATGCTGGCAACAAACAAATAATTGCGGTTGTGTTCCTTCCGGGATGAGCAGACACCCTGCCTGAACATCTGGCCTCGAGGGGAAGAGAGAGACCCATAGGACAATAGCATTTAGGCATTTGCTCTGGAGAGTTGAAGGGACGCCCCCACCCACCCAGAAATTCTGCAGGTGGTGCACCTTCATCCTGACGGGTGATAAGTGTCGCTGAGGCGAAGGGTTCTTTCTCCAGTTCTGCGTTCCTGCCACCCCCGGGGTGGTGGCACCCTGTCCCTCTAGGGGCTGGGGACCCCTGTTGTTCCAGCTTCTCACTCTTGGTTTGTGGGGGATGCGAGCTCTTACCTTAGCATCTTAGAGTAATGAGTTGCTCCCGGAGGAGGCAGCCTGTCTCCCTGCCTCTCCCCAGGCCCACACCCTGCCGGGTGGTGGGTCATGTGGGTGGGCATGCACCTGCCGCCCTGCGTGCCACCAGGGGCCNTAGCATCTCTGAGTAATGAGTTGCTCCCGGAGGAGGCAGCCTGTCTCCCTGCCTCTCCCCAGGCCCACACCCTGCCGGGTGGTGGGTCATGTGGGTGGGCATGCACCTGCCGCCCTGCGTGCCACCAGGGGCCATTTCCAAGGCTGCCCTCTTCTCACCTACCCATGAAACGGGAGCAGGTTTCCGTTTCATCCAGGTCTGTTGGTGACGCGAGCTCCCATGTGTGCCTGGCGCCCTGCCTTCATCATTGACACGGATCTCACCTTCCTAATCACCGCCGTTTGGGGAATGGGTCACAGTGCACCTTGTCCTTAATCTCATTTATTTCTTATTCAATGCGCTCAGTACCTTCGTTGAGAAAATGGTTTCTTTATCCTGAAGATTATGACTGTTTTAAAAGACTCTCCTATTTTTATGAGTTTTTATTTTGTCTCTGAGGTTCTGTACTCCAGATTCTGGGGCATTTGTAATTTGGCTCCTTGCCAACATTAATAAAATCATTTTAGAATCCGCCACGCCGAGGTATGTTCATTTTTATATTATAATGATGTGATCGACTCTGTTTGTGTTGTCTCTGGGTTGTCTGTGAAGCACGCTGCGTGTATTTTCTTTTATTTATTTATTTTCCATCTAGCATAACCTGGCAGACAACATAGAAACCTGACCGTAATGCATTATCTGAACCCCAGGAAACTCTTGGGAGAAAACTCCCATAGGAGGTGGGGGTGGTGGTTTAGTCTCTAAGTCGTGTCCAACTCTTGCAACCCCATGGACAGAGGAGCCTGCTTCTGTGACCCTGGGATTTTCCAGGCAAGAATACTGGAGTGGGTTGCCATTTCCTTTTTCAGAGACACTGCATGTATTTTAATGCTCAGAGAACAGATTGAGGGACCGATGGCTGTGTGCCTTCCACGGGGCTGATGGCTAATGTGTCTCCATGGACCAGAAACGAGATACGCAGGAAGGCTCTCTTCCCCCTCTGTCTCCCCNTTACTATATTCATTGATTAGCTCTACTAATTTTCTGGTGGAGTCTTTAGGGTTTTCTATGTAGAGGATCATGTCATCTTCAGACAGTGAGAGTTTTACTTCTTCTTTTGCAATCTGGATTCCTTTTATTGCTTTTTCTGCTCTGATTGCTGTGGCCAAAACTTCCAAAATTATGTTGAATCGTAGTGGTGAAAGTGGGCACCCTTGTCTTGTTCCTGACTTTAGGGGAAATACTTTCAATTTTTCACCATGGAGGATAATGTTTGCTGTGGGTTTGTCATATATAGCTTTTATTATGTTGAAGTATGTTCCTTCTGTTCCTGCTTTCTGAAGAGTTTTTATCATAAATGGATATTGAATTTTGTCAAAGGCTTTCTCTGCATCTATTGAGATGGCTTTTATTTTTCATTTTGTTAATGTGTATTGCATTGATTGATTTGTGGATATTGAAGAATCCTTGCATCCCTGGGATAAAGCCCAATTGGTCATGGTGTATGATATTTTTAATGTCTNTTCTCTGCATCTATTGAGATGGCTTTTATTTTTCATTTTGTTAATGTGTATTGCATTGATTGATTTGTGGATATTGAAGAATCCTTGCATCCCTGGGATAAAGCCCAATTGGTCATGGTGTATGATATTTTTAATGTCTTGTTGGATTCTGACTGCTAGAATTTTGTTAAGGATTTTTGCATCTATGTTCATCAGTGATATTGGCCTGTAGTTTTCTTTTTTTGTCACATCACATCATTGTCAGGTTTTGGTATTATGGTGATGATGGCCTTATAGAATGAGTTTGGAAGTTTACGTTCCTCTGCAATTTTCTGGAAGAGTTTGAGTAGGATAGGTGTTAGCTCTTCGCTACATTTTTGGTAGAATTCAGCTGTGAAGCCATCTGGACCTGGGCTTGTTTTTTGCTGGAAGATTTCTGATTACAGTTTCAATTTCTGTGCTTGTGATGGGTCTGTTAAGATTTTCTATTTCTTCCTGGTTCAGTTTTGGAAAGTTGTACTTTTTAAGAATTTGTCCATTTCTTCCAAGTTGTCCATTTTATTGGCATATAGTTGCTGATAGTAGTCTGTTATGATCCTTTGTATTTCTGTGTTGTCTGTTGTGATCTCTCCATTTTCATTTCTAATTTTGTTGATTTGATTTTTCTCCTTTGTTTCTTGATGAGTATGCCTAATGGTTTATCAATTTTATTTACCCTTTCAAAGAAACAGCTTTTGCTTTTGTTCATTTTTGCTATGGTCTCTTTTGTTTCTTTAGCATTTATTTTTGCCCTAATTTTTAAGATTTCTTTCCTTCTACTAACCCTGGAGTCTTCATTTCTTCCTTTTCTAGTTGCTTTAGGTGTAGAGTTAGGTTATTTATTTGACTTTTTTCTTGTGTCTTGAGGTATACCTTTATTGCTATGAACCTTCTCCTCATCACTGCTTTTATAGTGTCCCACAGGTTTTGGGTTGTTGTGTTTTCATTTTCATTTGTTTCTATGCATATTTTGATTTCTTTTTTGATTTCTTCTGATTTGTTGTTTATTTAGCATCGTGTTGTTCACCCTCCATATGTTGGAATTTTTAATAGTTTTTCTCCTGTAATTGAGATCTAATCTTACTGCATTGTGGTCAGCAAAGATTCTTAGAATGATTTCAGTTTTTTTTTAATTTACCAAGGCTAGATTTATGGTGCAGGATGTGATCTATCCTGGAGAAGGTTCCGTGTGTGCTTGAGAAAGAGGTGAAATTCATTGTTTGGGGCTGAAATGTCCTATAGATATCAATTAGGTCTAGTTGGTCTATTGTATCATTTAAAGTTTGTGTTTCCTTGTTAATTTTCTGTTTAGTTGACCTATCCATAAATGTGAGTGGGGTTTTAAACTCTCCCACTATTATTGCATTGTTGTTAATTTCCACTTTCATACTTGTTAGTATTTTCTAACATATTGTGGTGCTCCTATGTTGGGTGCATATATATTTCTAATTGTTCTATCTTCTTCTTGGATTGATCCTTTGATCATTATGTAATGTCCTTCTTTGTCTCTTTTCACAGCCTTTGTTTTAAAGTCTATTTTATCTGGTATGAGTATTGCTACTCATGCTTTCTTTTGGTCTCTATTTGCATGGAATATCTTTTTCTAGCCCTTCACTTTCAGTCTGTATGTGTCCCCTGTTTTGAGGTGGGTCTCTTGAAGACAACATATATAGGGATCTTTTTTTGTATCCATTCAGCCAGTCTTTGGCTGAATCCATTCAGCCTCTTTTGGTTGGGGAATTCAACCTATTGATGTTTAAGGTAATTATTTTAAGTAATGATCCCATTGCCATTTACTTTATTGTTTTGGGTTCAAGTTTATACACCCTTTCTGTGTTTCCTGTCTAAAGAAGATCCTTTAGCATTTGTTGGAGAGCTGGTTTGGTGATGCTGAATTCTCTCAGCTTTTGCTTGTCTGTAAAGCTTTTGATTTCTCCTTCATATTTGAATGAGATCCTTGCTAGGTACAGTAATCTGGGATGTAGGTTATTTTCTTTCATCACTTTAAGTATGTCCTGCTATTCCCCCTGGCCTGAAGAGTTTCTATTGAAAGATCAGCTGTTTGGGAATCCCCTTGTGTGTTATTTGTTGTTTTTCCCTTGTTGCTTTTAATATTTGTTCTTTGTGTATGACCTTTGTTAATTTGATTAGTATATATCTTGGGGTGTTTGCCTTGGGTTTATCCTGTTTGGGACTGTCTGGGTTTCTTGGACTTGGGTGATTATTTCCTTCCCCATTTTCAGGAAGTTTTCAACTATTATCTCCTCAAGTATTTTCTAATGGTCTTTCTTTTTGTCATCTTATTCTGGGACTCCTGTGTCTCGAATGTTGGGGTGTTTAACATTGTCCTGGAGGTCTCTAAGATTGTCCTGATTGCTTTTAATTCATTTTTCTTGTTTCTTCTCTGATTCATTTATTTCTACTATTCTATCTTCTACTTCACTAATCCTATTTTCTCCCTCCATTTTTCTACTATTTGTTCCCTCCAGAGTGTTTTTGATCTCATTTACTGCATTATTCATTGTATACTGACTCTCTTTTATTTCTTCTATGTCCTTGTTAAACCTTTCTTGCATCTTCTCAATCCTTGACTCCAAGCTATTTATCTATGATTCCATTTTGATTTCAAGATTTTGGATCATTGTGACTATCATTATTCAGAATTCTTTATCATGTAGATTCCCTATCTCTTCCTGTTTGGTTTGGTGGGCATTTATCCTGTTCCTTTACCTGCTGGGTATTCCCCTGTCTCTTCATCTTGTTTATATTGCTTTTTTGGTGTGTCCTTTCTGTATTCTGGCAGTTTGTGGAGTTCTCTTTATTGTGGATTTTCCTCGCTGTGGGTGGGGTTGTATGGGTGGCTTGTCAAGGTTTCCNTCCTGCACTGTCTGTAAAGTCTCCCCTGGCCTTCCCCAGCTGGGAGCGATCTGTGTCTTCTCTGCCATCCTACAGCACTTATCGTCAGCAACAATCTTTCTGGCAGTGAATCGTGCACTGTTTTATGACATCTCTTCTACTGTCTAGAACTGTTATGGAGACATTTCATTTACCTTTTCACCGTGATCTCTTCCTGTTCTAACTAGATGGTTAACTCCACTGGAGCGTGTCTTGCTTCTTTGTGCCCACTGTCTCCCGTCCCACTCACATCGTTGCATTGTACCTGACACAGATGTGTTTAATGCACGTTTAACATTTCCATTTAAAAGTTACGACCCTGATTGCACTTTAATTCAATGAAGGAGCTGATCAGAAGCCAACTTCCTAAATTAGTTTTGCCACGCTGCTTTCCTTGTGAACATCTTGAAAAAATATGATCACACAGAATGCAAGAGAAAGAAATCTTTCTGTTAGCGTCCCGGGTTAATGGGCACATTTGTCTTTGAGAGAGAAGGGAGATAACAATTTATATGTCTTATTTTTAACTTCTGTGTTTCAGTTAAAGCATTCTTATACATGGTTTTGGATTAGGAAGCTGGCAGTAATGTATGCTTTTGGCAGGACCTCAGAGATGATGTTTCCATGTAAACCCATCTGATTAGAGGATGCCTTGACCTTATTGGGTCTTAAATCACTATAGGATCCTTACTGTTGAGGGATGCTTTATTTTACCTTTTGTTAATGAAGACTGTTACGTCTTTGGTATTGTTAAAAATATTTTCTCACGTAATAACTGTATCTGCTGGAGTGGATTCAGCTGCTCAAAGATCTAGGCTTTCTTCTTCATTTTTTACTTGGCTAACTTTAGCATTATGTCTTAAAGCTTTTTTGGTCATGCTCCAAGCATCCCCATTAAGCACAAAATGAGAAGATAGGAGGGGGAGTGAACAAGAGACTTCTCCCTTCTTGCCTGTCCTTTTTATCAGGAAAGCAGAAACTTCCCCTGAAGCTCCCAGCAGATACTCCCTTCTGTCTCACAGGCCACAAGTATGACTCAGGGCTCCCTCAGCACCAAGGGAGGCTGTCTGGGTACTTCCATTCCTGTTTTGTTATTGCAGTTGATCCTTTAGAAATATAATGATACCACATTAGAAATTAAAACATTTTTTAAAATGTTTTAATTCATCTAACAATGATCTCTTCACATGCTAACATAAATAACATACTTTTGTGAAAATAACTCTTTTCCAGAACAACAAAAAGTATTTTGTGAAAAGACTAACATGGTCTTACATTTTTGCAACTCTTTTAAAAAGTATATTTTGCGACTCTTTAAAATATGTGGCTTAATAGGAAAAGGATTATCAGTTCTGTGAGTGCTCTTTATTTGCTGTGATACATTACCTTGGTAGAAATGCATGAAGGAAATCAGGCTACATGCAGGCAGTTAGTTAGAAAAGGGCAGGCAGATTTCCCTGGTGGTCCAGGGGTTAAGACTCTGCACTTCCAAAGCAGGGAGCATGGGTTTGATCCCTGGTTAGGGAACTAAGATCCCACTTGCTGCACAATGAGGCCAATTTTATTTATTTTTTTTCAGTTAAAAAAAGAAAAAGGAAGACACTTTTAGTAGCCTTTAAAAAAAAAAAAACTACAAATACTCTTCTTTGATACTACACCACAATTTGATGAATGATAGTTTCTTAAAGCATAGCTTCTGTGTAAAATCTGAAATCATGATAGTGACCATTTCCTGTCATCTTCCACTGGAATATATGGGTCTGTCTGGTACTTTGAATTGATGTTTTACTCATGTGTGCTCTTATAACATGCCTTGGTCACTGGGAAAATCCTGGTTCACTGAGTTATGAAGATCTTCCACGTGTTGTCTCTATGATACAGTATCCAGAAGCAAGTTTGTAAAAATTATAACTGATCTCACGAGAAAGATCCTCTAAGTATTGGGAAGTTGTGAATCTCACAGTACCAGATATCAAGTTTTTGTTGTGTTCAGTTGCTCAGTCATGTCCAACTCTGCGACCCCATGGACTGCAGGTTTCTCTGTCCTTCTGCAACTCCTGGAGTTTGCTCAAACTCATGTGCATTGAGTTGGTGATGCCATCCAACCATCTCGTCCTCTGTCATCCCCTTCTCCTCCCACCTTCAATCTTTCCCAGCATCAGGGTCTTTTCTAATGAGTCGCTTCTTTGAATCAGGTGGCCAAAGTATTGGAGCTTCAGCGTCAGTCCTTCCAATGAATATTCAGGGTTGATCTCCTTTAGGATGGACTGGTTGGCTCTCCTTGCAGTCCAAGGGACTCTCAAGAGTCTTCTCTAGCACCACAGTTCAAAAGCATCAGTTCTTCGGCTGAAACTTTTATCTTTTCATTTTCCTTGATGCCCTGAGTTCTAGTGACAACCAGAACCACCTTCTGGAAGCTTATTTCTTACTTCCTTTTCACTGAGTGAGGACACATGGTTCTGTCTAACCCCTGATCAGCCTGGTTGGCCATCTTCTCGGTGGAGCTGGTGCTTTTAATTACCTGCAGCAGCCCTTGAGGAGGGGATCAGTGACAGGGCATCACCTCTTGAACAGTACATGTTGGCAGCACTGATAATCGTGGCTGGTTAGAGCTGGGACTAATGAGGCCAAGGTCATGGACTCGGTCCTGAGGTCCAGGTAGCCGGGCCACCTCCAAACTGCCCCCCTCAGCTGGTTAGCTGCCTTGAAGATGCTCCCTGCCTTCTGGATAGGGGCCAGAGAGGCACCAGCCAGCAGCCAGCAAGGGCTCCTTTTGTTTAAAACCAAGCAAAATAAAAGCAGGGTCTCTAATGTACCACCCCCTGTGATCCTTCTCTAGGAATATCAGACTTAATTATTTACATTTAATTTGTTAGCCATTGGGTGGTTAATTTTTTAAAAATACAATGATTGATTAGCATTCTGATAATAAGCAACATTTAATATCTATTAATGAGAGTTCATATGGATCAGCAATTTAATTTTCTTAATAAAATGAATCAGGAAAGTATTGTTTAGGAGGCACCCCATACCATGAGCAAGCTCTCTGCGTGTGTTGTGACCTGGATTTGTTTTGTGAGCCAGAAATGGAGGGGAAGATGAAGCAGCTCCACCAGCTGGCTTCTAAGATCGAAGCCTGGTGGGGCGAGAGGACAGTTTTCATGTGGCTCACAAATATCACAGACTAATGCCATGCAAAGTCCCTGTCTCCTCTCACCTCTCTTTTTCACTGTATCTGGGGTGATGCTCAGGCTGACCCCACATCACACTGAGGACAAAGGGGAGGAAGGTGCAAACTGGCTTCAGAAACACGCTTGACAAAAATGCACCCGTAAATTAAGACAGGGCTCGCTTGGTGGCTCAGTAGTAAAGCATCAGCCTGCAAATGCAGGAGACGTGTCTGATCCCTGGGTCAGGAAGATCCCCTGGAGAAGGAAATGCCTACCCATTCCAGTATTCTTGCCTGGGGAATTCCTTGGACAGCCGAGCTCGGTGGGCTGCAGTCCGTGGGATGGCAAAAGAGTCAGACATGACTGAGCGTCTAAACAACAACAACAACAACAGATACAACCTTGTAAAGCAATTATTCTCCAATTAAAAAGAAAAAACCAGCACCTGTAAATCAATCCAGCACTTCCCTGCCAAATATGAGTGTCAGTCTTTACTGCATGCTTAGATTAAGCAGCTATCTGGAGGGAAAGTTCCACAATGCAGGTCCAGCTTGTGAAATTCAGAGGAAAGAGGTGTAGAGCAGGACTGTGACATGTGCTTGTCCCCCCAACTCCACCCCCCAAAAAAACCCAGGGAGCTCTTAACCCAACAGCAACAGCGCCCTGACTTGCAAGCATCACCGTGGATTCTCACTGAGTAATAGGTGCCCACACGATTAAGATTCCATCGGGGCGTCTCTCCCATCAGGAAACATTTGGGTTTTGGTCTTTGGGGACGTAGGCGGGGAGGAGCCACGGTCGTGGAGGCCTGGGCATGAGCTCCGGTCTCTGTATCCTGGACGCTGTATCAGGACAGTCAGTCCCTGACCCCTCCATGCCGCCTGGGGAACCTGCTTTAGTTGAGTCAAGGATTGGTTGACTCGGTCTCCCGCGGTGATGCGCGTGAACTTGGTGCTTCTGAACAGTGGGCGTGCTTTGGCCCAATTAGGACGGCAGCCGGAGCCTCGTGCGCAGGCAGCCCTGGTCCGCGCAGTCTGGTGCTTTTCCAACTTGCTTCCGCGTGATCACACCGCTGAGCCGGGATGATGTTTCAATTTAGACTCCTGCTCAGTCAGGAACCCTTGCGAGCCTCATTGTCTGGGAGCGGGCGCCCTGCCTGCTCCCGCTCTCTCGTCCAGCCTGTCCTCTTTTGGACACGGCCACGACATTGCTCACGGGCCAAGTGAGTTGTTAGTGTCCCCGGGCTGCGGCTGGCACCCTTCCACTCTCGCACGAGCCGCAGCGGCTTTCCAAGGGAAGAGCTCAGACTCTTGAAACGCCAGCACGGTGCCTGTGTGCTTTGATCCCCAGGGCGCCCTGTGAATCCGCCTCCTGTGGGTGAGCAGCCTCCCACAGTTGTTGCTAAAGAACATTAGTGTTTACAGTCATCTGTTCTCCAACTGTCCACCTAACCGGGCTTCTGCAGCTTTAAAGGTAGACACCCCGGATGAGAATGCAGGCTTCCCAAATGTAAACTATAGACATTAATTCATAATCATTTATCAATATTGGATTATCATTTATAGCGAATGTCACACTAATGTATGATAATAATAGCTGAGTTGTATATGTGTGTGTATGTTATAGGGGGAGAGAATTTAANCTGGGTCAGGAAGATCCCCTGGAGAAGGAAATGCCTACCCATTCCAGTATTCTTGCCTGGGGAATTCCTTGGACAGCCGAGCTCGGTGGGCTGCAGTCCGTGGGATGGCAAAAGAGTCAGACATGACTGAGCGTCTAAACAACAACAACAACAACAGATACAACCTTGTAAAGCAATTATTCTCCAATTAAAAAGAAAAAACCAGCACCTGTAAATCAATCCAGCACTTCCCTGCCAAATATGAGTGTCAGTCTTTACTGCATGCTTAGATTAAGCAGCTATCTGGAGGGAAAGTTCCACAATGCAGGTCCAGCTTGTGAAATTCAGAGGAAAGAGGTGTAGAGCAGGACTGTGACATGTGCTTGTCCCCCCAACTCCACCCCCCAAAAAAACCCAGGGAGCTCTTAACCCAACAGCAACAGCGCCCTGACTTGCAAGCATCACCGTGGATTCTCACTGAGTAATAGGTGCCCACACGATTAAGATTCCATCGGGGCGTCTCTCCCATCAGGAAACATTTGGGTTTTGGTCTTTGGGGACGTAGGCGGGGAGGAGCCACGGTCGTGGAGGCCTGGGCATGAGCTCCGGTCTCTGTATCCTGGACGCTGTATCAGGACAGTCAGTCCCTGACCCCTCCATGCCGCCTGGGGAACCTGCTTTAGTTGAGTCAAGGATTGGTTGACTCGGTCTCCCGCGGTGATGCGCGTGAACTTGGTGCTTCTGAACAGTGGGCGTGCTTTGGCCCAATTAGGACGGCAGCCGGAGCCTCGTGCGCAGGCAGCCCTGGTCCGCGCAGTCTGGTGCTTTTCCAACTTGCTTCCGCGTGATCACACCGCTGAGCCGGGATGATGTTTCAATTTAGACTCCTGCTCAGTCAGGAACCCTTGCGAGCCTCATTGTCTGGGAGCGGGCGCCCTGCCTGCTCCCGCTCTCTCGTCCAGCCTGTCCTCTTTTGGACACGGCCACGACATTGCTCACGGGCCAAGTGAGTTGTTAGTGTCCCCGGGCTGCGGCTGGCACCCTTCCACTCTCGCACGAGCCGCAGCGGCTTTCCAAGGGAAGAGCTCAGACTCTTGAAACGCCAGCACGGTGCCTGTGTGCTTTGATCCCCAGGGCGCCCTGTGAATCCGCCTCCTGTGGGTGAGCAGCCTCCCACAGTTGTTGCTAAAGAACATTAGTGTTTACAGTCATCTGTTCTCCAACTGTCCACCTAACCGGGCTTCTGCAGCTTTAAAGGTAGACACCCCGGATGAGAATGCAGGCTTCCCAAATGTAAACTATAGACATTAATTCATAATCATTTATCAATATTGGATTATCATTTATAGCGAATGTCACACTAATGTATGATAATAATAGCTGAGTTGTATATGTGTGTGTATGTTATAGGGGGAGAGAATTTAACTACCCAGGGTAGTTAAAATAGAGACAGAAAATAGAATGGTGGTTGGAGGCTCAGATGGTCAAGAATCTGCAATGTGCAAGACCTGGGTTCAATCCCTGGGTTGGGAAGATTCCCCTGGAGGAGGGCATGGCAACCCACTCCAGTATTCTTGCCTGGAGAATCCCCATGGACAGAGAAACCTACCTGGTGGTCTGCAGTCCATGGGACACGACTGAGCGATTAAGCACATATATACTCAGGGGCTGAGGGCTCAGAGTGTAGGGAGGTTGTTCAGTGGACACAGAGTCTCAGTTTTGCAAGATGAAAGAGTTCTGGAGCATGCTGGCTACGTACCAGTGTGAACATACTTCACACCGAACTGTGCACTTAGCCAGATCAAGATGGTCAGTTTTACGGTACTCGTGTTTTACCGTGATGAAAAATAAAAGCAAAATAGCTGCCACACCCCCGGAGTGCTCACCAGGGCCACACTGTGAATATGCTCATCGTTTGGGGTGAACTTCTGAGCTGTGCCCCCCCGCCCCCACCCCAACCTTGCGTCTCTCAGCAGGCACTTGGTGCCTAGCCATCCTTACTCTCAACTCAGGAATCCAAGGAAACACATACTCAGCTTCGCGTTTTATGTCTGGATTTCTCCGCCTGAGGGTCTCAGACTCTCTCAGGAGGACGATCCCGCTTTACCCAGCTCCCTAGGACCCTCCAAATGCAGAGCACCATCCCGAGGAATGACCCTTTCACCCCAGGCTCGGGCAGATTTCTTGCCCCTGTAACATAAATGAGATTTAAACACAACTGTGTGGGGGAACCTGGGCTTGCCCTGGACCATGTATTCTCGAGAATTCGAGGCAGAGCCGAATTTCTATTATCACTCAGTAATTGGAGTTTCGCAGGCTCGGGATTACTGCTAATGGAAAGCAAATGGGCTAAGAATCAAGAAATAAGCACTTGAACAGCCAGTGCCACTCAGTATAAGCGAAGAGGCTATTATGGCACTTTATGTGGATAGAGATCGTCATTTGTAGCAAGATTTGCAAAACCCCTCACCACCCCAGAGGCAGTCCAGCGGCCCTGCCCTGCCCGCCAGAAGCAGCTGAGTAGCCACCCAGGTAGGAAGCCCTAGTCTCCAGGGCAGCTGGCTGCCCAGGGTCCGGCGCGTCTCCTGGGAAGAGGAGAGATTTAATTTTGTTTTTTCTCTCTGTCTGGTACCCAAGCCAATGGGCTTCCCTTGTAGCTCAGCTGGTAAAGAATCCACCTGCAGTGCAGGAGACCTGGGTTCAATTCCTGGGTTGGGAAGATCATCTGGAGAAGGGAAATGTTACCCCCTCCAGTATTCTGGCCTGGAGAATTCCATAGAGGGTTGCAAAGAGTAGGACACGACTGAGTGGCTTTCCGTCACTTGCTCTCTGTCTGGTACTCAAACCTCAGAGCCCCCAGGGCCCAGAGCCCTTGCGTTTGCCCCTCTCCAGGGTCCCTCAGCCTTGTTGCCCTCCTCTGCCCAGAGAACAGGCAGTGACAGGCCTGGGATGGGGTCCCATAGCGAGGAGCCCCAAACGGCGGCTCTTGACCCCAGGAGAGGGAAGTGGCTGTACGGAGTGACGTTTCCCAGGGTGTGCTGACCCCTGGTCTCCGGGCTCTTCTTGCCCTTTCTCCTCCGGGGAGGAGTGTCAGCCTCGGCATCCGTTGACATGAGGGCTGGCTTCTCTGCAGATCACGGCCACCCCTTTCCCAGTTGCTAAAAGGCAATTTAATATGCAGAAGCTCTGCTAGAATGGCATTAGGTTGTGACATGAGGAGATGGAAAAAAAAACAAAGCAACCTAAGCCCACACTCTGCCCTTGAGTTGTCCTCCTGAGCCTGCCTGGCCATTGCCCAAGGACGGAGCGGCTGTGCTGGGGCTCCGCCGGCAGGAGGGACACAGGCCAGCTCAGCGGTCAGCAGAAGGCTGACAGGGCTCAAGGGAGTTCTCAAGTTCAAGTTGGTCCCAGGGCTGCAGGGGCCCGGGTTATCGCTCCCTGAGGCCAGCAGACACTGGGGCATTTCCAGACCACCTCTTGGAGGTTGTCCCCAGCACCTCCACTCAGCGGTGACTTCCTCTTACTCAGCCATTAAATGTCATGGCAGCCCATTCCCACCGGGGACGGAATCTACATCTTGCCATTAAAAAAAAAAAAAAGGTGATGAAATGAAAGAAGTTGTGAAATGACATTTTTTTTTTCCAGCAGGTTTGTCATATCTCCTGCATGGAGGGAAATTGCTTTCTGTAAATCTTGGTCCAACAGAACAAAAACACCTATTTCTTTCCAGTTGGGGAGACAGCCATTCTCATCGGCATAATGAAGGTATTGTAAGCTGTGACTTTTACAGAGTCTGGGGGAAACCAATCTGAAATCTTGACAGATATGATCTTTCCGGGATGCACCGTTCGTTGATGGACCACGAGAGACCTCAATTAATTTATGAGTGAGGACAGCGGGGTGCGACCCCTTGTGCGTCGTCTCGAGCTGTCCCTGTCTGCATTTATGTTCTGGTAATTTAAAAAGATTTATATTAAGCTTTTCTTTCATTTTGAGAGTAGATTAAAATTCTAATGGAAACCATTTGTATGCATTTGTTGAATTGAATAGTATTTATGGCTGTGTTAAAAAAAACGCTGCAAAATTCTGCCGATAATAAAGTCAGTGAAGCAGGAATAAGTGTAAAAACAGGAAGGGAAGGCTGAATAGAAACCATACTGTATTATACAAGTATAATGAGGGAGGCAAGCCGGGCAGAACGGGGCCGGAATTAGGCCCCTGAATGGGATAGGTTTCCTTATTTAGCATAAGGTTTTTATAGCCCTTTTATGACTTAAAAGCAAATTTACATTTCGAAATGGGCCAAATCGGGTCCTCCCGGACCCCATGGCCACGTCGCCCTTTCCTGTCGTTCTTGAACCCCTACGGTGTCCAGGACACACTGGCAGGAAGGAAAATCTAAGCAGTGACTCGGAGAAAAGATGCTGATTTAGGGGAAAAGGACGCAGCGCGTGGGAGGCCTGAGGTTGAAGAGTAAGGGGAAAATCTGAGTTCAAGAGCATCAGGCAGGTTGAAATAGCGCCCCCTCTCCCCAGCCCCTTCTGGGCAGGACCAGGGACGGGCCGGGGCGCGGACCCGTCCACCTGTGCCCCCGGCGTCCAGGTTCGTCACTTTGGCCGCTTGATCCGGACGCGGAGCCGCTGCAGTCACCTCCTCAGGGAAGGGCAGGGAGCACTCGGCGGCCGGAGAACCAGCGCCAGTGACGTGGGGCTCCGTGAGCACCCGCGTCCGCTGAGGCTTTTTCGCGGGCACCTTCCCCAGAGGGCAGAAGCTGGGGCCGCCCGCCTGGCTGCGAGGGCAGAGAAAGCAGGCAGCCACCCTGTCGACATACACATCAGGGCCGAGAGAGGGCGTTTCAGAAACGGCATCTTCGAGCCAGGGAAACGCCAAGCGTGATGGTTAACGATTCTAAGCGAGGAGAAAATGGAAAATTTCCGAGAGCACACACGGCTCTGTTCCTGGGCTGCTGCTGTTGTCTCCTCCTAGCTGGAAGCGTCTTCTTTAACAGAGCTGCACGGATGTCATCAAATGCCTTACAAAGCATCAGAGCGGAGTTGTGCATTAGCGAATTTCACAGATGAGAAGCTGTGTTGCTGTCAACAGAAGCCTGCATGGAAAATCAGGGGCATCTTAAGAAAGGGCCGTCTTCTTTCAAAAACATACCAACGCCAAATGCAGATGTTCTGGGGCTAGGTGTTTTCTGAGGCAAAGAACATCCCCAAACCACCCGAAACACAGCCCTGTTCCAGCCCTGTGGGTCTCACTAGCCTGAGTCTGATCACCTCTCCTCTGTTTAGTTCATGTGGCCTCTGTGAAGCTACAACATGGGTCTCTCTGGTCAACTGTGTACCCCTGGCATCCGGCACTGTTCCTCACACATAGAAGATGCTCGGTGCATCTTTGCTGAGCTAAACATCTATGTTCTAGGCCCCGTGGAAGGTGCAACATGTGTGAGACAAGGTTCCTGCCCTCACAGGCTGGAAACCTCAGCCAGGGTAGGTGGTGACTACACCCAGCAGACACCCAACTCAGGTCCTCCGCCTCAGTTTCAGTGACTAGGGTCTTGTCTGGTGGTCCAGTGGTTAAGACTCTGTGCTCCCAATGAAGGGGGCCTGGGTTCCGTCCCTGGTCATGTAACTGGATCCTGCATGCCGCAACTAAAGATCCCATGTGCTGTAATTAAGATCCGGCGCAGCCTGATAAATAAATATTTTTTAAAATATGATAGTAGAATTTCCTTTAGAAAGTTTGTGACTCATGACAAGTTTTCAATCTTTCAGTCAGTTCAGTTCAGTTCAATCACTCAGTTGTGTCCAACTCTTTGCAACTCCGTGAATCGCAGCATGCCAGGCCTCCCTGTCCATCACCAACTCCCGAAGTTTACCTGAACTCATGAGCATCGAGTCGGTGATGCCATCTCATCACCAGCCATCTCATCCTCTGTCGTCCCCTTCTCCTCCTGCCCCCAATTCCTCCCAGCATCAGGGAGAGAGTCCAATGAGTCAACTCTTCGCATGAGGTAGCCCAAGTATTGGAGTTTCAGCTTTAGTCCTTTCAATGAACAGCCAGGACTGATCTCCTTTAGGATGGACTGGTTGAACCTCCTTGCAGTCCAAGGGACTCTCAAGCGTCTTCTCCAACATCACAGTTCAAAAGCACCAATTCTTCAGTGCTCAGCCTTCTTCACAGTCCAACTCTCACATTCATACATGACCACTGGAAAAACCATTTACTTTTCTATTAACTGCCCTTCACCCTCAGTATCAGAACACAACTTTATATAATTTAATAAAAACCCTTCAGCCAGTTGCTAGAACCTGTTACATACTTTTGTCCTCCTTGGAGTCCCAAGTTACTCCTGGGAAGCAGCTGATGTCATCATCATCATCTCATTCACAAATGAGAAAATAGCTGTGGGGAGATTTAATAACTTGCCTATTGTCATGTAACTGCCATGCAGGAAAGGGATTTGAGTTCACACTGGATTCCAAGCCCAGTGAGCAAGTATTTACCAGACATTTGTGGCTGGCATAGTGCTGAGGAGGATTGGGGGGAGGTCACAGTACATTGCCTCTGCCCTCCAGAAGCTCGTAAACTATTAGGCAAAGCCCTTTGTAAGCAAAAAACACAACAAACAAAAAGACTGAATAGGATGCCAACCATTTATGGTATGGGATATATGGAAAGTCGCTTGGCCAGGGGAGGTGGTGGATAGACTAAGGTTTCCCAGAGGAGAACTTGACCTCGTTCTTGGAAAAATAAATCTTTTTTCCAGGACAGCCATAGGAATGCCAAGGCAGGTCTAAGGTCTCTGCTCAAACGTCACCTGAGACGTTTGAGAGGGTGTCCCTGACTCCCCCATATTTTTTTCTGACTCCCCCATATTAAGAGCAAACTCACTCCCATTCATTCACAGCAGCCTCGACCGGTTTTGTTTCTTTTTCCACAGCACTCCATACATACAACACACCACATGCCATCAGGCTGAATACTGGTCCCCCTCAAATACCCACATTCTCGTCCTCAGAAGCTGTGAGTATGTTAGCTTACAGGGCAAAAGGGTAGATATGATTATGTTGAAGATCCTGAGATAGAGGAGATTATCCTGCATTATCCAGTGGGACCTGATGGAATCATGAGTCCTTCTAAGAGGAAGGTGGGAGGTCAGAGGAGAGAAGATACTCCTCACCTCACCTTGAAGATGGAGGAAGCTTCTAGACCACGGGAAGCCACAAGTCACAATTAGATGCTGAAAAAGGCAACAACGTGAATTCTCCTCGGAGCCTCTGAAAGGAGCCAAGTCTTGTTGACACCTCGGTTTTAGTCCTGAAATTCTCATTCTGGATTTCTGACCTGCAGAACTGTAGGAGAATACATGAGACATATTTGTGTTGGTTCAAGCCACTCAAGTGTGTAGGAATTTGTTATGCAGCAAGGCAATGGCACCCCACTCCAGTACTCTTGCCTGGAAAATTCCATGGATGGAGGAGCCTGGTGGGCTGCAGTCCCTGGTGGGTTGCGAAGAGTCGGACATGACTGAGCGACTTCCCTTTCACTTTTCACTTTCATGCAATGGAGAAGGAAATGGCAACTCACTCCAGTGTTCTTGCCTGGAGAATCCCAGGGGCGGGGGAGCCTGGTGGGCTGCTGTCTATGGGGTCGCACAGAGTTGGACACGACTGTAGTGACTTAGCAGCAGCAGTAGCAGCAATAGGAAGCTAATACACCACCTGTGTACTGGGGGTGTGTTTATCACCTGCCTGCCTCCACTAGAAGATGAACTCCATGAGTCCCAGGGACTTTCTCTACTATCTTGACTCTTGTATCCTTGCTGGCACAGAAGTTTTGTTAAATAGCCCCATAGGTATTTGATGAATTAACCAAGACAGAGAGAGTCAGCACAGAAGAGGGACAGCTGGTGAGAGGGGTCCTAGGGAATGAAAGATCATGGTGTTCTCCAGAACAGCAGTTTGGTGTGGTCGATGAGCTACAGGATGCAGGGAGGGGCAGGGTTTGGAGAGGCTGGAGGGAGCTGATGCTGGAGCATCTGTTCTGCGAGTGAGGAAGAACTCTTGATGGGTTTTATGTAGAATGGAGGCATGATCATGTTTGCTTATTGCTTTTTAAGTAATTTTTTAAAAATTTAAGTAATTTTTAAGTAACCATTTCCCTGGTTTATTGTTAAAAATTGGGAATATATACAAACATGAGCTAAAAACCAAAAACCGCTCATAATCTCATTTCCTAGAGACAGCCACTGTCACTATTTTAGTGGAAGTGTATTTCTCCTTTCAGAATTGGGGTTATACTTTATGTATTGGTTCAAAACTGTCTTTTCCCCCTTAATGTGGATTTTTCCATGTTGTTAACCACTCTTTTAAAACTGTGGTATTTAATGACTACATAGTATTCTATCATATTAATTATATAGCTAAATTTACTTAACTAACCCCTCTAACCTGACAATTATTTTTTCCCCTTAATATTTCATTTTCAAAAAGTAATAATAGCAGTGCCTAGCAGGAGAAGGCAATGCTACCCCACTCCAGTACTCTTGCCTGGAAAATCCCATGGACGGAGGAGCCTGGTGGGCTGCAGTCCATGGGGTCGCTGAGAGTTGGACACGACTGAGCGACTTCACTTTCACTTTTCACTTTCATGCACTGGAGAAGGAAATGGCAACCCACTCCAGAGTTCTTGCCTGGAGAATCCCAGGGACGAGGGAGCCTGACGGGCTGCTGTCTGTGGGGTCGGCCAGCAGACACGACTGAAGTGATTTAGCAGCGGGAGGCCTGGCGTGCTGCGATTCATGGGGTCGCAAAGAGTCGGACCGACTGAGCGATTGAACTGAACTGAGCATATAGTAAGCATCAAGATTTGTGGAATAAGTGAATGAGTGAGTGATTCAGAGAACATTCCATGCATAAATCTTTCTGTGTATCTTTGATTGCTTCTTTAGGAAAATGATTCTTGTAAGTCACAGTGTTGGGTCAAAGGCTATGTTTTTTTTTTAATGACTCTCAACACAGATGGCCAAATTGCCTTTCAAAAAGATTGTAAAAATTATAACCCCACCAGCAATATGTGAGTGCATAATATCACTGCATCAGTGGTGGCACTGTAATTTTTTAAAACCCCTATTTGCATTTTAGAAAAGTTTCCATGGGGACTGGAAGGTAGGTGGTAGTTAAGGGGTCGTGTGAAGTTCAGGCAAACAATGGTAGGAACCTGAACTATAGCCATCAAGGTTAAATCAGAAAGAAAACAGATCTGAGCTATACATGCAGGACAGAGAGGCTGTACAACTTGAATGCAGACGTTGGAAGATCTGTTAGAACCCAGGTTTCTGCATTGGGTACAGTATTGATTAGGAATCTTTGTTGCAGATGCCATAAGAAATAAGTCTGACTTGTTTAAGCAGGGCTTTGCTGTGAGGATACAGAGCAAATCAGAGTCAAAGCAGAGGGATCCCAGAACTACTCAGGAATCCAGGAGGCAGAAAGGAATTGAGGGGACTTCCCTAATGGTCCAGTGGTTAAGACTTCGCTTTCCAATGCAGAGGACGTGGGTTTGATCCCGGGTCAGGAAGCTAAGATCCCACATGCCTCGAGGCCAAAAAGCCAAAACATAAAACAGAAACAATGCTGTAACAAATTCAATAAAGACTTTAAAAAATGGTCCACATGAAAAAAAAATCTGTAAAAAAAAAAAAAAAAAGGAATAGACATCACCTGCTCTTGCTTCCTTTGATACCTGCATGCAGGTCAAGAAGCAACAGTTAGAACCGGACGTGGAACAGTGGACTGGTTCAAAATTGGGAAAGGAATATGTCAAGGCTGTATATTGTCATCCTGCTTACTTAACTTCTATGCAGAGTACATCATGTGAAATGCTGGGCTGGACGAAGCACAAGCTAGAATCAAGATTGCTGGGAGAAATATCAATAACCTCAGATATGCAGATGACACCACCTTATGGCAGAAAGTGAAAGGAACTCAAGAGCCTCTAGATGAAAGTGAAAGAGGAGGGTGGAAAATCTTGCTTAAAACTCAACATTCAGAAAACTAAGATCATGGCATCTGGCCCCATTACTTCATGGCAAATAGATGGGGAAACAATGGAAACAGTGAGAGACTTGATTTTCTTGGGCTCCAAAATCACTGCAGGTGGTGACTGCAGCCACGAAATTAAACGATGCTTGCTCTTTGGAAGAAAAGCTATGACCAACCTAGACAGCGTATTAAAAAGCAGAGACATTACTTTACCAACAAAGGTCAGTATAGTCAAAGCTATGGTTTTTCCAGTAGTCATGCGTCAATGTGAGAGTTTGACCATAAAGAAGGCTGAACGCCTAAGAATTGATGCTTTTGAACTGTGGTGTTGGAGAAGACTCTTGAGAGTCCCTTGGACTGTAAGGAAATCCAACCAGTCCATCCTAAAGGAAATCAATCCTGAATATTCATTAGAAGTACTGATGCTGAAGCTGAAGCTACAATACTTTGGCCACTTGATGTGAAGAACCAAGTCATTAGAAAAGACTCTGATGCTGGGAAAGATTGAAGGCAAGAAGAGAAGGGGAAGACAGGACTAGATGGTTGGATGGCATCACCGACTCAATGGACATGAGTTTGAGCAAGCTCCGGGAGATGGTGAAAGACAGAGAAGCCTGGCGTGCTGCAGTCCAGGGGTCACAACAACTACCTGCTCAGGACCCCAGCCTCAGGGTCTGAGGCTCTGAGAAAGATTAACATGGACTACTTTGGGTCAACAGTCCTCACTGTTGCCAGAAGCAGGGGGCAGCCATTCATGGGTAGTCCTACCAAGAAGAGTGAGAGGGGATTTCCCTGGTGGTCCAGCGGTTGAGACTCTGTACTTCCATTGCAGGGGAAGCAGTTTCCATCCCTGGTCAGAGAACTAAGATCCTGCATGCTTCTCGGTGTGGCCAAAAAATAATCTTTTAACAAAAGAAGAGTGAGGGGGTTATACTGTTCCCGTCAGAAGACCGGGTGGCTTTACTGGTGGCTCAGATGGTAAAGCGTCTGCCTACAATGCGGGAGACCTGGGTTCAATCCCTGGGTGAGGAAGATCTCCTGGAGAAGGAAATGGCAACCCACTCCAGTATTCTTGCCTGGAAAATCCCATGGTGGAGGAGCCTGGTAGGCTAAAGTCCATGGGATCACAAAGAGTTGGACATGACTGAGCACTTCACTTCACTTCACTTCAGAAGACCACTTAAATAAATGCCAGGTATGCAAGAACCAATGGCTGGCTTCTCCATATGGCTATTTTAAAACATACCATTATTTGCCAGTAGAGATCAAAAGCTAATAAGGTTGTGATAATTTCATCGAGAGAGGACTCTTCTAGTCCCCAGTCAATGAATCTCAGACCTCTTAATCCCCACTGTAAGAACTCTGAGATCCTCTATACCCCCTGCCCCAACCCTGGGCAGTCCTAGGGGACCCTGGATTCTGAAGCCCAGCGCAGACCCCCTATGGAACAGACATTCTACTTGGTGGCATGAGTAAGTCTTAGGTGCTCACCAAGGTCTATGTGACCAATTCTGGACCAAAAACCTGGAAGGTTTCTGATAGAAGAGAGAGGCTTGCAGCACTGACAGGGAATTTCAAGTTTGCTGAAATACAAAATGGACTTTGCTGCTAACAAGCATGTGTGTGTCGTGTGTTAGTTGCTCAGTCACGTCCAACTCTTTGCAACCCTATGGACTGCAGCCTGCCAGGCTCCTCCCATCCGTGGGATTTCCCAGGCAAGAGTACTGGAGTGGGTTGCCAGTTCCTTCTCCAGGGCATCTTCCTGACCCAGGGATAGAACCTGGGTCTCCCACATTGCAGGCAGTGTCTTTACCATCTTAGTCCCCAGGGAAGCCTTCACTAATAAGCACCTGATTTTATTAGTTCTGTGGTCTATTCTCTTGAGACAACACCTCCTGCTGCCTTTCTTGGGGAAGGATTCCTCTATTTTATCATGAAGGAAGGGAAGAGCACTTTTCCATGGTGATTTTTTCCACCCTGCTACCTCTGGTGGGTCAGCAGCATTTTATAGACGGGGAGAATGGGGTGTGGAAAGGTTTATTAACTCTCCCTGGGCTGGAATTCAAACCCAGCCCCGACCTTCAAGTTCACGGTCTTTCCATCACTTCCCACGACCTCCAGAGAAAAATGACTTCCCCTGCTTCCCCTTGTCCAAGAAAAATGAGCTTCCCTTGTTTCCTCTGGGGGGAAATAGTGGGAATAAAATTGCTCTGTGTTCATAGGTAATTCATGCTGCTGGCTGTACAGAATGATTTTGATAGGTCCAGGCTTTCTGACTTCCGGAGGCTCTTATTTATGGCTTATTTTCTGGTGCAAGTGAAGAGTGAAGTGGGTGTGCGTTGTTCCTGATTATCTCAGAGG